>ML789343.1:349271-360931 GCA_009831015.1 Picea engelmannii
CTGCATCTATGACTGTACATAATGTGTTTCATGTTTCACTACTTAAGAAATATGTACCTGATGCTAATCATGTTATCGATTGGACTGTGATTCAGGTGGAACCAGAAGGTGTCCTGCAAGTGCATCATGTGCGCATATTGGACGGGAAAAACAAGCAGCTCCGAAATCGAGCCATAGAGCTTGTAAAGGTCCAGTGGACCTGGTACAGTCCTGAGGATGTGACATGGGAGCACGCAGATGTTATGCGGGTAGAGTACCCGCATCTTTTTGAAAATTTTGAAGGACATGCAGAGGCAGTGTAAGTTGCACTGAGGACAGTGCAAAAATAAGGGGAGGAGGATTGTAGTGTCCCCAAGGCCGAGCCCCGTTACAGATCATGTTATATGAAAAGAATTGTAAATATGTTCTATAGGCTGGTGAGCCAAGTTTTGTATAAGCTGTAAGCCTATGAGTTTTGTTAGGCCAGGGAGCCTAAGTGTTGAAGGCCAGGAGCCTGTTGATGTACTTGTATGTATGCAGGTCAATTAATAAAATATAAATACCGCCAGTGCAGACCGACCACGATGAATGAGTGATGGGGGACTGAGCGTCCACAGAGTGGGCAAGGTTCAGGGGCTGGAAAGTGGGGAAGGGGCTGAGTGAGGAGCCTAGGGGCTAAGCCTAGGGGGCTTAGGCCTGGAATAATATTTTAATATTATTTCCTAAAAATCCATGTGCACATTCTTTTATCCTAAGTCCTTTTTGGAAGGACCCGTGAATTCCCAAGTGGTGGGAGGAAGGTGTACGGATGGAATGCATGCAGTTCCCAGGGTGACAAGTGTCAACCCTAGTGCATGCAAATAAAAAAGAGGCAGTAAGTCGTGAAGGGGGTTCTGGTCCATTCGATCCGACGGCCCGGGGAAAGAGGGGGGGGGGAACCAGTCTGCAAGAGACCTGCGTGTGAATCCTGAGACAGAAAAAGAAAGCCTGTGTTTGTCCTGAGGAATGCGTGTACACCCTATCCAACGAGCGTGGAGATTGTGTCTGTTCCTGAGAAATTCCGTGTGCGCATTTCCTATACTGAAATCCCTGTGTTGAACTCGAGTGGAAGAATCCTTTGGTTGATGAAAAGGCTGAGCTAGCATTTGCGTAGAGCCTGTTCCTAAATCATGTCGTGAGATCATCCAGTGATTGTTGAACCGTTTTGAGAAGCCCTTGTCTGTGTTTCCCGTGGGTTGTTGTAACTGTGCAGTATTGGTCTACGAGAGGCTTGTTGGCCTGTGAGCGACTCCTCCAGGTGAGGGAGTGCGCAGAGAGAGAAGAGAACTCCTGGAAGGAATCCTTGTAGCTGCCATAGAGCCCGGAGATTTCCGGTCCGGTCTGTTCCTGTAACCCAAGGTAAGGGATACTGGCAGTCGAAGGACTGTCTAGGTGACAGAGAAGGTGCACTCTCCTGGGGTGGAACAGGCATGTGGGGAATGAGGGTCTGTGGGCAGTGAGAGAGGGAGATTCCTGGGAGAGCTTTCTTCCTAGTGGATGTGTATGTGCTATCTTCCCTCTAACCTCAGCCTAGCCTAGGATCCTTGCCTTGGGTTGGAGCTCGGTCCTAGCTCGGGGGTGACCCATTGTTGAGCTGATGAACAGTGTGGTCTAAGGCTGGGAGGTTCGTGGAAGGCCTGCACTTGGTTGGTGAATTCTACAGCTGTTCAAAGATAAGTATCTGAATTATGTTTTTATCACATTTGGCATGACTGTGTTGTTCATGTATCATGTTTTCCGCTGTGTAAATGAATTACTATTGAATGATATGGTTTGTTAATGGTAACAGTAACTTATATATTTTACTCTGCAAATTAAGTGTGTTTAATTGTGTTAAATGCATTGGTTTGGTAAAACCCAGTATGAGTTCTGTAGATTCCATGTACAGAATGGTAACAGAGACTTTTGGTAAAAATCCGGATAGTGAATGGGTTCACTACATAGTCGAAAGCTCATGAAAGTCAGGGATCGACAGGGTGAATTAAACTTAAAATTTTTGAAGAGCCTTGAGAGAATAGAGAAGAAACTTGAGAAGGGAAGAGACTCAAGTACGACGGAGAGTCACAGAACCCATGGGAGAAGAAGTAGGTCGAGGAGTGGTATCCGACATCTTAGTCGCTCCCAAAGACATTCTGACAGGAAGACACACAGTAGTTCAAGTCCATCCCCTACCAAAAAACATCGAAAATTTGGGAAGGAGGAATTGAAAGGGGAGATGAACAAGATTAAGCCTCCAACATTCGATGGAGAACATAAGAAGGAGGAATATGCCGAGACCTAGTTTCTTGGCATGAAGAAATACTTCCAACTGTAGAATTATTCTGCCCATGCAGAAGGAAGAATTGCAATGTACCAACAGAAAGGAAAAGCATCCATGTGGTGGGATCAGTTTGTGCAGGTGTAGCACATCAAAGAGAAAGAGGTCACTTGGAAGGAATTTAAGAGGTATTTTGAGAAGAAATACCTGACCAAAAGATACTATGAAAAAAAGATGAAGGAGCTCTTCGAACTCAAGCTAGGCAGCATGACTATTGATGAGTATGAAAGAAGTATCCTAGAACTACTGAAGTATGTTACATTCATCAAAGATGAGGCTGTCAAGATTCAGAGATATCTAAGTGGACTGCCACCTTCCATGAGTGACAAGATTCAATGTGGTGATCCTAAGACCATGTAAGAAACAATAAGAAAGGCAAAATGCTTGTATGAACAGCAAGGAGAAAGGCCCATCCTTCGAAAGGCTTGGAAAAATCAGAGGAATTTTAAGAAGGAACATAGGCAGAAGGGAAACAAGCCTTCCTTTTTCAGAAACAGTCCTTGGGGACAGACATCTTTTAGAGAGCCCGGGAAGGTGGAAGGGAGTGAGAAGGTGCCAAGACCACCACCTATGGAGTGTTGGGGTTGTAAAGGGAATCATAGGTGCATAGACTGACCCAACAAAAAAGACAAAGCAAGAACTGTCCATACTGTTCAGCAAGCTAAAACAGTGGAGGATATGGGCAACAAAATCTCGAGGATCTATGCAGCCCTGGACAATAAGCAAGCAGAATTTCAATCGCACATGATTGAAGTGGAAGGTACGATCAACAACCGACCACTTGTTATTTTAATTGATTCAGGGGCTAGCCATAGTTATGTAGATTCTAGAGTGGTGGAAAGTTTGCATCTAACGAGAAGCAAACATGAGAAGTCTTGGTTAGTGCAATTGGCCACAGGGACCAAGAGGAAGGTCATTGAATTGGTTAAGTCCTATTTAGTGGACATGAAAGGAATGAGCACTAAGGCTGAATTGAACATTCTGCCTTTAGGCTCATATGATTGCTTAATTGAGATGGACTGGTTGGACTAGCACCATGCCCTTTTGGATTGTCGTAACAAGAGGTTTACATGCCTAAACGAGGAGGGAAATCAGGTAACAGTCCAAGGAATTCCTAGAGCTGTGTCTGTGAGGGAAATCTCAGCCATGCAGCTGAAGAAATGTTACCGGAAAGGCTGTCAATTATTTGTAGCTTGGGTCGAAGAAGCATCCCGAGATGAAGTCTCGAATCTAGTGGACCACGAAGTACTCAAAGAATTCAAGGACATATTTCAGGAGGTACCTGGACTACCTCTGAAGAGGGACATTGATTTTTCTATAAATTTGATGCCTGGAGCAACTCTAGTTTCGAAGGCTCCTTATAGAATGAGTACGCCAGAGCTGAAAGAGTTGCAATTGCATCTCGAAGAGCTACTAAAGAAAGGTTACATTCACCCCAGTGTGTCACCTTCGGGAGCCCCAGTCCTATTCGTGAAGAAGAAAGATTGGATGCTGAGACTGTGCATTGATTTTCGACAGTTGAATAAGGTCACTATCAAGAACAAGTATCCTCTGCCAAGGATTGATGATATTTTTGATCAGTTGAAGGATGCAAAAATATTTTCAAAAATAGACCTCAGATCTGGATACCACCAAGTGAGAATAAAGGATGAGGACATCAACAAGACCGCCTTTAGAACAAGGTATGGTCATTATGAGTTCACAGTGGTGCCGTTTGGGCTGTCCAATGCGCCTGCTATTTTCATGTGCTTAATGAATGGAGTGTTCAAAAATTATTTGGACAAGTTTGTCATAGTCTTCCTGGACAATATCTTGGTGTATTCCAAGATAGAGGAAGAACATGAACAACACCTAAGAATGGTGTTGTAGGTGTTGAGAGAACACCAGCTGTACGCAAAACTGAGCAAGTGCTCATTTTACCAAAGGAGGATCCACTACCCGGGACACATTATATCTGAAGAAGGGATCGCTTTGGATCCTGAAAAGGTAGAGGACATTCGAGAATAGCCAACACCAAGGAATGTGGCAGAAGTTAGATCTTTTATGGGTCTGGCAGGCTACTATAGGAGATTCATAGCTAGATTCTCAAAGATATCTCATTCTATCACTTCCTTGCAAAGGAAGGAGAAGAAGTTCTAGTGGACTGAAGAATGTGAGAGCAGCTTCCAGCGATTGAAGCAGCTACTAACTAGTGCTCCAATCCTGAAGATTGCATATCCAAATAATGATTATGTAGTGTGCACAGATGCGTGTAAGGAGGGGCTGGGAGGATTTCTTAGCCAGGAGGGATTTGTAGTCCGTTATGAATCCCGAAAGTTGAAGGAGCATGAGAAGAATTATGCCACTCACGATTTAAGCTGGCAGCAATCATCCACGCCTTGAGGAAATGGAGACATTACCTCATGGGCAAGAGATTTGAGTTGAGAACAGACCATAACGGTCTGAAGTATTTATTTGATCAGCCGACCTTAAATGCCAGGCAAATCAGATGGTTGGAGTCTCTATGCGAATATGAATTTGATATCAAGCATATCAAAGGGAAAGAAAATAAGGTGGCTGATGCACTCAACAGAAAAGTGCATGAATTACATGCTACAGCCATTAGCATGTACCGGACTGAGATGAAAGACATAATTTTGGAAGCTGCACATACTGACTTGCAGTACAAAAGTCTTGTAGCAAAGCTACAACAACGTGAGAGACCACAGACCAAGGAAAGCTACACCTTAGGAACTGATGGTTTACTTCTGTATAAAAACAGAGTGTATGTACCTAATGTCCGAGAATTGAAGCTGGAAATTCTAAAGGAGATACATAACATGGCTTATGTTGGACATCCTGGTTACCAGAAGACTATGGCAGCAGTCAAAGGCCATTATGTTTGGCCGGGTTTGAAGAAAGAAATTGTTGAATACATCACCAGATGTATGGAGTGCCAAAAGGTTAAGGCTGAGCATAGGCACCCAACAGGGTTGTTGCAGCCTTTACCCATTCCTGAGTGGAAATGGGACGTGGTAACAATGGATTTTATTACCGGACTACCTAGAACAAGCAAGAAACATGATTCAATCATGGTGGTGGTGGACAAGCTTACTAAAGCTACCCATTTTATTCCAAAAACCACCCACAGGGTAGCTGATGTTGGTGATATCCTTTTAAAAGAAATTGCACACTTGCATGGAATTCCTAAGACAATTGTGTCCGATAGGGACCCGAAATTCACTTCAAATTTCTGGAAGGGACTGTTCAAAGGATTCAGAACGAATCTGAACTTTAGTACAACGTATCATCCCGAGTCTGATGGACAGACAGAGAGAGTGAACAGAGTAATAGAAGCCATGCTAAGAATGTATGTGATGGATAAACCATCATGGTGGGAAGACTAGCTGCATTTGGTAGAATTCGCCTACAATAATGGGTATCATGCATCATTGAAAATGAGCCCATTTGAAGCACTTTATGGAAGAAAGTGCAGCACTCTAGTGAGCTGGGATAATCCAGCTGACAGAGTAGTATTTGGGCCTGAGCTACTCAAAGAGATGGAAGACCAAATGATAAGAATTAAACATAATCTAAAAGCTGCCCAGGATAGGCAGAAAAGTTACGTGGATAGTAATAGAACCCATAGAGAGTTCAAAGTGGGTGACCATGTTTTCCTGAAAGTGAAAACTAACAGGAGTTCCTTGAGGCTGGGAAGTTGCGCCAAGTTGGCAACAAGATTTTGTGGTCCATTTGAGATCCTGGAAAGGATTGGACCGGTTGCATACATGCTTTCATTACTTGCATCTATGACTGTACATAATGTGGTTCATGTTTCACTGATTAAGAAATATGTACTTGATGCTAATCATGTTATCGATTGGAATGTGATTCAGGTGGAACCAGAAGGTGTCCTGCAAGTGCATCCTGTGCGCATATTGGACAGGAAAAGCAAACAGCTCCGGAATCGAGCTATAGATCTTGTAAAGGTCCAGTGGACTTGGTACGGTCCCGAGGATGTGACATGGGAGCATGCAAATGTTATGCGGGCAGAGTACCCGCATCTTTTTGAATTTTTTTGAAAAGCTTGCAGATGTTGTGTAAAGTTGCACTGAGGACAGTGCAAAAATAAGGGGAGGGGGATTGTAGTGTCCCCAAGGCCGAGCCCCATTGTAAACCATGTTCTGAAAGGAATTGTAATTATGTTTTATAGGCTGGTGAGCCAAGTTTTTATAAGTTGGAGGCTTATGTGTTTGTTAGGCCAGGGAGCCTGAGTGTTGAAGGCCAGGAGCCTGATGTTGTATATGTAATTACGCAGAACAATTAATAGAATATAAACACTGCCATGTGCAGACTGACCACGATGAATGAGTGAAGGGGGACTAAGCATCCATAGAGTGGGCAAGGAATTAGGGGATGGAAGGTGGGAAAAGGGGTTAAGGGTTGAGCCCAGGGGNGGAATAATATTTTAATATTATCCCAAAAGACATGTGCATTTTATGTTTTACCCTAAGTTTCTGGCAAGGGGAGAACATACAAGGGAGATGCGTGCTGGTGGAATGCATGCAGTTTCATGGGTGACAAGTGTCAACCCTGACGCATGCGAATAAAACGGCTAGGGTCAGCCGTGAGAAGGGTTCCTCCCCCATTCTACCCGATTGTCTGAACGCGTACAGAGCCCTGGATAGTACTACCAACCCGACTCCTGCAGAGAACCTTCGTGAGTCCCTGTGATTCGAAAATTCTATGTCTGGCTGCGAGAAAATCATTGTGGATATTCCCTAAACGAGAAGCCACGTGGATTTGGGAAAGAGTCTGTGTTTGTTTTGGAAAGCTGGTACACCCCTTCTCTGTTCTAAACTGGGGAGTCTGAATCGACCCCTACGTGGACTACTCGTCACGCATCCCTGAGAATCCAGAGTGTGAGTCTATTCCGTGTTGCCAAATTAAGAAAATCGAAGTGTCTCATCCCTGCTAAGCCTGGTTATACTATTGCCACCAATCTAGAGCTGCCCTGGGGTGTTCGTGTTTGGATTCCCATGGATTGTGGTGGACGTGTAATGTTTGATCCTGTGTGGCTTGTTGGCCAGTTTGTACAACACTCTCTCCAGGTGAGAGAGGTGGTTGAATATTGGAAGAACAAGTTGTTGGACCTGTGAGCCACTCCCTCCAGGTGAGACAATGTGCAGAGGAAGGAGAGAACTCCTTGAAGGAACCTTCCAGCTTCCATAGAGCTCAGAGACTTCCGGTCTGTCCTGTTTCTGTAACCCAAGGCAAGGGATATTAGCAGCCGAAGGACTGTCCAAGTGACAGAGAAGGTGTATAGTCCTGGAGTGGAACATGCATGTGGGGAATGAGGGTTTGTGGGCAGTGAGCGTGGGAGGTTCCTTGGAGAGAATCTCTTCCTTGTGGTTGTGTGTTGTTTTCCCTGTAACCTCAGCCTAGCCTACGATTCCTTGTCTTGGGGTGGAGCTTAGTCCCAGCTCGGGGGTGACCCACTGCTGAGCTAATGAGCAGTGTGGTCTAAGGCTGGGAGGTTCGTGGAAGGCCTGCACTTGGTTGGTGGATTCTACCACTGTTAAAATATAAGTATCTGATTATGTTTTAATCATGTTTTGCATGACTCTACTGCTTATGTTATCATGATTTCCGCTGTGTATATGAATTAGTATGAAATTCTATTGATTGTTAATTATGGCAGTAACTCATATGAATACTCTATGTAGAAGGTGTTTATTTGTTTAAATGCATGGGATTTATAATATATGTATGAGTTGTGTACAAAGTGGTGTTATAGTCTTCTTTTAATAGCGTTTAAACTTTGGTAGCCAGAAAATGTGCACTACAACTAAGGTCTAGCAAAGATAACCATGATCATGGTCAAGCATGGTCATTTTCAACTAATTTATTAATTTATTAATACTTTAATATGTATTATTAATGTATTTCTACTTTAATAATGTATTTATTAATGTATTTATTACTTTAGCAATGTATTAATTAATTAATACAATACATTATTAATGTATCAATTAATTAATACATTATATTATACATTAATGTAAATCAATACTTTAATTTATACCTTACATTTATGTATTAATCTATTAATATCTTAGTAATGTATTGTTACTTTATTGATGTATTATTTTATTAGTGTTTTAATGTTATAGTCATGAACATAAGAAACCATGATATATTTATTAAGGTATTAATATGTTAATAATGTATTTATTAATATATTAATACTTTAATAATCTATTTTTTTAATCTACTACTTTATTATGTTTTCTCTATTATTCTCCCCACGCACACCCTCATATATGAGGGTGGTGGGGGTGCTTGGAAATATTAGAGAAAACATATTATGTTTTCTCTAATATTACCCCCCATTATATGTTTTTTCTATTATTCCCCCCACCCACACCCTCATATATGAGGGTGGTGGGACTAGGGGGAATAATAGAGAAAACATATTATGAGGATAATATTAGAGAAAAAATAATATGTTTTTGCTAATATTACTCCTCACCCTCACTCTCTTCCATACCTTAGCAATGTATTAATATATTAATTAATACTTTACATCGTTAATGTAGTAATACTTTAATAATGTTTTACTAAATACATTAAGGTCAATGTATTGTATTGTCATTTTATTAATGTATTACTTTATTAATATTTTAATATATTAACAATATATTTATTAAAAATATATGAATGTATTATTATATTAAATTGATACATTAAGAAAATATTGTATTGTTACGGTATTAATATTTAAAAATGTTTTAGTAAATATTTTAAGATCAATGTATTTATGCTTTAATAACTTATTAAGTTATTATTTATTAATGTATAAATTATGTATTAATATTTAAAAATGTTTTACTAAATATTTTAAGGTTAATGTATTTATGCTTTAGTAACTTATTAAATTATAATTTATTAATGTATAAATTAATTAATACATTAATGTATAATTAAATGATTAATGTATTAATATATTAATACTTTAGTAATATATTTATTAAAAAAGTAGTAATGCATTATTTTATTAAATTAATACATTACACTGTATATTAATGTATTAATGTCATTTATAGTCATGGCTATATGATGTATTTATTTATTTATTAATATCTTAATAATGTATTTATGTATGTATTATTACTTTAATAATACATTATTAATGTAGTTTTTGATTAGTGTTATTTTGTTAATGTATACATACTTTACTTTAGCAATCTATTAATTACTAAGTATTAATATATTAATGTAATTAATACATTACAATATTAATGTATTAATACTTTAATTTATTACATTATACATTTATTACATTACACTACATTACATATTTATTACATTATTACATTACACATTAATGTATTAATATTTTAATTTATACATTGCATTACAAAAATATAATAATGCATTGTTATTGTATTAATATTTCAATGATGTTTTACTAAATACATTAAAGTTAATGTATTTTTACTTTATTAATGTATTAATATATAAATTATTACATTACATTATTACTTCGTTACTTTATACATTAATGTAAATTAATACATTAATGTATCATTACATTATTAATATATCTATTAATTAATGCATATACTTTAATGCATTATTACATTAAAAATGTGTAATTTATTACATTACACATTTATTACATTATTATATTATGCATTGCACACTAATGAATTAATATTTTAATTTATATATCTCATTAAAAGAATATAATAATGCATTGTTATTGTATTAATATTTTAATAATACTTTACTAAATACATTAAAGTTAATGTATTTCTACTTTATTAATGTATTAATATATAAATTAGTTAATACGTTACATTATTAATTCGTTACTTTATACACTAATGTAAATTAATACATTAATTTATACATTACATTAATACATTAATGTATCATTACATTATTAATATACCTATCAATTAATGCATATACTTCAATGCATTATTATTATATATCTTAATGCATTTATTAATAAAAATGCCTTTAATGCATGCATTTATTAATGCATTTAACTTATTTATTGTATAATGCATTACTTTATTACTATATCAATAATTTAGCAATGTATTAATTAATAATGTAATAATTAATTAGTACATTACATTATTATTATATTAATCAATTAATATGTTTCATTTTACACTAATGCAAATCAATATTTTAGTTTATACATAAATATAATACATTAATGTATTACATTATTACATTATTATTATATATTACATTAATGTAATAATTAATTAATATATTAATGGTTATTTCCTCCTATGTCTGTCGTTAACTAGCTACAATCACCTTATAAAAGTTGTCGATATA
Organism: Picea engelmannii; assembly: GCA_009831015.1. Taxonomy (NCBI): domain Eukaryota; kingdom Viridiplantae; phylum Streptophyta; class Pinopsida; order Pinales; family Pinaceae; genus Picea; species Picea engelmannii. The sequence continues at coordinate 359,947 of ML789343.1, forward strand.
AGTCAATGGGTGCCATTAATTAGGAGAGGTAGAAAATGATGCCTATTGACCTATATCAACCACTTTTATAAAGTGGTTGTTGTTAGTTATTCTACTTTAATCTTTTTGGATTAGAATAAAAATTAAATATTCTCTTTTTAATTTAGAAAATTTAGAAATATAATATAAAAGTGAAAAAAATAAATAAATTAAATTAAATATTTTCTCTCTTTAATTTAAAAATATGATATAGAATTGAAAGATAAAGATTAGCTTAACTATTTTGTCTATACTACAGAGTTATATAATAAAACTTAGAATACAAATTAAATACTTTTTCTCATTAATTTAAAAATATTATAGAATTGAAAAATAAAGCTTAGCTTAGCTTCTTTGTCTATACTACAAAGTTACAGAGTTATATGATATAATTCTATTTGATGTTTTATCCTCTTAAAGTTTCGTTTGTATGAACTCCATTATGTTGACAGCTACAAGTAATAATTAATATATATCCTTTGTTTATTTGTTGTTCCCATATGTTAGTCTCTTGGGTGTTGTTGTTATGTTCATGGCTGGTTCATTTTGTTTAAATATTATAAATAAAATAAAATATAAATAAAGAGCTAACTCCCTTGCATTTATAAAATCGTGCGTTTATCATGTTTACTTTTTTACTTTTACTAAACATGATTAAAAAATTACTGTAACAATATATGAGTGCCACACGTTTATTAAAATTATTTATATGAGATAGGCCGCAGATTACAGGCGCCACGTATGGAAGACAGCTGCAGGCCGCTTCATATTCCTAAAGTGTTTTCGTTTCCGATGTATGGATACGAATGCACATGCACAGGCGTGGGCTGCTTCATATTCCTGAAGCGTTTTCGTTTCTCTGGATACAAATGCGCAGGCGACGGTGCAGGCTGCGGGTTCTTGAGTGAGTCCAATAGGGTTAAGTATTGCGTCTCTGCGTCCCGTTTGCAATGATATATCGACATTC
>ML789343.1:370067-380444 GCA_009831015.1 Picea engelmannii
TAACAATCTCAACGACTTCTTTAATTTCTGCAAGTGCTTCACAAGCTTCCTCATATCGATAATCGCCTGCCTGTTATTGATTTCAACACAAGTTGCACCGATCAAATTCAATATAATTGATCCTGGACTGATACTAAGATGAAGTAAAGCACTAGATTTGATGCGAATGCAGTGCCGAATTCTGTGGAGGGAAGAAGATCCGTAAATCTTTTGAGGAAAGATTGCCCGATTTGAAAGAAAGAAAAAACGATGGTTTTATAGAAAGTTCGAAAGGTGAGTGGAATGTGCCACAGCTTGCATGCATGTAATTAGAATCAGCCTGCGCTTACTTTTCAATATATTTTGATGCCATGAGTGAAGACCTGCAGGGAATGATAACCGCCAGAAGGGCGTCGGAGAGAACGTGTGGACCCACACGCATCTTCGTGTCATAGTACGCGCTGTACAAAACGATCATATCAAACGCGCTGTACAAAACGATCATCTTCGTGCCATATTCTCGTCGACGCTTCCACCGAATTTTTTTAGTGAAGAGTGAGCTGTTTCATATCAAACGTCTACAGCCCGTATTGCTTAATTTCAGGTAAAGGTGTATATTTATTCATAATGGGCATATTTAATAGGTTTTTAGTGTTTAATCAAATTTTGTATGGACAATATTAAATATTGATGAAATATTTTTAGTTGTCCCAATAAATCAATGGTTGTGATTTCAACTACTAACTTTCTCACTATTATAAAAATATCATTTTACATATTTCTTATTTTACTTTTACTTAATCATATTTAAAATTTATTATGATAACTAGCTGATATTTTACATATTTCTTATTTTACTTTTACTTAATCATATTTAAAATTTACTATGATAACTAGCTGATTATTGGATCTGAATGATTAACATTTCATTTTCTAAACCAAACTTTTGAATATTCACACACAAAAAAATTTGAGAATGTTCCTATATATATATAGTGTATAGTGTAGTTCTCATAAACAAAGCTTCGGCGTTTCGTCCCTAAACGATGATTTTATTTATCTGTCCATTCTCAATTAATTCGTTTTCTATTTATGTACACGGATGACTGACTCTGGCAAATTCGCCCACAACCCTATCATTAATGTTTCATATTTGTATTGCGCAGATCATATTTATCTCTTCATAATCGGGTTCCTATTTTAGTGATCGATTGTTGGGAGATTCGTAGCTAGGGTATCACTGGTTTATAGAAGATGTGAAATTTGCATAAAATATTTAATTTAACAAGGTCTTGAGGTGAAGCCTTTCAATTACAAGTGTTAAAAGTTGAACCTTGTAGTAATAGAAGTGGCATGTTTTTTGCGACGCTTAATTCGCACCTTTTACAGTTTGGTTAAAAATAAATGGCTCTTCATTTTATTATTATGTATTTCAAAATTGAAGTTAATCCGAGTCTATATGAGAAAACAAAGGAAGGTGAAGTCAATAGTCATAGCAATTTTGCAACTATTACATGGATTTTGAGATTACAATTTTACGGTTGTCCTTCCCATTATTTAGATTACAATTTTACCATTGTCTTTGACCATTTTGTTCTATAGGTTTAATATGTTGTTGTCACTATCATTCATTGATTTGTCTACCTTAACTTACTTGGTTGTCCTTCTCATTTTTTAGATTACAACTTTACCATTGTCTTTGACCATTTTGTTTTATAGGTTTAATATGTTGTTGTCAATATTATTGATTGGTCTATCTTAACTTACTTAGTCGTTAATGTTATAAGTCATTATTCATGGGTTTGTCTACCTCTAACTTATTTAGTCTTTAAAGTGAAAAATGTGTGTAATTAAGGTGAAAAAGTCTTAATTTGATATAATTGAATTTTAAGTATTTGTTCGAAATGTGTTGCAGAAAATTAGTCTTAGACGGATCATATTTTTCGTGATTAATCAAATTATAAAGGTATTGTTTTATGGCTAAAACGTGTTTCCAAATCCACAACTTAATTGATAGAAAAAAGGAGAACAAGTGCAGAAATAAAACAACATGTAAAGCCAAAGGGAGTGCCTCCTCACATTGCTTTACTACTAGATGAGTGAATTTATTACTAATCATTTATAAGAGAATGAAAATAAGAAGAATATACAACATGAACAACAAATTGAAGAGCCTAAATAAACCATATTTCAAAGTGGATATGGATCAATACCTCTGTTCCATTAAGCCCCAAGCTTGTGAAGTACAAGTGAAGTCCAGCAAGAGAGCTTCTCAATTTCCAAAATCCCAACAACCATAACAATGAAGAGATATCTTTTCTCCCAAACAATAAGACACATGGACACAAGCCTCTCCAAGACTCCTCACCCTCATTCAAAAAATAGTATTGAAATGACAAGATAATGCTTTTGAGAAGGGGGTGTACCACTAAAAATAGGCACCACACAATTCAAATTCAAAGTGTTCACATGGAATGCACCCTCCAAGAATACATGCATGCAAAGTATAATAAAATAATTATGGAAATATGAGGATGTGCTCCAAGATCCACCTAGCAGAACTTAATAAGTGCCACCTCCAACATGCATGAGAGAATACAACATATAATAATCCTCTTAGGAGAATACTCCATAACCACCTCCTCCAAAAATAGAAAGAGGTCCACAAGATGCATGCAACCAAAACACATGTGTGAATCCCAAGAAAACCAACAACATAGATGAATGTGCAAGGTGCCAAGTAGATGAAGCTCTCCATAAGAAAGGATGTGGTCAAATTCCAAAATAGTAAATGGAAAAGTATCCACATGTGCAACGCCAAAGAAAATAACAAAAAATAACAAAAAGAGTCTTCTACATGTACACCATTCAAGAAGAATCTCCAAAAATAGAAAGGAGACCAAGAAAGAGCATGTGAAGGCCACATGTGTGTCCCTTCTGGTATGCCACATGGCTACCAATATATTCCCTCCATAACCACCTCAATAAAATAATATATGTGCCAAGTCAAAGAGGTAAATTCACTCTCAAAGGTCCAAAGTTTCCAAATGTAGTTAAAATATCCATGCAATAAAGATGAGAGAGACCCTAGGTATGTGCATCTTAGAAAACTAGGTCATGTAACTACCTCAAGTTTCGACCACCCAACAAATAATATAATGTTCTGCAATGTAGTGTACCCTAGGAGAATCTGACAAGAGTAGTTAGACCTTATCAATAAACCAATAAAATATTCCTCCACATGTCATGTCATAAATATGCCCAACAAACCCAAGGGAGTGCGTCCTGGAGAAGTCTGCCAACCTCACCAAGAAACAATATAATGATATATGCCTTGAAATTTGTGTCAGAGAAAATAGGGGTTCTCGATAAGGACTCCTCAACGAACTCTAACTAAACCCTTTAAGCGGGAAAAGGAAGACAATGAAGTAGGGCACCAAAGCTATTAATCTTAATATGGATAAATTATATCAATTTGACCATTGAAAATTTAAACCAATCTCAATAGGTGTGCACAAAGGTTAATGTTGAAATAAAACTATATTCCCCCTCCAATAGTCACCAATTTATTAAATCACCATGAACATGTGTTCCAATGAGGGGTGCACTCTAATAAAATGTTCTACCATGTGAATAAAAGATGCTCTTCCTCGCAAAACCCCACCATGATAACAAAAAAACATAAATCCTAATATAAGGTGTACCACAACCAAGGGATTATTACATCAAAAATCATCATTCAATCTTAGGAAAAGGTTATATTACCACCAAAACATATGTAGCATACTTCTTCTAACTCAAACTTAGAAAAAGTACATCCGTGAGAGTACCAAAATCATCCAATTCATATTCAACCTAGGTGATGTTTAGAAAATGTTACATCATTGAGTTATATGACTTAGAAAAGTCCCATGAAGGTAATATGCATCATACCACAATAGAAACATCATCAGAGAAGGAGACATAACTAAAATCTAACTCTTCCAATCATCAAGTATGTCGTCCATCACACATCTAGCACATGGGGATCATGTAGAACAAACCCTCTTAGTGACACCAATAATACCACATAATCATCCAAATGGAACTAGGAAACCCCAACAACCATGAAAAATATATCCCCTTACACCATCATCTAACCCTTTGGGGGGATAGAACCATCGTCGCTATCTAAGGTAAGCATATCAACCACACCATAATGAGAAAGTATGCTCCACAACAATCAAATTTTCAACTAGGGGGTGGTCAAGAAGGAATGCATATTTGAGAACACCACCAAGCCAACAAGCACAACCATTCAACTGAAGAGAAATGAGACTTCCCCTATGACATAAGCCATTTCCTAAGTGCCTTTAAAATTTTCCTTTCGGGATAGATAATTTCATATAAACACATCATAAATATAAATTGTAGAGAAACAAAGAACAAAAACATTTTTTTAAAACATAATTACACAAATTGGTTGTTAATGTCAGATGTTATACCCAACCTTATGCTCTATTGCACATAAACTCTCTACACAAGGACGAGTCTTAGGTCGACTCTAAAAAACAAACCATTCAACTAGTAATCTCTGAGAATTTTCTCAACTACACGACAATCCTATTTTTAATTTCTCTTTCCCCCTCAGCCTACACAACCCAAAGAAATGAACCCACTTCTTTGCAATGCAGTCTCTCAGGATATTCCAATTCTTTTGAGGCCTCTTGTACTACTAGTAAGGAAACATTGATCCTATAAATTCTAAGGATTCCCAATCGTGGATAATTCCTTCACAACTTCAATAATTACGATGCACAAAAGAATGAATTTATTGTTGGAAATACCAGTACTTACCCACAACCAACAAGAAAATGGCTCCTTACCTATGGAAATTCATTCTCGATGCCCAAAAACAAGGACCTGAGTGAACAAGAATAAATGAGGAATGAGTAACAATGATTGAGGAATCTCCGAACAACCAAAAGCATGGTTTGAATAATGACATCAAATAATGCACCATGTGGCCTCCGTTAGAAGCTCATGTAACCTATTTTTCCAACTAATTCCAACATGGGTGAATAAAATATAATAAAACGGATTATCCTCTTTATCCCCTATCTCTCTTGGAATCATAGCCCCATATAACTCTATTATTTTCCTGCGTTCACCCAACGATGCGTTTTTGTTATTAATATTTAAATTATTACATTGTTAGGCTCTTTGTCCTTTCAACATTACAGGCACTCTGGCCTTTCATCAAATACAAAAAAATACATTATTAATATGGGGACTCAAAACTAGTGTATTACCCTCCCCTCCCCAATATTTTGGCACTCTTCTCAATGCATATCACCATGCAGGTGTATATATATACGAAATTTCTATCAAAAATTCAAAAACAATTGTAGGTATGCCTCTTTCATTGTGTCTTCCAACTCTCATATCGCTTCTTCAGGGTTGTAACATGTCGATTGGACCTTTACTAATATAGGTGGATACTAGTGTCCACCCAAATGTTCCACTAATTCTAAATGGTTCTAAATCTTTGCATTTTTCTATAGTTTTTTGGGTCCCAAACTCTCAGGGCCATTTTGAGGACCCAAACGATGTTTTTTTGACGCAGAAATGCCTAGTATGTAGCCAAAGGTAGATATTGGGTTGTTCAGAACTAGTACTTCTCGTCTAGATCTTTCTGCTGAGCTAACCCCAAATGGATATTGTATGCAAAAAAATTTCCCCTGAGATGTTGACATATCAACTAACCACATTGAGGCCCACAAACCTTTTGACATTTCGTCTTTCGGGGTTAGGATTTTGGATGTTTATGGTTTACTCATTGATCCTTTATGTTAAAATTCCTTTTCGGCCTCTTTGTAATCAACTTATTTTGAAAGAGCGTAGATGACACATCTCTTTCTTCATGGATAATCTACCACCATTCTAGCTAATTTTGTGATTCACACTTTATAGTCTTTTGTAATCCATTCATTAATAGAATATGAATTTAACTATATTACTATGTTTCTTGCAATATGTTTCTTGGTTTTCTTGTTATGTATATTGTAATAGAAATATTTTCCTCACCCTATGCAATCTTGCATAGACGGCCTTTTTTCCATTTCCCTATGTAGACTTGAAGTCCCTTTTTTCAAATCCCAGAGCTAAAAACATAATTTTTCCACATATATGCGCCCTGCTTATATTACAACATGTGTATATGCAAGTTGCACCACTACAATTTGTGTACATCGAGAAATGTGCCCAAAATTGAAAAATGGCGTTGGGTTTCCATGTCACATCACACAATCAATGAGCCCTGGTCTTCCATATACTGGAAAAGTTCCAACTTAGCCCTTCAGTTCCACTTGAAGGCTATAAATGGGCCAAATACGAGCTATGGAAAAGAAAAGAAAGAATTCAACTTTAATAGCAAAGTTACTTTGGAGAAATTATTCACTTCACATTGCGTCTACATCCCTTTGCCTTTTAAGTCTGAACGCATTATTCATCCCCCAAGCTCTTCCCTGATTGATTGATAACTTTATTGTCTCTCTTACATGAGCTTACCTTTGGTGGAGGATTGAAGTGGTGTAGGCACAGCTGGAAGGAACTTAGTTTCTCGGTTCCGAATCGTGATGACATGGAAGTTTGTAACTCGTTCACTTACGTTGATTATATCTTAATAGAAATACTCTTTTCTCATCTAATTAATATCTCGCAAATATTTGAATTATTATTCCATGGGATTATTTGTTATGAATGTTGATGGATTATGCCATTGAATGTGCTAACATAATATATTATCACCATATTCTTGCGTTTCTTAGTTGTTGAGGACTAATTCCAAGTATATTGCTTTGGGTCAAGGGCTCAATGGTCGACTTCATTGAACGTCTGGATGAAGTAGGCCACTTATATTGTCTTGCTAGAATAATTTCTTATATAGCATACTTGAGATTAGAGTTGATTTCTACATTCATTTCCGTTTGTTGTGGTTTACCCCTAGCCATAAAGAGATTTTCCTTGTAACAAAATTGACGACGATATTGGGGAGATAATCTTCTTTTTCAGGGTTTGGAGTATTTTTCTTCTTAGATTTCTCTCATTCATTTTGAGTTTCTTGTCGTATGATTTATTGACAGCCTCCATTCACTCTGAGTCTGAGTCTTTCAACCTTCTCCTTAGACTAGCAATGTTTTGACACATATACATGTGTTTTTTCTTGACAATGGCGTACATATGCGTGTTGTACTTTTTCAAGATGCGTACATACACGATTTTCCCTTGAACAGTCGTGTACATCAACCTTTGTTTCTTGATTTCTGGGTTTGGTGGTTGTTGGGTAGGTTTTGATGATTGTTGAGTCTTCTTGGGTCTCTATGGTGACTGTTAAGTGTTTGTGGAATGACATAATACCTGTCTTTGGTTGAATTTTTGGGTGGTTCCTTCCTCATCATATTCTCATTTTGATTGTCTTTTCACCTTGGGCTAGGTGCTTTTATCCTTTATATCCTACTTGGGTTGTCTCTGTCTATACACAGTAGAGTCTTTATATCAAGTTGTTGTTCATTCCTTGCATTTTCATTTTTCTTATATTTAAAATACAAAAATATTAGGCATTTTACATTGATTCAAATTTTGATCTCTTGAGTCTTTTGTCATTTATCTTAGTGCATGTAAAGAAAGATTACATTTTTATTTAGAATTGCAGAATTGAATTAAAAATTGCATTTTTAAGAAGCATATCATTTATTGGAAATTGAAGTTAGGACTTTTCATTGAATTCATATTCATTTATTTTACTTGTTGAGTCATAACATCATTAGTTTCATGACCACACATTTTTTGTAAGCAAGGCCATTAAAATTAACACTATAATTTAAAATTGATTAGTAATGATTTTATTTTCTAGGGTGCACAAAATAGCTTAGGATTTAGAGCCTTAGAATAGGATTTTTGTGAGTAAACTTCTCCAAGGCTATTAGATCAACATATGTGTCTGACTAAGGGAGTGGATAAATCTATTGTATAATCGGTAATATCAGGAGGCTCCTCTTACACCAGAGTTAAGAACGAGGCCGCATGAGGTCGGTTGAAGGGATATCCCCCCGATACCTTCTTAGCGTTAGATATATTTCTGGGGATCTATTCATAAATGGGGATCTTGCTAGTTCCCTTACCTCTGTGAGAGGTGTTGATTTCAAGGTTTTGGGCTTTGATACCCTACCTATACAATGGACCTGACTTACAATTGTTCGCCTGTGCATCGGTTATACCATGGTTTCTTAGTTTCTTGACTTAGGTACAACATAGGTTACTTGCAGGGGTTATTATGCAGGTACCCTAGTTCAGATAAGGGTCGAACAAAACACAACTTTTATGGAGGATTACCTCTATGGGGGTATCTGACCGACTAGTTGTTAATCCCACAAGGGCCCTTATAACTAATTTTGTTTCCTCCAATCTTTAGCAGCGGAGTCTCAGGCTCCTCTTGGGCAAGGCACATCTACTTTAGAAAGGGAGGTCCCTTTCAACCACTTTATCATGTTTTTGTGCATATTGGTCGTTTGATTATTTTTTGTGTGTTCTTTGATTACTAGTTGGCCTTAGTATTTGTTTTTTATATCTTGAATCTTAAGTCATCGTGGAGCCAGACCAACTTCCCCGCAGGTCTCACCACTTGTTACAGTTACCACCGCATTTCGAGTCTTTGCCTTCTAAATGGCGTAGAGTTATTAAACGTGGTACAAACACATCCACTTATCAGAATTGTGATTCTACAAGGATGAGTATTGAACCGAGTAATCAAGATATTGGGAGCCCTTCATCTCCCACACCTACTATAGTTAATGGTACCCCTTTGACTCCTGCAACCAAAATGGTTGTAGTGCCAGAGGCACCTATTATCATTGTTTCCCATCCTATAGTGAATACTCAACCTATTGCCATGAACCCATTTGGGTCTCTTGGTCACTATCCAGGTTATAATGTTCAGTCCATCCCTATGGCCTCTAGTCCCTTTTCCTATGGTATGCCGAATTTTACATTGAAGTTTTAAAACTCCACCCCAGCTGCTGGCCCCAACGCTAGCATTGGACTTAGGGGGGAAACACATCCTTATAATCCATTTTCATTCAATGGAACTCATGTCCCTCAAATGAATCCTACCATCGGAGGATTTTCTCCTTTTAATCCCGGCTCTAATCTTGTTGCTTCTGGATGGAGTAACCAACCTAGAGGACAAGCTTCTGCTCAAGTTTTTTCCTTTACACTCACCTCTTCAGTGTTGATTTTGACCAACACGTTTGGCATGACGAAACCACCTTTATCCTCTGGATTCACACTCAGAGAAGGTCAATTTCACACCTCAGGAAACCTCCAACGCGGGTCCACTCCAACTGGGGGAAGTTTTTATAAACCTCATCAGAACATTACTACTAGAATGATGCCCAACCAACCCCTTATGAATCAACCTGGAGGAGGGTATTACAATCCGAGACAAGTACATGGTGCTTACCAGAACCCTGGATGGGCTGCAATTTCACAACCACAATCTTTCCAAGGAGCTTGGGGCCAGATGTCGCAACCTCGTCTCCCTTTTCTCGCCACGCTTAATCTTCCAATCTTGTATAAGTTGATGATGTTGATACTGAGAGGGGGGTGAATCAGTATCAAGTACAATTTAAAAACCTTTTCCAACTTATACTTAAACCATTCAATTATATCCAATGAGCAATGAAAAATAGTATAAGAGTTACACCAATACACCACAATACACCATGCACAATATATATGAGAAATAATCAATAGTTTTTGTTCAAGGGAAGTAATGACTTCCAAAAGTAGCTATAGCTTCCAAATGTAAAGGGAGGGATAAACCTCCAAGAGGAAGATACAATTCTCCAATATAAAGAGATATTTGAACTCTCTATCCTTGCCCCTTCCTTCCACCCAAGAATATATGAGAGATAATAAAACTTTATTCAATTCTGGTCTTTTCAGAAGACCCAACTTGTACAGCATGCCCCGCGCTCAATATTTAACATCTGATTCTGCAACTCACACACAAGAAACCACAGTCCTTAATATTTCCAATGGAAGTTGTCCCACTACATTTGGATTCTGTATGAAAAAGTTATGACTGTTTTACCCAGAACACCTGTTTTTTGACTAGTTTCAGGACTGGTCACAAACCCTATATTCCACAGCATGTATCTCCATAATTATAGTGAATCAAGAGCTGAACTTTTTACCAGACGTACCTTGATATGTCTTCTCACTACCATAGCGATTTCACCATCTGAATCGTTCTATAAAAAAAGTTATAGCAAAAATGGTAAGATGACCTGAAAATAACATACCTTAGAACACATCACCAAAAGACTTCATCCTCCCTTCAAATCCGGCCTTCTTTTA
>ML789343.1:384041-428271 GCA_009831015.1 Picea engelmannii
TTTCTTATTTTGTAATTCTTTTCTTTAATTGTCTTCAGGGCCTACATGTACAATTCACTTTGTCATCTTCAAAAATTCATTTCTCCTCAACCATGAGGATCCACGTGACGTGCCACATACCACCGGAAATAGCATGATGTATATTATCCATCCATGGGTGTTGTATCTACATGTCCATTTTCCTTCATGTCCAAATAACTTCATCAATCTTGTGGTCCAAAACCCATGACTAGGGTTGACATCAATGAAAACAACCAATCTTCCAACAGATGAACGACCACGTGTTTCGTGATCCTACATGGCCCCCCATTCCCACCAAGCTTCCTTCGGATATTCCAAAATTTGAAGGAAAAAATGGCAAGGATCTTGGTGATCAAGTTACCACCTTTCACTTATGGTGCTCTTTGAATTCCCTTAACGACAATTCCATTCGGTTAATATTGTTTCAATGCACCCTCACGGGGGTTTCTGCAAAATGGTATACTGATCTACCTAGGGGGGCATATGGAACCTTTAGTCAGATGGTTCTAGTCTTCCTTAACCACTTCCAATTGTTGACCTTAAGCTAGGACAAAGGCACTCATATCTCGAATCACGTCCACGAGTGGCATATATGGAAGAGGTTGATCAAGACCTGGATACCCATGGAATTCTTATTAGAGTGGTTCCTTAATTATCTAAAGCCTCCTATTTCGAAGGATGTTGCCACATCCAGTGTTACATCTGAGGAAGAAGCGATTTTCAAAGCCCAACAGTTATGTCTTATATATGCTTAGTCTGGGATATTATACGATATTATTCCTGACACATCAAGGTCAAACTACGACCCTATAAAAAAGATCAGGCCTCATGTCGATGGAATTGTAGGCTATGCCAATGTGAAATCTGCATACTCGGTGATAAGGCATTTAAAGGAGTTGTCTCTAAACCAGTTTGCAGTAGGGCCAACTTCGTCTGTGTCTTCCAATCCCACTCAGTTGATAGATGTACATTCCAAGCAATCGTCGACCAACCCAAATGGTAACCAACAACCAGGAGGGAATAAGAATAAAGTATGTAATAATAATCGTAATGGTGAGAAGAATAATCATCCCAAGGACAATGGTAATAATGAGAGGATGACTAATAATTATGGTGAGGGAAAGAAATAAAGGCGTAAGTTGAAGTTTCCCTGTAAGCTTTGTACAGACGATCACCTTACTCATTTATGCCCTAAGGTTGTGAAAGCTACGAGGCTCTTATCTCTACCACCCATCGTGATGATGAATTCTTTTCAACATAACCAGCACATGGCCTCGAGATCCTAAAATTTTGAAAATGTGGTGAGTGGGATTTAAAACCCACCGGCATAAGACAATGATCGTTTTTGCATCAATATGGTCAATTCTCAGGTTAATGTAGCCACCCAATCTCGCGATTACAATTCTACACAAATTGTACCATGTCTAGAGTCTCCTCCTCCTCCGGAGGCCCCTTGTAGATCTAAAAACCAGAGCCACCATCTCGTCTTCTAAAAGGAGTAATCAAGGGCTCTACCCACAATCGTAATGCTATATTCTCCTAGAATTACTCTATTGTTGAGGACCTTGGTCAAAACCCTTGTGCGATGTTAGCTCTGGAGGTACTCCAGATGTGTCCTTCATAGAGGAATGCCTTTCTATCTGCGTTAGGAGCTATAGATCCTAATGGCTCGAAATTTTTCAAGTTTGAGGTCACAGATGTGAAGCCTCGCTTTCCTTACCATGTGGCATTCCAAATCCATGTGGGTTACTCAAAGTATACCATTCAAGTGTTGTTGATGAAGGTGTTGCAACATGTGTGATGTCTCTAGTCTGTTGGAAATCCCTCAGCTCTCCAACTCTCTCTTAGTCTCTAACCATGTTGACTTATTTTGACGGTCATTCCTTCCACCCTCATGATATTATTCCTTCCTTTCCAATCCAGTTAAGTGGGAAGATGGTGGAGGTGGATGTCGAGGTGGTTGATGCACCCCTCGATTATAACTTGTTACTAGGATGCAATTGGACTTACGGTATGACTTTCGTCGTATCATCTATCTTCCATACTCTTTGTTTTCCTCACAATGGGAAGATCGTGATGATCGACCAACTATACTTTGTGTATTCTAGCCCCAGTGCATCTATTGGACCGTCAATCCCCATGGTCAACAATTCTCAACCGGCAACTGATAACATCGATGTCGGAATGTATTCATCCCTTATGGGTACCTTCGAGTTTGTGGCACCTGTTCACCATATTTATGCCATTTCCAATACCCCCGTTTCGTCCGAGAGGTATGTTCCTTTCCGCATATCCTATTTTAATGATTCTTGGACCCTGCCTTCCTTGACTACGTCTTGTGAAGGTGATTTTCATGTTGTAATGGCCATGCCACTACCAGCAACAGATATAGTGTATCAAGATGTTCTTGACTCTTTCACTGATCCCGATCTTGCTACCTCGCAGACGAATGAGGAGGATCATGTTCTTGAGACCGTGTGGGCCACTTCGTCATCTTGTTCAGATGACTACCTCGATGAGAATTTTCCCTCGGATGAATCAATCATTGAGGCCATGAATGGCTTTGACAAACCTTGGGATGATATTCATCATCACTCTTATTTTCTCCAAGAACTTGCTAGAATCGAACAAGCTGACTTTCGATCTACTCTGAGGGAGATAGTCGGTCACGTCATAGTTTCATTTGATATGCACAACATTTATGCCAAAAGAAATAAGGAAAGTATCTACCCTACTATCGCGATCGATATCTCTCATACCCCTGACAATATTGAAAATGTACACATCGATGCATATTTTTTTCCATAAGAAATCATGATCTACATTGAACTCTTCAAGGAATTCCGAGATGTATTCACTTGTTCATATGAAGAGATGCCAAGAATCGACCCTCTAATTGTTGAACATGAAATTAAAACTTACCCGGATGCTAAGCCTGTTTGACAACTTCTTAGAGTTGTCAATCTCCGAAAGTCCCCTGCTATTAAGGCATAGGTAGAGAAACTTCTTAATGATGGTTTCAGCTACCTGGTTCCCTTGACTGAATGGATATCCAATCCTATTCCTGTGAATAAGAAGCAAGGAACCATCTGTGTATGCATGGATTTTTGTGACCTGAAGAAATCCTATTTTAAGGACAACTTCTCGAAACCTTTCATTGATCAAATCCTCGATGAGTGTGTGGGAAGTGAAGTTTTTTCTTTCATGGACAAATTTTTAGGGTATAACCAAATTCGAATTAAACCCGAGGATCAACATAAGATGACATTTATTTTTCCTTGGGTTACTTTCGCATACCAGAATATGCCTTTCGTCCTTAAAAACGTCGGGGAAACCTTCCAACATGCTATGACCTTTTCATTCCACAATCTTAAGCATATAGTCAAAACTTAGCTTAATGATCTTGCTGCTCACCTTCATAAGGTAGTGGATCATCCTAAGCACCTTCGACAAGTTTTTGAAAGATGTCATCATTATCACATCTGATTGAATCCTCATAAATGCATGTTTTTCATTAGGTCTGGACGTCTTCTAGGACTTTTAGTCTCTGAGACTGGGATCATGGTAGATCCATTAAAGGTTGAGGCAATACTTCAATTTCCTCCCCCGTGCACTATTCAACAACTACAAGGTTTACAGGGGAAAGATAACTTTTTACGTCGGTTTATAGTGAACTATGCCAATATTAATAAGGGTTTCATGTGTCTTTTGAGGAAGGAAACCCCTTTTATCTAGGATGAGCGAGCCCAGGAATCCTTCAATGCTTTGAAGAAATCCTTGGTATCGACGCCTCTGCTAAAGTCTCCTAACTATAGTGGATATTACTTGCTTTATGTTGCCACATCTGAAGAGATGATTGGTAGGGTATTCGTTCAGAAGGATGATGAGCTCCATGAGCACATCCTCTACTATCTTAGTCAAAACTTAGTCGATCCTGAGCTATAATATTCTCATGTGGAAAATCTGGCTTTGGCTATCGTTCACACAATCCAACGATTATGCCATTATATATTGCTTTGCAAAAATACTGTGGTTGTCGATGTCAATCCATTTCAATATGTCCTTACCAGGTGTATCATAAGGGGAAAACACAATAAATGGATTATCATTTTGCAAGAATTCGATCTTGATTTCACTTCTACGAAATCCAAGAAATCACTAGTCTTTGCATAGTTAATATCTGATTTCCCATGATTGGATGAGGATGTTATTCATGTTTATTCTTTTGTGGATGAACAGATTTTCCTTGTCTCTTCATCTGACCCCTAGTATGGAGACATTGTTCTCTATCTTCAAACTTTGCATTTCCCTCAGCATCTCTCGCAAGATGACAAACGACGTATACAATACCAAGCTAAGAGTTACCTTATCATCGGTGACACTCGATATTGTCGAGGAGTAGACAATATCTTGCATATTTGTTTAACTCACGAAGAAGTTGAGTCAGTTCTAAATGATTTCCACAATGTGGCTTGTGGTGGCCATCTATCCGGGCTTGCGACAGCCCAAACAATTTTGCTAGCTGATTATTTTTGGTTGTCTATAATTAAAGATTGCATTGAAGTAGTTAAGGAGTGTCACCCATGCCAGGTGTTCACTCGGAAAATTCCCTTGCATCCAACCCCTCTCCATCTAGTCATTATTGTCAGTCCCTTCACCAAGTGGGGGGTGGACTTTGTGGATTTCAAACCAACTTCGATTGAAGGGAATAAACACATTATCATGGCTGTAGACTACTTTACTAAGTGGGTTGAGGCCATGCCTATAGTTAAATCCGATGGGAAGATTTTTGCCTTCTTCTTATTCAATCAAATTATCACCATGTTCGGAATCCCAAGTGATATTGTCACTGATCATGGCAGTCACTTTCATAATGAAATGATGGAAGAGCTAGCATTCAATCTATGGATTAAACATGGTCACTCTTCCCCTTACTACCCCCAGGAAAATGGACATGTAGAGGCTGTAAACAAGTCTCTCAAGACCATTTTGCAGAAAACTTCCAGCCAGAGCAAATATGACTAGCATATCATGTTATATCCCACACTTTGGGCATACCGAACCTCAATAAAGTATGGCATCGGATTTTCTCCTCTTCAGCTAGTACATGGTGTGGAGTTGATCTTACCTATTGAATGCAAAATACCTTCTATTAGATTGGCAGTTTCCCTCCTACCTGACACTTCTGATCTCAAACGACGCCTCATGCACCTAGAGAGCCTTGATGAGCAACATCGAGACGCCTCTACGACTATTGAAGTGAATAAAAGATGTGTCAAGGTCCAATACGATAAGTATGTATGTCCTTGGTTGTATGATGAGGGTGACTTGGTCCTTTTATATGATCAAGCCAAAGAACCACTGGGGGCAGGCAAGTTCAAACCCATGTGGCACAGTCCCTATATTGTGTGATGTGTCCTGGAAAAAGGAGCCTATGAATTAGAAGATTATGAAGGTAACATGTTGGTTGAGCCTAGGAATGGGCCTTACTTCAAAATATATTATGCTTGAGCCCCAATCTTGGGCGCAACTCTTTGTATACTAATGTAATATAGTGTATATATATATTCCCTTTATTTGTTGTCTTCATCTTTCTTATCAAGTTTTCCCTTGGTTGGTAGATTTCAATGGAGTCTTCGATCTACTTAGGATTCGCAGACAGAGCTATTCATCATACACAGAACGTGGCTTCCATCGCTTAGGTTGTTTACTCACCCGAGGGTCTACTGGTGTCTTTGGGTGGCGTATGCCTAGGGCCATCCAGAAATAATGTGGCTGAATATAGCATCGTTATAGAAATTTTGCACGATGCAATTTATCATGGTATTCTCTCTTTGGAGGTTCGCCTGGATTCCTAGTTAGTAATATGTCAATTGAACGACAATTACCATGTGTGTGACCCTATGTTACTCCGATGATTCTTACGGGTACACCTTTTAGAATGACAGTTTGATTTTATTACTTATCATCACATACCTAGGAGTTCTAATTATGTATCCGATGCATATGGTAATTTCGTTTTAGACTGGCATTTGTCACATAACTAAAGCAAAGAAAACACTCTCATCAATGTACACACTGCAAAATAAGTAAAGCCTAAGAACCATGTTTTTATATATATTTCAAAAAGCATGTTGTTTATAGTACAAAAATGGGGCTAACACCCTCAATACACATATACAGTCGATAATACAAAAGCCATGACATCTACGCCTATGGTATCGAATTTGTGTAATGATAAAAAACTATGGCATTTTCGAGACGCCGAAAGAGTTGCACCCAAGATCTAGGCACACCTACCACCTATTTCTGCATAGCCTCCGACAGATCCTCCACCTAAACCATGGGAATCATTTGTGTCAAACAAGAGAGATTTCCCTACACGTTTTGAAGGACTTTATCTGCTTCTCCTCCTACAACCTCATCTCCCTAATGCCTCCGACGATGTCATGGAATCCTGTCTGGTCATCTTGGACCTACGTCTGCATCACATACATGTCCAATTAGTACTTAAGGATCATCCAAAAATATTTTAGTTTTGCTATACAAAAATACAAAAAATGAAATATTTAAAAAACTTTGAAATACCTATGTCCTCGTAAGCGGTCCCTAGTGGTAATGGTATGTTAGGGTCCCCTTTGAAGTCGATCCTCGCATAGGAGTAGTCATCTAGGGAAATGACCCGTCGTCTCCACCAGTAAAAGAAATCATCGTTGTAGGGTGTGGGTACCCTACCTTCCCCCTGCCATCTCATCACCTTGGTCCACTGTGCCATGGATGGATGATGAGGTCCTAGCAGAATGATCTCCACTCTAGGTCCCAAACCTATAATCCGCTCGAAGAAAAAGATATATATGATGGAAGAGAATTCGAAGTTCCTTTTACCACCCTGTTTGCATTATGTCAACTGGATCTTCATGTTAGCTAGTAGTGAGGTGCACCAATCATACATTGTGGGTCTCAAGCACTCTACATATTAGAACATAAGAGGTCTCGATGCCTGGTGCTCGATGCCTGGTGCAACGAAATTGATCCTGTGTTTCAGGTCAAAATGAGAACAACAATCTTGAGGCTTAGATTGTTTATCACTCAGATGGGGAGTTGACTCTCAACCTTCTCGGTCCCTGCAATGCCGTGAGCATCTATGTATTCTTCTATATTCATGCCACTCCTAGCTCCCTAGGTTTTGAGGTTGACCACCTCACCCCGACACAACAACCCCTTCAAGAATTAAATATCCTCAACTTCAATCCTTAATGGTTTCCCATCAAGGTTTAAGCCCTCTCTGTCTAGATCCCAGTAATCCACGAGTGTAGAAACCTCACTTGGGCCCTCATTTCTTTGAGTGACCAAAAATTATACAACCCGCATCTTTTCAAGGCCATTTGGACCCCTAGATCTCTTTCCATAGAAGAATCTACCTCCTCATGTTCCCTTTCCCTCCACTCTAGCACAATCCTCCAAGAGAAACATCACTTTTTGAGTTATAAATCACCAAAACATTGTTTACGGACATATAGTCGGGCTGCAACATTCATAGTCACGTATATGGATTATACGTTTGATGTCTTTTAGACAGTCATGTATAATCACGTGTATACACGACCTGATGAACGCTAGCCCACGTACACCTAAAATTCTAATTCGCGCCCTAAATAACTTAAAAATTTCAAACCTAAATACAAAATGCAATCCACTAGAAATAAAGAAGAGGGGAAGAGGAATTAACTTTTCTAGATGGTCTCTAATTCCAACACTCGTAGCTCCTGCAATCACCAGTTGAAGATTGGAGGTAATTTGGTCTAAAATCCACTATTTGGGTAAAAAAGTTAAATGGTATAGTAAATTCAGTTTTTGTTACTATTTATAGCAATTTTTTACCCACTTTGCATAGTTTCGGATAATATTTTCGCCTAATGGACTAATACAACAGTGGATTTAGTTGGTTTTTTTAGTTTGGGATTCTTGCAATTTTCAGCATTATGTCGACCATTCGTAACTTCGAACAGGTATTTTCACTACCCAACATATAGGATAGGTATCCATTCCATCATGCACAATTGCATCATCCTATAACTGTCACTCATATGCCTTAGGTACAAACCCATTTTTTAGCGACACAAAACTTTCTATCTGCTATTTCTGGTTCATAACAACAAGGGCTTGCTCTAATGGGGGTTTTCAGGTTCGTGGTTCTCTTCAGTAAGATTTTTTTTTGTCTTTTAGTCCCATAAAAATGGTAGAATTAACGTAGAAGAAACTCACATGGAAATATGCAGAATTTCCTTTTGGGTAGTGACGACAATGAATTCTAACAATGTCTTTGGTTGTGAATAGCTTTTGGACTCCTACTATACTAAAGGAGACTTTGGATCTAGTCTTTATTGCAGTACTTGCTAGGATGTTGGCCAGAACCAGCCAGTTTGTGTTAGAGGACAAGCCACAATAGTCACTTCCATAGTAAGTTCATATGTAACAAGTTACATGCTTCCTTTATAGCTAGAAATGGGTAGAAACAATCGATTTCACTGGGTTTTCGATAATTAAATCTCATGGTGATCACACTGAGCCTAGCACCCTACTAGGGGAAGTTATAGTTAGTAAATAGGCTGGGACTCGGAGATTGTTTGGCAGATAAATCTGGAACAAAATTTTGGCTATTATAGTTCTTTGCTTTTGCAAGGTTAATTTTTGAGTGTTTTTGGGTTAAGAGCTTGTTTTTCTTGAGCTCTTAGTGTTACAGTATTTTCTTTTTGCAGGGTTTTTTTCAGAGACTTAGGATTAATAATTGTTTTTCTACATAACTCTACAATAGAGCTTTGACTCTTATATTATTCTTGTTTTGCAAGGATAATTGTTCAATATTTGGAATTAAGTGTAACAACCCAAATTAGCACAAAGACAAAATTATGTTGTTGGTGGTCAAGCCCAGGTTTTAGTTTTGAAATCGGGCTCTAATACCATGTGTAGTGTCACTGTCCCCACAAAGACTTATAAAACACATGCTAACATAAAGAATAAAGAAAATTAAAAGGTGTACAATTTCATCATTAAAGCATAAATTAAATTTATCAACAACATGAAAGTAAATTTAATCAACAACCACATAACACAACAAATTCGTGAAATTTCATACCTTTGTCTAGTGCTAATTCCCAAATCTCCAGTTGTCGTCTCCACTACTCTTCCCAAACTCTACCCAAAACTAAATCTTTCCTCCCTGACAGCTAGGAGCAGAGCCTGTCCGACTCCCTAGCTCCAGGATTCCATGAGGATTCCTGGCCCCCGAGCCCAAAACTCCCAGCAACCTAGTGCACCCCTGTAACAGTCCACCCAAACTCCCAAACCAAAACAATATCACAGGCATCAAAATATAGTCCTTCTCTCCCAATAATGCTTCCTCTCCCAGAATTTCATAATCCTTTTCCAAATGCCTCTCCCCCTCATATCCTTCCCCATTCACCACCACCTCCTTCATTTAATGCTACCCACCGTATTCCTCCATTTACTACCTTAGCCCTCCATTCAATACCCTATCCCCTGTCATACGTAAAGTTTTATAATAATGAATTAAAAGTTATTAAGTATTTAATTCTTTACCCTAAACATTAAATGTGTTAATCAATCAATTAATTAATTAATTAACATATATTAAACAATAATTAATTAATTAATATTACCAATAAATAATCATTATTTAACTAATACATATTAGGACAGTTAATTATTTAATTAATTATACTTAGTAACTCTTAAGCAATCATTTCGCTAGGGTTGTTACATACACCCACCCTTCAGGAAACTTCATCCGAAGTTAAAGTATTTTATGATACACGGGAAAAGAAACATGGTTCACACATTCCTAACAAATAACTGACAATGTTAGTAAGTAAGCCAAGAAACTCATACATACTAGTGTACATGTGCAAGAAATGCATGTGTAGCTAGTACATATAAGTCTCGTTCATGTACTAATATCAATAACTATGATCTCGATAGTAATTTCCATAGCATCCAATCCATTCAACAAGACTATTCATTTTATAAAAGACAATAAACAAATCAAATGTTTGCGAAATCTTTTAAGTACAATTATCTAGCTCAACAATGTTATTTAGACAATTGTAGTTTAGTTACATAATTATGAATATTCATATATATACACATTTTCTTTTCAGAAGGAAAAACAATAAATTCCACCATACGAGAAATCTCCATACACTCTCAACTGTTTCTACTCATCCTTTCTCCCTAACTTACTTCCATCTTCCATTCCTATCCTTCCTCTGCTGGACTATCTTGGAGCGTCAACTATATTGAACTAACTCCAAATAGAACCCGTAAGTGGAAGTGTCACTATCTTGACCAAGCTTCCCCAATAGGCAACTGACAATCATCATCACACGTCTAGGGGTGCGTGAGCTAACATCGTCCGCCCATGACTTCAGGTTTCGGAGGATACACGATGGGAAATGCCTCCACCCCTCCTAACAAGACTAGGGTCCACACCCTACAATGGAATATATAGTGGCACCGTGTTACTCGGAGTTTTGTCATCACCTATTCAGTTTTGGCCAGTCTCACCACCTGAAATCCTGCACTGGTCCACATATCATAGCAATGCATCCAAACAAATATAATTTCACAGAAAAAGATTCATACCATAATGTTTCTCGGCTGGTAGTCATGACATCCACTTTCATAATCATTAACCCTTGGCTATTTCATAGCCCATAACCTGCAGATTAGTCCATAAAACAAACTCATACATTTCTATGCATTATCATCATGTAATTGCATACAATCATAATTTCAATTTGGTATCCGTGTATCAACAACTTTAACATCAAAGTTTTCAAGTTATAAATAGATCTCATAATATTCCATAATCCAATTGATGACACCTATTCATAAAATTATCATTTACAAAATAGATTGCATCATATCCAACATCATTCTAATAGCATTTAAACCTTCATAGGATTCTCATTCACACAATATGTTGCATCATATCCATCATCATCAATAACAATTAGACATTCATAGAATTTACATTCACATAGTAGATCGCATCATATCCATCATCATCAATAATATTTAAACATTCATAAAATTTACATTCTCACAATATATCGCATCATATCCATCATTATCCAAATACATTTAAACATTCACAAAATTTATACGTCTTAAAATTTCAAGTGTATCATTTAATAGTTTCACTATGAATAGAAAATAAAGGTGTTTAGGCCTGAGGTAATCCTAGCCGTCTAAGTCAAAAGGTGGTGTTACATAAACCCAACCTTCGAGAAAAATATTCTTGAGGTGGTCAAAAAAGTGAGGGATAATCTCATCGTAGTGTCTCGACGTCTTCCCAAGTAGCAGATCTTGGACTATACTTGTTCCACTGGACCTTAACTTTGTCTACCAGATGGTTCTTGAGCTGTGAGACTCTACAGTCCAATATGCATAATGGTTCTACCGTGAGGGTTCCCACGTCTGATACCTGCAGTTCCTTCCAATTTAGTTTATGTGATTCATCAGCAACATAATGACGCAAAACAGATACATGAAAAACATTATGAGTTTTATGCAGGTGGGGTGGCAGTACGAGATGATAGGAAATGGGTCCAATTTTCTCTTGGATTCTGAAAGGTCCTATAAATCGAGGTGACAACTTTGTCCCCTTCCCGAACCGTATGGTACTCTTACTAGGCCTGATATGAATGAAAACCTGGTCTCCCACTTTATAACTTTGGTCGGTCCTGTGTGCATCTGCATAACTTTTTTGCCTATCCTGTGCTTCCTTTAGTCTCTGCCTAATATGAATCACCTGTTCCTCCATCTTTTGAATCATTTCTGGCCCAACTCTTACTCGGTCTTCTAATCTATCCCAAATCAACGACGATTTGCATGGCCTTCCATACAGAGCTTCGTAGGGTGGCATTTTGGTGGAGCTATGAAAACTGTTATTGTAGGCGAACTCTACCAGAGGTAGGTTCTTCTCCCAATGGGTTTGATTATCCATGAAATACATCCTAAGCATGTCTTCCATGACTTGATTTACTCTCTTATTTTTCCCATCTATTTCAGGATGATAAGGTGTGCTTACGTTCAACTGAGTCCCCAATGCTGACTGCAAACTTGTCCAAAACCTAGAAGTGAATCTGGAGTCCCTATCTGAAATGATCTTCTTAGGTATCTCGTGCATACAGATAACCTCACTTACAAACACACGTGTCACATTAGTGACATCGTAAGTGTCTCTAACCAAAATAAAGTGAGCACTCTTGGTTAACTTATCAACTATCACAAGAATGACATTGTGTCTATGAGATGTGAGCGGAAACCGCACAACAAAATCCATAGAGATGACTTCCCACTTGGACATAGGAACATCATGTGGTTGTAGGAGGCATGTCGGGTGATGGTGGTCGGCTTTCATTTGTTGATAATCTAGGCAGTTGGGGACAAAATGGACTACATCGTGCTTCATTCCTACCCAGAAGAAAAGCTTCCTCATGTCTGTGTACATCTTCTTCACACCTAGATGCGCACAATAAAGTGCTCTGTGGGCTTCCTTCAGTATGATGCTTCGAATATCCCCATCTTCAGGGATGTACATCCTTCCCCGATATCTCAATAGTCTGTCTTCTTCTAGACTATATCTTTCATAATTTGGATCTAATTTCCTCCCACTCTGGAGGTTTGAAGTAACCTCTAAATACCAACTGTCTACTTGGAGTTGCGTCAACACACATTCCCTCATATTGACCTTTAAGGGTACCAAGGAGAAGACACATGGTCTCCTACTCAAGGCATCTGCGATCACATTTTCCTTTCCTTTGATGTATGAAATACCAAAATCGTACTCACTCATAAACTCACTCCATCGTCTTTTCTTGGAATTCAGATCCCTTTGAGTGAAGAGATGTTTTAATCTTTGATGGTCTGTTTTGAGCTCAAAGTTTCACCCCATAAGATAGTGCCTCAAAAGTTTCAGAGCTAGCATTATAGCTGCCAACTCTAAATCATGAGTTGTGTATAGTTCTTTGTGTTTATTCAACTTCCTTGACGCATAAGCTATCACTCCTCCATCCTGCATTAGCACGGCCCCCAACCCTTGCTTTGAGGCATCCATGCAGACTATGAAGTCCTTTTCCATATCTGACACTCGTAGAATTGGCGCACTATTTAGTAACCTCTTAAGCTCAATGAATGCACTATCACATTCTTTTTTCCATTCATACCTGACCCCCTTATGCTACAAAGTGGTGATGGGTTTATCTATTTTTGAGAATTCTTCAACAAATCTCTAATAATAACCTGCGAGCCCCATGAAGCTTCTCACCTCATGGGCATTTTTCGGCACTAGCCATTCCATAATGGCCTTTACCTTTTCCGAGTCCATAGAGATTCCTTAGTCGTAAATGATATGACCTAGATAGTGAATTTCTTTCTGGAAGAAGGAACACTTTGACAACTTCCCATACAATTTGTTCTCCCTAAGGCATGACAACACCACTCACAAGTGTTCCTCATGTTCTCTTTCATTCTTAGAATAGATGAGGATATCATCTAGAAAGACTTGTACAAAACGTTCTAAGTACTTACGGAATACACCATTCATGAGGCTCATGAATATTGTTGGCGCATTGGTCAATCTGAAAGGTACTACAACAAACTTGTAATGCCCAAACCGAGTTCGAAAGGTAGTTGTTGGGATATCTCCTTCCTTAATCCTTAACTGGTGATACCCTGATCGTAAATCAATCTTTGAGAATATCGTCACTCCTTTCATCTGATCAAAGAGGTCATCTATTCACGGCATTGGCTACCTATTTTTCACTGTAGCACGGTTTAAGTCCCTATAATCTATACACAATCATAAGGAACCATCCTTCTTCTTTACAAAAATTATTGGTGGACCGCAAGATGAGACACTGGGCCTTATTAGCCCTAAGTCCAGTAACTCTTTCAACTACATTTGCATCTCATAAAGTTCCGACACTGTCATCCGATAGGTCTTTGAGGTGTTTCTATCTGAGAAATGAAACTATGCACATTAGACAAGTGTTAAACACAATGTCTCCCTACATGTTATGATGTAGATTTCAAGGCATCTCTCAGTGAGTAACCAAAGAGGAGTATTCCATGTATTATAGAGTAATGAGTACTTCTTCCTACATTTGTTATCATATAGATTAGAGAAGCCTATACAATCTTTATTCACAATCCATATATGTGACATGTACACTATATTACTCAGGATTGAAGAAGTGAGACACCATTAGTCTGTTATCTGTAATGCACCCCGCCACCCAAGCTGGGCCACGTTACATAATGTTTTTCTCTTTAACATCTCTAATACCATAATGTAACATAACCAATGTTCAACTGAGAAACATTACATTCAAAAACTCATTAAATTATTAAGATTTACTACTAATTAAATTCTTGTAGCTTACCAGTCGTATATCACACACAATATTGACCAATTGACGGATACCATAGTTCTGAATGCATCTAACAACATTTATTAAACATGAATATAAATGTTCAAACAAACAATGAATGCACACCATTCATAAAAATCATTTACACAACAAAATTATCATAGGACTTGAACTGAAACACTTATATGTTAATGATTAACCAACTGGCTACAAACGAAGGATGAAGCTCCGAACCATAGGAACTGCTGGTCATTTTCTCTCATTAGCAAGCCACCCTCGAGATGAGGCTATGGTTCCACAAGGATATCTGGCCCACTAGATATCCACTCACCACATAGAGAAAACCTAAACCGAGGTTCTAGTCTCACCGCAGTTCCCAACCTCCAACTCTCTCTTTTCCACACAACCTACACAACCCAAGGAATGTATCCCCTTCACTACTCACAGTCCCTTGGGATGTACCATTCATTTATCTTGGCCACTAGTGCATTGTGTTGGCCAAGAATCACTCAATTGGGATCTCTAAGAACTCTCGATTGTTTCATATTTCCTCACAACAACCTTCACAAGGATCGGAGTCATTTCCTCCACAGGAATATAATCCAATTTTCTAGCACACAAGACTCTACTCAACATAAAAACACAGTCAAACAATGGCTACCTTCAAGTATACCATGTTTCTAGCACACAGAACTCTAAACCAACTCCTTCTAACACCTTTCTTGGCATATCTAACAGACTAAATGACTATGTTTTCTGTGACAGGCAAAGTCTGTGTAAGCATGAATCTCACGACTTGTAATTAATATTTACTACACTCCCCCTTAATTATAAGTATGTGAGTTTACAAAATACAAAATTTACATAAAAAATTTAAATTGAGATAAACTATCAAACATCTGTTACTATGCCGACTCTTGGACAACTGCGCAATTTCTGAAATGAATCTCTTGCTAAAGCATTTGTAAAAATATCTGTGACTTGCTCTTTTGAACTATAAAATTCTAAACAAATTTCTTTGTTATTCACTAATTCTCTGATAAAATGATACCGTGTATCAATGTGCTTGGTTTTCTTGTGAAACACATGATTCTTTGATAACATTATGGCTCAAGTTTTGTCACAAAATATTGTAGTTGGTTCCTGTTGTTCCTGCAATAAATCTTTTAACATTCTTCTCATCCAAACCGCTTGAAAAACTACACTCGTACTTGTGATGTACTCGAATTTATTTGAAGAGAGAGTGACAATGGGATGCTTACTTGATTCCCATGACACTATAACTGTTCCAAAATTAAATGTGTACCTAGAGATACTTTTCTTGTCATTTATGTTGCCTCCACAATCACTGTGAGTGTATCCAATAAGTTGGAAATCTTCTGAAGTAGAGTACATAATGCTAAAATCTTTTGTTCCATTCACATATCTCATAATTATTTTTCCTACCTTCCAATCGGATTGTTTAGGAGTTTCCATGAACCTTGAAATGAGGCTCACTCCATTCTTAATATCATGTCTTTTTGTTGTTAGATACATAAGACTTCCTACCATCCTTTTAAAAAGAGTATGATCCACCTTGGATCCTTCATCTTCCTTGCTTAGCTTTAATCCTATTATGACAGGTGTTGGGGCTACTTTGGAATTTGTCATGTTGAATCTTTTCAAAATTTCATGTTCATACTCAAATTGTGAAATAAATATACCACCTTTGGATTGATATACTTCTATGCCCAAAAAATATCTCATAAGCCCCAAATCAGTCATTTCAAACTCATCTTTCATGAATGACTTAAATTTTCCTTGCCAAAATCACCTACAAAAATCAAGTCATTTACATATAAGGAAACAATTAACATGTTACCTTGTTGATTTTCTTTGATGTACAATGTTGGCTCACAGTCAATTCTCTGAAATCCATTCTGAGTGAGGTAGGAATCTATGTGACTGTGCCAAGCTCTGGGAGCTTTCTTTAAACCATACAGTTCCTTCTTCAATTTGTATACTTTGTTTTCTTGTCCTGGAACCTGGTAGCCTTGTGGTTGTTCCACATACACTTCTTCTTCTAAATGTCCATTCAAAAATGATGACTTTACATCCATTTGATAAACAGACCATTTGTTTTATGCAGCAACGGCTAACACATTTATGATTGTGTCCATGCACACAACTGGTACAAATGTTTCATTGAAATCAATTCCAGACTGATGTGTAAAACCCCTTGCAACTAATCTTGCCTTATGATTCTGCACATTTCCTTGTGCATCTTGCTTGGTTTTATAAATCCACTTGACACTTATCACATCCTTATCTCCAGGTACATCTACCAATTTCCATGTTTGATTTTTCTCTATACATCTGATTTCTTTATCCATGGCTTATGCCCAGACATCATCTTTGACAACTTCTTCGAAGGTTAATGGATCATCTATTTGTGAAAACAGAGAAAAAACTAAAAATGAATTCTCTATGTCAACATTATAGATGTCGCACAGACTGCTTGTATTTCTTGGTAACAAACATGTTGATGTTGGATCAGGAGATGTAAAACTACTTGGACAACTTGTTGGAGTTTGATATGCTCTAGGTGTAGATTGCGCACCTGTAGATCTTACTGAATTAGTTTGTGCTGATATTTGTGTTGTAGTTCCAGGTGTAGATGGAACTACGCACTAATTTGTACCTGGAGTTTGAACCACTTCATCTTCTATGTACTCATGCCCAATAACATCAATAATTTTGACTGTGCTTTCTATGCTTCCAACCCATGCTTCATTCTCCACAAATTGAACATCGTGACTGATTATGACTTTTTTTGCAATGGGATCATACAATTTGTATGCTTTTGTATCTTAAGAATACCCAACAAATATACATTTATGTCCTTTGTTTTCTAAGTTCTTTCTCAGCTCATATGGAACATGTGTATATGCGACACAACCAAAAAATTTTAAGTGTGTCACATTATGCTTCATACCTTTCTAGGATTCTTGAGGAACTTTGTTTTTCACACTCTTTTTTGGACATATGTTCATGATATAAACTGCGGTTTCTATTGCCTCAGCCCAATTCTCATTTGACAAATGTTTGGCTGCCAACATACTACACACAATTTCCATGATGGTTCGATTCTTCCTCTTTGCAACACCATTATGTTGTGGTGTATATCGCGCAGTGAATTGCTTCTAGATGCCATGAACTTTACAAAAGTTTTGAAACTCTCTTGAAACATATTCTCATCCTCTGTCAGTTCTTAGAACATTGATTGATCCAGATGGATCTCAATGGCCATGCACCTCTTCCAATGAATCACCATTTTGATCTTGTGGTTTTGATAAACCATGATATTCACCCTTTTGATGGGAAATGGAATATAATTTCATCTTCATTTGTTAATTACAGACATAATTTAATGATTTCCTAGTGGTCTTATGTACATGCCTACAACATAGCATTAATGCACCAGATCCCATTAAAACTCCACAGTTAAGTGTGCTCATGCTAGAGTAGTACTGCGATGGGTGATCACCCGGGAAGTCCTTTTGTTTTACATGCCTATGCCATTTTATAAACTTAGTCCAATTTACCCCACAAGCATCATGGGAATTGTTCTCCTCTCACTCTCTCATATATACTTGAGGTGAAGGAGGCCCTTTAAGCATGCAATGGAGTATGATGTAAAACTTCTTGTGAATGAAGTGTAGCCAACATCTCTTTCTTTTTAGAGATAAGCTACCCCATTTTTCCAGTTTGTGTTCTACATTGTTTTTCTATCTTATTCAGTAATAGAAGTTGGGTTTCACTGTATTTATGTGTTCTCTTCTATATTTTTGTGTATTTCATTTTTATATATTGGTTATATTTTTTCCTTCATGTCATTCTCAAAATAATTTGGATCAGTGGTATCAGAGAAGTCTGCTCCTTTTCATTTCTCAAAGAAGGTCCCCGATGAGGTCAGGGTATAGGGATTTGGGTCTCAAGCTAGTTTCGCTTAAGCAAAACCTCTCTCGCTAGCCCAAGAGACCTCCCATGGAAGAAGAAAAGAGAGATGACAGAGAAGGAGATCCTTTCAAGACGTTTATTGAGGAAGCCCTCATGCAAAAAAGGAATGAGATGATGAACAACTTTGCTCAGATCCTTCGAAGACTACCGATGGTGACAACCGAGGCATCTTTGACAAACAACAATTTTGCAAGTGCGACACCCTTCAAGGTACAAGTCAATTTTGATATCCCTTTATTTGAAGGCCAGTTATATGCAGATGCTCTAGAAAAATGGTTGAATCTGCTAGAAGGTTATTACTCTTTCCAAAAAAATTCCGACAGTGAAAAGATCACCTTCGCTCTCCTTAAAGCCCTTCCCCATGTCAGATCTTGGTGGGAAGGTTACTAGTAGAGGTACACCGAGGATGAATCTACACTATTTGGGAGAGAGGCCACTTGGAAGACCTTTGTAGTTACCCTAGAGGAGGATTTCTACACTGTCGAAAACTATGATGACCAATACATGAGATCGACAACTCTGTGTCAGAAAAGAGACCAGACAGTGGCAGAGTATACCAACATATTTCATACCTTGCAATCAAATTTGGGTATCAAAGACTCCAAGAAGCACCTGCTTTTGAAGTACCGCAATGGTCTACATAGGTACATCCAAAATTATATGTATTTCTTGGACATCTCCTCACCAGGAGTTGCTTATCGATATGCAGTCAAAATTGAGCAGAAATTCAGGTAGCAAAGTAAGTGGGAGAAGCATGGAGAGAGAAAGGAAGGCCAACCTCAAGAGTGCCAGTCCCAGATGCAGACAAAGAAGGGTAACATGAAGTCTAAGAAAGACACCGTAAAGTGGTGTGAGTTCCAAAATAGCCCTTGGCACAACACTGATGAATGTTGTTGAATACAATCATTGGTGTCTGAGCTCAAAGACAAAGATCCAAACCCCGACTTGGACCCTAATTTAGAAAATAATTAAAGGAGACAGATCATTGATGCAAAACCCACTGCTACTGTCGTAACTGCAAAAAACCAACCAGAAGAGGATCTTGCGACTCTTCCATTCACAGATGTGGGAGAAGGGGACCCCACTGCATTTTATTGTTGATAGTGGAACCCAAAAGAACATCATCTCAGTAGAGGTTCTCAAGCAGTTGGATTTGCCAACAAAACCACACCCGCAACAATACAACATCGGGTGGCTTCGCCAGGGTCAATATCTTCATGTCAGCCAACAGTGTCGCCTGTCCTATGGCATCAAGTTGTTCAAGGATGAGGTATTGTGTGATGTTTCCCCACTGGAAGTCTGTGATGTTCTATTAGGCCAACCATATATGTGAAGGCGTCATGTTTTTTATTAGTCTTGACCTCGTAGCATCATTGTTACTTTGAGGGGTCAGTCATATCAGATAACAGAGGTAGTTTCAACTATATTCTCACCAAAACAATGCCACAAAGTAATCTCTCATACTGCAAAGTTTGGCCTCTTCACAATCCGATCAGAAGGTGAAGAAAAGAACACTACAACCATTGCAACCTCATCCCAAGACCTTTCTATCCACCAGAAGCAAATCAACAATATTGTAGATGAGTACGAAGATGTTCGTGCTGCACCTACAGGGGTGCCTCCACACTCCACAGTCAAGCAAGGTTATAAAAAAAACCTTCATAGTATTCATGATGCATCTTCATTGATAGAGTCCTCCCACACTCAGGTAGATCATGCAGCTAGATTGGTTGAACGAATCCAACCCCTCTAGCAACAAGTTCAGGACATCCTTCAACAAGATAAGCATGACAACTTCTTCAATAAAGAAAGCAGTGCACCAAGCTTTAGATTTAGCAGAAGTCTCCCCATATCCCAAGGGAACTAGTCACAATGACGACCATTTATTCCTAAGGGGGGAGGAATTATCCAGATGGATCTCAGTGGCCATCTACCTCTTCCACTGAATCACTATTTTGAGCCTGTGGTTTTGATAAACCATGATATTCACCCTTTTGATGGGGAATGGAATGTAATGCCATCCTCATTTGTTAATTACACACATCATTTAATGATTTCCTAGTGGTCTTACATACATGCCTACAACATAGAATTAATGCATTGGATCCCATTAGAACTTCGTAGTTAAGCGCGCTCAGGCTAGAGTAGTAAAGAAAGTGTTTTTCTAACTTGTTCAGTAAAGAAGTTGGGGTTCACTGTATTTATGTGTTCTCTTCTATATTTTTGTGTATTCCATTGTTATATCTCGATTATATTTTTTCATTCATGTCGTTATTTTTTGTGTATTTCATTGTTGTATCTCGGTTATATTTTTTCATTCATTTCATTCTCAAAATAATATGGAACATTGATGTAATAGCCACTTCAATGCGTTAGATTTATATTTTAGGAAATAAATTGATGTTTTTCTTGAGAAATCATCAATAAATTTTAGAAAATATGTACTACCTCCTATAGATGGTGTTTGCATTGGTCCAAAAATATCTGAATGCACAATTTCTAGTGGATCTTTTCCTCTATTTGACTTACCAATTGGAAATGACTCTCTATGTTGCTTTCCAAAGATGCATCCTTTACATATTCTTTTTGGTTTTTCTACTAATGGAAAATCATTCACCATATCCTTTGTGTGTAGCAGTCTGAGACCTCCAAAGTTCAAATGTCCAAATCTGAAATGCCATAGCCAAGAATCATCTTGCACTTCACATTGGAATGTTGCCTTCATATTTGCACCATTGTCTTCTTTCTTAGAACTACACACACTAACTTCTTCACTTTCTACTTTCAATGCAGTGTGTGACTGCGCATCTTTTGTGTCATAGACAACTTGTACTGTATTTTTCTTCTTGGTTGGCTTCAATGTTGATGGAAACATTTTGTTGCTTGTCATCTGAATTCTTGCAATAAACATATTGCTTGGATATATGTCCATATTCACACAATGATTATCTTCCATGTAGATTTTGTAGCCTTTTTGTAACAGATGTCCTATGCTCATCAAATTATGCTTTAGATAAAAAAACATAATATACATCAGACATAACTTTTTGTTCTCTTTGTTTTGTTAAAATGTTAATAATGCAATTTCTTAAAACAGTGACTTGAATATATTTTCCATGTGTAACTTTATTTTGGACTAACTTATCCACACTAGAAAACAGTTCTAAGTTTCCTGTCATGTGATTACTGCAGCCTGAATCTAGATACCATCTGTGACATGGACTTTTTGGAGCAACATTGAATTCGACTGGGGAAATTATAGGCGTTTGCGTTGTGTGACTGATCTTGACTTTGTTCTGATTATAGTGTCTCTTTCTACACTCATATGCATAATGTCCATAATTTTTACAATAATGACACTGAATCTTTGATTTATCAAATTTTTTATTGCTTGGTTAATGGTTATTTGGATTTTGACTACTTCCACCTCTAGCACAACTTCTTCCTCTGCCTCTACAGTTAGTTCTCCCCCTTTATCTTCCACGGTTTATAGATGACTGTGCAGAAAATGCATTTTCTAATGATATGTTTTGACTTATTCAATTTGTTTTCATGATTAATGAGGGAAGCTTGCAAATGATCTATATTGAATTGATTCAAGTCTTTGTTCTCTTCTAAAATCACAACAAGGGTATCAAATTTAAGAGGAAGACTCCTACGTACCTTCTCAACAACTTTCCTATCCTTTATGGTTTCTCCATGAGACTTAATCTGATTTATCAGGCCAATAACATGGGTGTAAAATGAATCTACTGAATTTGTGTCTTTCATTGGCAGAGTTTCAAAATCTCTTCTAAGAATTTGTAGTTTTGAAGTCTTGACTTTGTCCATACCTTGATAAGAAGTTTGTAATATGTCCCATGCTTCTTTTGCCTTCTTTGTTGATGCAACTCTTGGGAGTATGCTTTCATGCATGCCTTGATGTTTGTAAAACATCGTCTTTTCATCCTTCTTCATTTGATCTTTCAAGGCATCATTCTCAATTTGTGTGAATGCATTGTATGTTTCATGATTTGTTGGTTCCACATAGCCATTCTTGACTATCTCCCAAACATCATGACCTTGAAATAAAGCCTACATGGTGAAGGACCATAACTCATAATTTTTTTCTGTAAAAGTGGGAAGTTGCATATTTGAAGTATAAGCTTTGATTTCTCCTTTCAACAGAGTTGTTGTTATGATCAACCTGCTCTGATAGAGCCTGCTTTGATACCATATCTCTGATCTACAATGCATAGATAAACTCTACGCAGCACCGTTACAAATATCGCGCAGTGAAACTCTTTGTCTCTTAACTCTCAAGACTTACCGCATAGTTGCTAAACTGCACTAAAGACTAGGCACTGTGATGATAACGCTTAAAAAACAATTTATTTATATTGTTCTACTCTCAACACACACTATAAACTTAAGCTTGGTCATAAAGAGAAGATATTTTCAGGAAGATTGAACACTACGGAACTCAAAAATACTTCGACACATAGATATCTAATATATTAAGAACTTGGGCAGTGTGCGAAATTAAAGAATACAAAAAGTGTGATGACTTTCTGCTAGAAGAACTACTACTGCTTCCAAACTATCGACTACTTACATACTCAGAAATATATAGATGAAGACTTAGACTTCCTGTAGAAGTAAAATCGACTTGAAACAATTAAGACGACAATATATTTTGACTAACTCTTATCTCCATAATATAGCTAAGAAAAAGATAAAGATCGGGTCATTAAATAAACTCCACACTCTTGCTTGAGCTGTGACTAAACTCCTGCTAACACTCATGCTAACAGTCCGCTTCGTAAATAGGTATTGGAAAGGTAGCAAGCATTGGGCATCCTCTTGCAGCTACAGATCAGTCTTTTCTTATCGACCCATCATCCCGTGTCAACTGTGTATCGAACCGTATCGTATTCGAATCGAATTATCAAATTTCCGTATTGTTTTCTCCGATTCGGACGAATATGGTAACTACTATTTATACCATGGATCAAGACCTGCAGACTGAAGGGGATGATGTATATTTGTAATGATTGTTATATATTATCTTCCCTCCTGACAATAACTGCTACAAGCGCGTCCGAGATAACGTGTGGAGCCACACGCGTGTTTGTGTCATTGTACGCGGAGTACAAAACGATCACGACATAATGATCTAATAACTTAAACACCGATGCAGCTTGCTTCTAACTGTTAAGAGCTCTTCGAAGTTCAAAGTACTGAAGGCATGCATACGCCTTATGAAAAAATGATGAGATATTGTTTAATATATTTCTATATAATGGAGGAAGAACTGTCAGTGGAACCAAGATTGCTCAAAGAAATAATAGGAATAAGTATTGGTGTTTATAGTTGTTCAAAGACATCACTCCAGCAAATGATATCAATGAGCATATGCTGCCAACAGTATTGAAGAAAGAACCTTAAACAAAGAAATGAAAGCTTGAAACTAGCTCAACTGTAAATGGTTGAAAAATAATAAATAATACATTAGCAAAATAGTTCAAAAATAATAAATAGTACATTTGCAACGTTCGTTATAGCCCTTTCATATAAGCAAAGAAACCTTCATTTGAGCCATTTAATATACGCAAAAAATATCTATAAGTCTGCCTATATATGTGCAAAGAAAGCTAGAAGATATTTGAGAATGGAATATATTCTTAAGAGTTTTGTTCAATAGTACATTGATTTTAATTTTCTCAAAAATAAAATTCAAACTTTTTTTATAATAAATGTGTACGCAGTAAAATGGGACTGGCTCTGCTACTGACACTAGAGAGGATGCGACTCTCGATCTTGAATGTCTGGATTGGATTTCTGATGGGGTTTGGATAAAATACTTCATAAGATACTATTGAAGCCTCTTTTCTTTTTTGGATTCTTTCGTTTCGGTCAAGGAGATGCTTTAAATCAAGGATGAGTAACTCCCATCACAAAGGACTAGCAACAGACTAGCAACAGGACTCGATCCAACCATAGGAGCAATGACTGTGGCAAAGAGAAAATAGGGATCGAACCCGAGACACGGCCCTACAACATGAAAACCAAGTGTAGGTCGATGCCCATGAAGGATCCATGCAAACCACATGACACTAGTTATGTGATGATATACATAGGTATTGGTTATTGGGACAAAAAACATGATATACATAGGTATTGGTTATGTGGTGCTCATTGGCATCACACCCTTTCGAGCATTCATTACGCTTTCTCAGCTGTACTAAGCTTTGTTCACATGGCATTGTACATGTCGAGCTCACCTTCTTTGGATAGTATCATGGTTGTGCCTCGATCTTAATATAATATATATTATGTCGTTCAAGATTGTAATATGGAATAGTCAACTTGTATCCTAATCCCATTTATAAAAATATGTTGAAGAAAACCACAAGTATCCCATTTATCTATGCTTGTATATTGGTAGGGTCTTCGAGTTGATGCAGTTATGGCCAACAATAATGAAAACTAGCATACCCCTAAATCACGGGAAAGGAAACACATAAGTGAATTATGACAACACTTTGTTTGAAAA
The DNA here is from genome assembly GCA_009831015.1 of Picea engelmannii. Lineage (NCBI taxonomy): Eukaryota > Viridiplantae > Streptophyta > Pinopsida > Pinales > Pinaceae > Picea > Picea engelmannii. The sequence continues at coordinate 409,053 of ML789343.1, forward strand.
TAAAAAATGTGTGTTGGATTGTTCATGGAAAAATAATAAAGGATCCAATGAATAGGGTTCATGAATAATGTATTAAAATGATATTTCAAAGGGTTAAAAATTGCCATAATTGGTTTTTAAATGTATACAAAAGAATTTTCGAGGAAAAACCATGTTATTGTTTCCATGTAGCATTAATTAAAGATAAAATACAAACTATAGTCACGTGTCACTAATGAGTTGGAAAACCTCTCTATCAAAACTGTGTGAGGAGTTTTTTGAGATTATACATGTTGATCATTTATTTAAAAACTATTTTCAAAAGAATAAAGATGCCTTGATTGCCATAATCAACTATGTATGACCATTTTATTTAACAAACTTCTTGCCAATATCCAATCATTTTCAAATGAAACTTCTTGTTGTTTGGCAATTGATCATTTCTTGTTAGATAATTTGATGCATAATGTCCCATCTTTAAACATCTCTTACATATCACTTGATTGAAATTTGTGCCTCTTTTTCACTGTGCATTATTATTGGGAGGATTAGTTTGACTTTTTTTTTATTAAAATTGTTATTACTTCTACCTTGACCATGACCTCCATTAGAAGACTGATTCTGAAAATTTCCAAAATTTGATTTTCCTCTTCCTTTAGAACTTTCCGCTTTAGTGAAAAGAAAATCTTCTCCTGATTGTTTTTGTTTTCCGAATGATTTACTATGTTGAGCAAGTAATTCGCTAAGTGAATCAAATGTCACAGATGATAACTTATGAGTTATTTGCAAAGTCTCAAGAAAATGCTTATAAGATTGAGGAAATCCATTTATCACAATGGAGACCAGAAAACTATCTTCAAGTTTTGGAAAACCGTCGTTGATGATTTCATGATGAATGTTCTTAATCTTTGAAATGTATTCTAATACATCACCATTATCTGCAAATATTTGTTTAAGCAATTTCATTTGTAGATCAACTTTATGAGATACAGTAGGAGTATCAAAAATCTTCTTGAATAAATTCCAAGTAGATCATGCATATTTGCAATTCTCAATCTGTACACATGGGTGTTTAGATACAGAAGAGTGTAACAAAGAAAGTGCTTTTTCATCTTTCAAATGCCATTTTTCTAAAGAAGTAGCATCCGTTGACTTAGTTGGAGACGTATCACCATCACAAATATCACGCCATAATTCATTATAAATCATAGTTTTTTGCATGTGCAAAAGGTTTATAATTCTTGGGTCAATATAACTTATATGATTATGTGAATAGATTGATTAATTTATACATGATGGTATATTTCCTTATTTCAATATTGCAAGTGAATAATACACAAAACACCAAAAGAGAGAGACACAAGGCACCAGACAGAAAGACTACACAATCCACACAAAAAGAGCACTTTTAAGGGATTGGCCTTGACCCCTTAAAAGTCTCGTTGGAAATGGAGTTTGAGAGAGTATTTCATTGGACTCTTCTCAACGTCTGAGCTTCAAGGTTACAATCAAAACTTTCGAAATTTGACCATTTTTACAAGACTTATAACCTATTAAAAATAACAAAAAGTGCCCCCTCCTTTGAACTAGAAAAGTATAGACACTTCTCAAAAATTAATAACCAAAAATCATTTTACACAAAAAATTGTCTCCCTTTAATCCAGTTATCACTCCACTTTATCACACCAAAAAATTTCATTACATAAATTTATGAATTCTTATCACTCTATATCTTTATGTGAATTGATTTATTTGTCTCCCAAAAAGTTTAACAAATAACATTTTTCTTATAACTTGTGCCAATTGTTTTATATGAAAATCATGGTTTTTATAATAAGTTGAATAAAATTGATTTGATTTCCAACTAAACCATTCAAACTTGAAATTTGCGACACCTACCATGCAACAATCCTTTCACCAATGAATATATGAACGAATTTTGAAGCGAATCTTGGAGAAAATGGCATTGTGTATGAGAAAATTGAGGTGGAGAGCATCATGTAATGTCCCTGATCCCGCTGATCAAGATATTTGCTATTGATCTATTGTTCTATCTTTCAGATCTGATACACTGGGGGGTTTTTGGATGTGTTTCAATTGTATGTTTGAGATCTTGATGGTTATTGCATGTGCATGTTGGTTATTTCATGTGCATGTTGCATATTTATGATTTAAACAACATATAAAGGATGCATGCAGAAGTAAAGAACATCAACTGCCCAACATCATGTATTATACAGTTCAAGCATGGAAATACAATAGCCTACTGGAAATATAGAATATAAACGTCAACTAGATCTCATGGATCATCACTGGAATACAATCAAATGGCACAAAAATACTCATGATAGGAAGATAATAGCAGATTTGATGCATACACGGATAGATCAACAAAAATATGCAATTCCGGAGAAGTATGGTAACCGCTACCAACTGGAAAACTCGTCCTAAAGGATAGACCATCAGAATGTGATTGAAACTGCCCCAATAGAAGCGCCCTGGTCTCTAGACTGAAATGGATGAGTGTCAGATCTGGTCTCTGAGGCACTAGATCTGGACCCCCGTGGGGTTTGCACACCTCCTGGGACACTTGAAGCACCCCAAAGGATTCCACCAACAGAATCTGATGCTATATGGCTCAAAATGATCGTCTCGCCAAATGCAGATCTGGGTCGGAAGGATTCGCCCGGATATGCTCTGATACTCTGCATGCAACCCCAAATGTCTGTCTGGGAGAGTTGCGCCCTAAATGGATGGATGAGGTGATATGTAAGATTCCATCATCAGAATCTGGCGATAGATGGCTCAATAGAAGCACCCTGGCTGGAGCTCAAATGGGTTGGAAGGAAACTACAATCTGGACACGGATCTCATGCAACTCTCCAAACCCTCAAACTGACTTGCGCCCTCACTAGCTGAGCTGCACACTCTGCAATGGATACCCCTTAAAAGTATAGTGAAATACCTGGATGGTATCTCTGATGGGATAGGGTGTGTCTCTCAACACCGAAACTGATCAATGGTGGTGGTTTCCTCCAGAAATCCACAAAACAATAAGGTTGGCTCTCTTCCTCCTCTAGGAGCTCTCAACATCAAATCACAACAATGCATAATGAATTAGGTTGATTTACCTTTCCTTTATAGCTTCCCGAAACCCTAATTCATTGTTGACCTTTTCCCTCCAAGTGACTTTCCCTTTATTTTATTATTCCTTGATTAAATCACTTAATTAATTAACCATTTTACCTCTAAAAAGTGATTTATCCATCCTGATGGCTTCTTTGGCCACTGAAAGTCACTTCTCATCATCTTATCTTGTGATTCTCTTCCTCCCGATTCCGATAAGCTATTACACTAAGAGGTTTCTCTAATATGCCCATTATGACCTTCTTAGGGAATTTAATTAAGATATGACCCATAATAACTCAAAATTACGGAAATCATCAGAATGCAATGGAACCAAAGCCCAAACCAAAGCCCAGTTGTGTGGAATGGATCTTGATGATGAATGATGCAAGTCGGGACCAAATAAACCCCTCAATATCTCTGGAACTCTCTATCACCCCTATCTGGCTACACGGGTAGGCATAACACTCTGAAATTTTGTAATGTTATAATGTCCCAAAATGGAGACATTACAGTCCTCCCTGCTGGAATATTTCTTGTCCTCAAGCAATAACTGAATCCAACTACATATGATACCGGGGTCCCATATCAACCTATGTGACACAAGGTAGACTCCCCTCAAGATGTGGTCTCTCCAAGTGCTCACTACGAATGACACCCACATGCTCCTGATGAGTAGAATGATCAATGGCCAAAGAATCCCTGTCAACTCCCTGAGAAACGACACTACTCGAAACTCAACTCCATCAAGCGCTGAACTACCAAGCACTCCAATCCCTGGATCCCATATCAAAATGTGAACTACAATGCCTTGTGGAGTATATTTATGTAACATATCAACACCATGAGTCTCTTGCAAATAACACATGGCCTCGACCCGAAATCGGTCTATCCTACCAGACCATACCAAACTCAACATAGCCCCCACCGACTAAGCATGTTGCTGCCATAGTGAGGTACTACAAGACCTCAACGAATCACCAACCAATGATGTGCTCTCCCCAATTCTGAAACTCAATGGAAAATCAATGTGACTTCCCACTGCAAATGTCCGCTCGTCTCCATCAGTCAATGAAATGCCCAACCCTATAATCATAGGGTCCCATGCTAGTCTTTGACAAGGACCATCATGTTGATCCTGCTCTACTTTGATCATGAATGCCTGCTCAAAGTATCCATACTGGACCCTGCATTCATGGATCCTCATAAGACGAAACCAACTATCGACCCAATGGACTCCAGGATCCCATGTCAAATTTAGAAGCTCATCACTTCCAATCCCCACTAACTGCTGATGTGCCCTACTGGTATCTGTCAAAATCCCTCCACCCTCATCCTAATGAGAGTCTGAATATATAGAAACCTCTGAGATATCCTCTATCCCATGGCCTAGGATACTCTCCATCATGTCTAGGACCTCAACTGTCTACCCCTGATGATCCACCCCTATCATGCTATATGCAATCAAGACACTCCTGTCAGGTGGTCTCAGCCTACCAACTCTCCTTGTCCCCTGCCATTGTCTAGCTCCCCCTGTGTTGATGTCAATGATTAAAGTGTCAAGGAAAGGCTATCATAAATATCTACACCCAACTGTAGGACTAGAAAGTATCATATGCTTTGGTAAATCCCCAGGATTGGGCCAAAAACTCATCCACTAGCACCCATGGTAAATAATCGCCTAAACTCCAACTATCGGGTACAACATTAGATAACTCCACAAACTATTGGTCAATCACTCTCCCTCCATCATCACTCAAATAGTTGATGCTACTATGAAGGTGATCTCCCAAAACTATGTGTTGCTGCAAGGGAAAGGAATCTCCATGCTCCACTAAGTGTGTCTCCTCCCTTCCATCCAATGCATCCCCATGAATCCCATTTTACATGTCTCTCATCATCATATGTCCAAGGTGTACGACCGAATCACCCTTTGTGTGAATATCAACCAATCCTGGAACACAAATGAAAGTGTCCTCGTAACTACCCCTGGCTCTGGAATCCTCATGTGTATGTGTATGACCTATTGTCTCGGAACTACCCATGAATGGTGGCCCCTGCGACACCCAGATATCCTCTAGCAATGTAACTGAGGAGCATATCTGACTCTCTACCAAGATAGATATAGCATATCTCTAACCAGTCTCTTCAAGGATCTCATCTAATCTGGACTCTGATTCTTGAAGGGTTGTTTGTGTGCCTTCCAAGAATCCTCGTGTGCTCACCAACTCATGAGTGAGTCGGTCCACCTCAATCTCCTTCTCCCTCAGTGCCCTTTGATACATCTCTCCAATATCCAATAGGTAATCTCTATCCATCAATAACTGCTGGTATTCAGTCCTCATCATAGTCCCCCTCTCCATGAGAGTATGGAAGTCATCAATGGAAAGTCCCCTATCTAAACTATCATGTGCCATCGAGGCCCTCCAACAATAACCTACCACCAATGTGTGTGTATCATCAATGCTTCGAGTGGATTCCATGATCATGTCCTCACCGACTCTCAATTGTCCCCTCCAGTGTCATGACTACTGATCACAGTCCCACTGTGGTTCTACCTCATGCCCCTCACTACTAGTGTCAACAATGGAATCCCCAACAACATACTTCTCAAAAGATAAGGCATTGAACTGCCCACTGTCCACTATGCTACTAAGTCCTCCTGTAGGCCACTGCACACCATCACCAACTACTACCCCCATTTGAATCACACTGTATCATGTATGGGCAGTTGTATCCTCCTGTGCACTCACCCTACTAGTATCATCTACACCTGGATCCCATACAGATGTGTCTAGACACGTGCTATGATCATCCTGACCAATAAGGAGTGTATCCTCATCAATGTAGATCGATCTTGGGAGTAAGTGTCCCAACAAGTTGTCGGTCTCCACAGCCTAGTCCATCAATGGAATCTCCAAGAGTGGTGAATCACTCACCTCATAGTGATAGGTATGTGTAAGGTCAACTATCTACAAGACATACCTCTCCTCATGGGTCTGCAGATCCATATGTCCCTTGTGTACAATCCCCACACAAGGCTCCTCTACCATACCAAGACTGCCACTGATGTCCTCATGTGTCGTGGCTAGCATAGGTGACTGAAAAGATGAAAAATGTGGCTCGCTCATCATAGCAAGCTCATTATCCTCCATACATGACTTCCTAGAAGCCATTTCTACACCCATAGGTAGGTCATCCAACCTCCTAATCTCATCATGTCTAAGTGCCAACACATATGAATCCTCACAAGTGTCACCACTATGCTGAACTGTTGAATTGTAACAACCCTAGTTGAATATATGCTTAGGGATTATTAAGCAAAATTAATTAGGTAATTAATTGTCCTAACATGGTTTTACTTCGTAGGGTGGCATTCTGGTGGAGCTATGAAAACTGTTATTGTAGGCGAACTCTACCAGAGGTAGGTTCTTCTCCCAATGGGTTTGATTATCCATTAAATACATCCTAAGCATGTCTTCCATGACTTGATTTACTCTCTTAGTTTTCCCATCTATTTCAGGATGATAAGGTGTGCTTAAGTTCAACTGAGTCCCCAACGCTAACTGCAAACTTGTCCAAAACCTAGAAGTGAATATGGAGTCCCTATCTGAAATGATATTCTTAGGTATCTCATGCATACAGATAACTTCACTTACAAACACACGTGCCACATCAGTGACATCGTAAGTGTCTCTAACCAGAATAAAGCCAACACTCTTGGTTAACTTATCAACTATCACAAGAATGGCATTGTGTCTATGAGATGTGAGCGGAAACCCCACAACAAAAGCCATAGAGATGACTTCCCACTTGGACATAGGAACATCATGTGGTTGTAGGAGGCCTGTCGGGTGGTGGTGGTCGACTTTCACTTGTTGACACTCTAGGCAGTTGGCGACAAAATGGACTACATCGTGCTTCATGCCTACCTAGAAGAAAAGATTCCTCATGTCTGTGTACATCTTCTTCACACCTGGATGCACACAATAAAGTGCTCTATGGTCTTCCTTCAGTATGATGCTTCTAATATCCCCATCTTCAGGGGTGTACATCCTTCCCCGATATCTCAATAGTCCGTCTGCTTCTAGACTATGTCTTTCATACTTTGGATCTAATTTCCTCCCACTCTAGAGGTTTGAAGTAACCTCTAAATACCAACTGTCTACTTGGAGTTGCATCAACACATAGTCCCTTAGATTGACCTTTAAGGGTACCAAGGAGAAGACACATGGTCTCCTACTCAAGGCATCTGCAACCACATTTTCCTTTCCTTTGATGTATGAAATACCAAAATCATACTCACTCATAAAATCACTCCATCGCCTTTGCCTGGCATTCAGATCCCTTTGAGTAAAGAGATGTTTTAAGCTTTGATGGTCCGTTTTGAGCTCAAAGTTTCGCCCCATAAGATAGTGCCTCAAAAGTGTCAGAGCTAGCATTATAGCTGCCAACTCTAAATCATGAGCCGTGTATAGCTCTTCGTGTTTATTCAACTTCCTTGACACATAAGCTATCACTCCTCCATCTTGCATTAGCACGGCCCCCAACCCTTGCTTCGAGGCATCCATGTAGCATGTGAAGTCCTTTTCCATATCTGACACTCGTAGAATTGGCGCACTAGTTAGTAACCTCTTAAGCTCAATGAATGCACTATCACATTCTTCTTTCCATTCATACCTGACCCCCTTATGCTACAAAGTGGTGATGGGTTTCGTTATTTTTGAGAATCCTTCAAAAAATCTCTGATAATAACCTACTAGCCCCATGAAGCTTCTCACCTCATGGGCATTTTTCAGCACTGGCCATTCCATAATGGCCTTTACCTTTTCTAGGTCCACAGAGATTCCTTCGCCGGAAATGATATGACCTAGATAGTGAATTTCTTTCTGGGAGAAGGAACACTTCGACAACTTCCCATACAATTTGTTCTCTCTAAGGCATGACAACACCACTCACAAGTGTTCCTCATGTTCTCTTTCATTCTTAGAATAGATGAGGATATCATCTAGAAAGACTTCTACAAAACGATCTAAGTACTTCTGGAATATGTCGTTCATGAGGCTCATGAATATTGCTGGCGCATTGGTCAATCCGAAAGGTACTACAACAAACTTGTAATGCCCAAACCAAGTTCGAAAGGCAGTTGTTGGGATACCACCTTCCTTAAGCCTTAACTGGCGATACCCTGATCGTAAATCAATCTTTGAGAATACCGTCGCTCCTTTCATCTGATCAAAGAGGTTATCTATTCGCGGCATTGGGTACCTATTTTTCACTGTAGCACAGTTTAAGTCCCTGTAATCTATACACAATCGTAAGGAACCATCCTTCTTCTTTACAAAAATTACTGGTGGACCCCAAGGTGAGACACTGGGCCTTATTAGCCCTAAGTCCAGAAACTCTTTCAACTGCATTTGCATCTCACAAAGTTCTGGCACTGTCATCCGATAGGCCTTTGAGGTGTTTCTATCTGAGAAATAAAAACTATGCACATTAGACAAGTGTTAAACATAATGTCTCCCTACATGTTATGATGTAGATTTCAAGGCATTTCTCAGTGAGTAACCAAAGAGGAGTATTCCATGTATTATAGAGTAATGAGTACTTCTTCCTACATCTGTTAGCATATAGATTAGAGAATCCTATACAATCTTCTATTCACAATCCATATATGTGACATGTACACTATATTACTCAGGATTGAAGAAGTGAGACACCATTAGTCTGTTATCTGTAATGCACCCCACCACCCAAGCTAGGCCACATTACATGATTTTTTTCTCTTTAACATCTCTAATACCATAATGTAACATAACCAATGTTCAACTGAGAAACATTACATTCAAAAACTCATTAAAGTATTAAGATTTACTACTAATTAAATTCTTGTAGCTTACCAGTCGTAGATCACACACAATATTGACCAATTGACTGATACCATAGTTCTAAATGCATCTAACAACATTTATTAAACATGAATATAAATGTTCAAACAAACAATGAATGCACACCATTCATAAAAACCATTTACACAACAAATTTATCATAGGACTTGAACTAAAACACTTATATGTTAATGATTAATCAACTGGCTGCAAACGAAGGATGAAGCTCCCAACCATAGAAACTGCTGGTCATTTTCTCTCATTAGCAAGCCACCCTCGAGATGAGGCTATGGTTCCACAAGGATATCTAGCCCACTAGCTATCCACTCACCACACAGAGAAAACCCAAATCGAGGTTCTAGTCTCACCGCAGTTCCCAACCTCCAGCTCTCTCTTTTCCACATAACCTGCACAGCCCAAGGAATGTATCCCCTTCACTTCTCACAATACCTTGGGATGTACCATTCATTTATCTTGGCCACTAGTGCATTCTGTTGGCCAAGAGTCACTCAGTTGGGATCTCTAGGAAGTCTCGGTTGTTTCATATTTCCTCACAAAAACCTTAACAAGGCTCAGAGTCATTTCCTCCACAGGAATATAATCCAATTTTCTAGCACACGAGACTCTACTCGACATAAAAACACAATCAAATAATGGCTACCTTCAAGTATACCATGTTTCTAGCACACAGGACTCTAAACCAACTCCTTCTAACACCTTTCTTGACATATGTAACAAACTAAACGACTATGTTTTATGTGATAGGCAGAGTCTGCGTAAGCGTGAAGCTCACGACTCTTAATTAATATTTAAAACACTCCCCCTTAATTATAAATATGTGAGTTTACAAAATACAAAATTTACATAAAAAATTTAAATTGACATAAACTGTCAAAATCTATTACTACGCTGACTCCTAGACAACTGTGCAGTTTCTGAAATGCATCTCTTGCTAAAGCATTTGTAAAAATATCTGCGACTTGTTCTTTTCACCTATAAAATTCTAAACAAATTTCTTTGTTATTCACTAATTCTCTGATAAAATGGTACCTTGTATCAATGTGCTTGGTTTTCTTGTGAAACACATGATTCTTTGATAACATTATGGCTCCATTTTTGTCACAAAATATTGTAGTTGGTTCCTATTGTTCCTGCAACAAATCTTTTAACATTCTTCTCATCCAAACCGCTTGACAAATTGCACTTGTACTTGTGATGTACTCGACTTTCGTTGAAGAGAGAGTGACAATGGGATGCTTACATGATTCCCATGACACTATAATTATTCCAAAATTAAATGTGTACCTAGAGGTACTTTTCTTGTCATTTATGCTGCCTCCACAATCACTGTGAGTGTATCCAATAAGTTGGAAATCTTCTGAAGTAGAATACATAATGCTAAAATCTTTTGTTCCATTCACATATCTCATAATTATTTTTCCTACCTTCCAATGGGATTGTTTAGGAGTTTCCATGAACCTTGAAATGAGGCTCACTCCATTCTTAATATCATGTCTTTTTGTTGTTAGATACATAAGAATTCCAACCATCCTTCTAAACAGAGTATGATCCACCTTGGATCCTTCATCTTCCTTACTTAGCTTTAATCCTATTATGACAGGTGTTGGGGCTACTTTGGAATTTGTCATGTTGAATCTTTTCAAAATTTCATGTTCATATGCAAATTGTGAAATAAATATACCACCTTTGGATTGATAAACTTCTATGCCCAAAAAATATCTCATAAGCCCCAAATCAGTCATTTCAAACTCATCTTTCATGACTGACTTACATTTTCCTTGCCAAAATCACCTACAAAAATCAAGTCATTTACATATAAGGAAACAATTAACATGTTACCTTGTTGATTTTCTTTGATGTACAGTGTTGGCTCATAGTTAATTCTTTGAAACCCATTCTCAGTGAGGTAGGAATCTATGTGACTGTGCCAAGCTCTGGGAGCTTTCTTTAAACCATACAGTTCCTTCTTCAATTTGTATACTTTGTTTTCTTGTCCTGGAAGCTGATAGACTTGTGGTTGTTCCACATACACTTCTTCTTCTAAATGTCCATTCAAAAATGATGACTTTACATCCATTTGATAAATAGACCATTTGTTCTATGCAGCAATGGCTAACACATTTATGATTGTGTCCATGCACGCAACTGGTACAAATGTTTCATTGAAATCAATTCCAGGCTTATGTGTAAAACCCCTTGCAACTAATCTTGCCTTATGCTTCTGCACATTTCCTTGTGCATCTTGCTTGGTTTTATAAATCCACTTGACACTTATCACATCCTTATCTTTAGGTACATCTACCAATTTCCATGTTTGATTTTTCTCTATACATCTGATTTCTTTATCCATGGCTTGTGCCCATACATCATCTTTGACAACTTCTTCAAAGGTTAATGGATCATCTATTTGTGAAAACAGAGAAAAAACTAAAAATGAATTCTCTATGTCAACATTATAGATGTCGCATAGACTTCTTGTATTTCTTGGTAACAAACATGTTGATGTTGGATCTTGAGATGTAAAACTACTGGGACAACTTGTTGGAGTTTGTCGCACTCTAGGTGTAGATTGCGCACCTGCAGATCTTACTAGATTAGTTTGTCCTGATATTTGTGTTGCAGTTCCAGGTGTAGATGGAACTGTGCACTGATTTGTAATTGGAGTTTGAACCACTTCATATTCTATGTACTCATGCCCAATAACATCAATAATTTTGACTGTGCTTTCTATGCTTCCATCCCATGCTTCATTCTCCACAAATTGAACATCGTGACTGATTATGACTTTTCTTGCAATGGGATCATACAATTTGTATGCTTTTGTATCTTAAGAATACCCAACAAATATACATTTATTTCCTTTGTTTTCTAAGTTCTTTCTCGGCTCATATGGAACATGTGTATATGCGACACAACCAAAAAATTTTAAGTGTGTCACATTATGCTTCATACCTGTCTAGGATTCTTGAGGAACTTTGTTTGTCACACTCTTTTTCGGACATATGTTCATGATATACACTGCAGTTGCTACTGCCTCCGCCCAATACTCATTTGAAAAATGTTTGGCTGCCAACATACTACACACAATTTCCATGATGGTTCGATTCTTCCTCTCTACAACACCATTCTGTTGTGGTGTATATCGCGTAGTGAATTGCTTGCAGATGCATGTGAACTTTACAAAAGTTTTGAAACTCTCTTGAAACATATTCTCATCCTCTATCAGTTCTTAGAACATTGATTGATCCAGATGGATCTCAGTGGCCATACACCTCTTCCAATGATTCACCATTTTGATCTTGTGGTTTTGATAAACCATGATATTCACCCTTTTGATGGGGAATGGAATGTAGTTTCATCTTCATTTGTTAATTATAGAAATAATTTAATGATTTCCTAGTGGTATTATGTACATGCCTACAACATAGCATTAATGCACCAGATCCCATTAGAACTCCACAGTTAAGTGTGCTCATGCTAGAGTAGTACTGGGATGGGTGATCACCTGGGAAGTCCTATTGTTTTACATGCCCGTGTCATTTTATAAACTTAGTCCAATTTATCCCACATGCATCATGAGAATTGTTCTCCTCTCACTCTCTCATATATAATTGAGGTGAAGGAGGCCCTTTAAGCATGCAATGGAGTATGATGTAAAACTTCTTGTGAATGAAGTGTAGCCAACATCTCTTTCTTTTTAGAGATAAGCTACCCCATTTTTCTAGTTTGTGTTCTACAATGTTTTTCTATCTTATTCAGTAATAGAAATTGGGTTTCACTATATTTATGTGTTCTCTTCTATATTTTTGTGTATTTCATTGTTATATATCGATTATATTTTTGCCTTCATGTCATCCTCAAAATAATCTGGATCAGTGGTATCAGAGCAGTCTGCTCATTTTCATTTCTCAAAGCAGGTCCCCGACCAGGTCAGGGTATAGAGATTTGGGTCTCAAGCTAGTTCCGCTTAAGGAAAACCTCTCTCGCTAGCCCAAGAGACCTCCCATGGAAGAATAAAAGAGAGATGACAGAGCAGGATATCCTTTCAAGACGTTGCTCGAGGAAGCCCTCGTGCAAAAAAGGAATGAGATGATGAACAACTTTTCTCAGATCCTTCGAAGACTATCGATGGTGACAGCCGAGGCATCTTTGACAAACAACAATTTTGCAAGTGCAACACCCTTCAAGGTACAAGTCAATTTTGATATCCCTTTATTTCAAGGCCAGTTAGATGCAGATGCTCTAGAAAAATGGTTGAATCTGCTAGAAGGTTATTACTCTTTCCAAAAAAAAATCGACAGTGAAAAGATCACCTTCGCGCTCCTTAAATCCCTTCCCCATGTCAGATCTTGGTGGGAAGGTTACTAGGAGAGGTACACCGGGGATGAATCTACACTATTTGGGAGAGAAGCCACTTGGAATACCTTTGTAGTTACCCTAAAGGAGGATTTCTACCCTGTCGAAAACTATGATGACCAATACATGAGATCGACAACTGTGTGTCAGAAAAGAGACCAGACAGTGGCAGAGTATACCAACATATTTCATACCTTGCAATCAAATTTGGGTATCAAAGACTCTGAGCGACACCTTCTTTTGAAGTACTGCAATGGTCTACATAGGTACATCCAAAATTATATGTATTTCTTGGACATCTCCTCACCAGGAGTTTCTTATCGATATGCAGTCAAAATTGAGCAGAAATTCAAGTAGCAGAGTAACTGGGAGAAGCATGGAGAGAGTAAGGAAGGCCAACCTCAAGAGTGCCAGTCCCAGATGCAGACAAAGAAGGGTAACAAGAAGTCTAAGAAAGACACTGGAAAGTGGTGTGAGTTCCAAAATAGCCCTTCGCACAACACTGATGAATGTTGCTCAATACAATCATTGGTGTCTGAGCTCAAAGACAAAGATCCAAACCCCGACTTGGACCCTAATTTAGAAAATAATAAAAGGAGACAGATCATTGATGCAAAACCCACTGCTACTATCGTAACTCCAAAAAACCAACTAGAAGAGGATCCTGAGGAGGGGGAACAACTCTTCCATTCACAGATGTGGGTGAAGGGGACCCCACTGCATTTTATTGTTGATAGTGGAACCCAAAAGAACATCATCTCAGCAGAGGTTCTCAAGCAGTTGGATTTACCGACAACACCACACCCGCAACCATACAACATCAGGTTGCTTCGCCAGGGTCAATATCTTCATGTCAGCCAACAGTGTCACCTGTCCTACATCATCAAGTTGTTCAAGGATGAGGTATTGTGTGATGATTCCCTGCTGGAAGTCTGTGATGTTCTATTAGGCCAACCATATATGTGAAGGTGTCATGTTTTTTGTGAGTCTTGACCCCGTAGCATCATTGTTACTTTGAGGGGTCAGTCATATCAGATAACAGAGGTAGTTTTGACTATATTCTCACCAAAACAATGCCACAAAGTAATCTCTCATACTGCAAAGTTTGGCCTCTTCACAATCCGATCAGAAGGTGAAGAAAAGAACACTACAACCATTGCAGCCTCATCCCAAGACCTTTCTATCCACCAGAAGCAAATAAACAATATTGTAGACGAGTACAAAGATGTTCTTGCTGCACCTACAGGGGTGCCTCCACACTCCACAGTCAAGCAAGGTTATAAAAAAACCCTTCATAATATTCATGATGCATATTCACCGATAGAGTCCTCCCACACTCAGGTAGATCATGTAGCTAGATTGGTTGAACGAATCCAACCCTTGTAGCAACAAGTTCATGGCATCCTTCAATAAGATAAGCATGACAGCTTCTTCAATAAAGAAAGCAGTGCACCAAGATTTAGATTTAGCAGAAGTCTCCCCATCTCCCAAGGGAACTAGTCGCAATGACGACCATTTCTTCCTAAGGGAGGAGGAATTATCCAGATGGATCTCAGTGGCCATCCACCTCTTCCACTGAATCACTATTTTGAGCCTGTGGTTTTGATAAACCATGATATTCACCCTTTTGATGGGGAATGGAATGTAATGTCATCTTCATTTGTTAATTACACACATCATTTAATGATTTCCTAGTGGTCTTATGTACATGCCTACAACAAATAATTAATGCATCGGATCCCATTAGAACTTCGTAGTTAAGCGCACTTAGCCTAGAGTAGTACTGGGATGGGTGACCACCCGAGAAGTCCTAGTGTTTTACATGCCTATGAAATTTTATAAACTTAGTCCAATTTATCCCACATGCATCATGGGAATTGTTCTCCTCTCTCTCTCTCATATATAATTGAGGTGAATGAGGCCCTTTAAGCATGCAATGGAGTGTGATGTAAGGCTTCTTGTGAATGAACCATAACCAACATCTATTTATTTTTAGAGATAATCTACCCCATTTTTATAGTTTGTGTTCTCGAGTGTTTTTCTATCTTATTCAGTAAAGAAGTTGGGTTTCACTGTATTTCTGGATCATTGATGTAATAGTCGCTTTACTTCTCCACAAGTGATTTGAACTATTGAACACAACCCAATGCGTTAGATTTATGTTTTAGGAAATAAATTCATGTTTTTCTTGAGAAATCATCAATAAATTTTAGAAAATATGTACTGCCTCCTATAGATGGTTTTTGAATTGGTCCAAAAATATCTGAATGCACAATTTCTAGTGGATCTCTTGCTCTATTTGACTTGCCAATTGGAAATGACTCTCTATGTTGCTTTCCAAAGATGCATCCTTCACATATTCTTTTTGGTTTTTCTACTAATGGAAAATCATTCACCATATCCTTTGTGTGTAGCAGTCTGAGACCTCCAAACTTCAAATGTCCAAATCTGAAATGTCATAGCCAAGAATCATCTTGCACTTCACATTGGAATGTTGCCTTCATATTTGCGCCATTGTCTTCTTTCTTAGAACTGCACACACTAACTTCTTCACTTTTTACTTTGAATGCAGTGTGTGATTGCGCATCTTTTGTGTCATAGACAACTTGTACTGTATTTTTCTTCTTGGCTGGATTCAATGTTAATGGAAACATTTTGTTGCTTGTCATCTGAATTCTTGCAATAAGCATATTGCTTGGATATATGTCCATATTCACACAATGATTATCTTCCATGTAGATTCTGTAGCCTTTCTGTAACAGTTGTCTTATGCTCATCAAATTATGGTTTAGATAAAAACATAATATACATCAGACATAACTTTTTGTTCTCCTTGTTTAGTTAAAATGTTAATATTGCATTCTCCTAAGATAGTGACATGAATATATTTTCCATGTGTAACTTTATTTTGGACTAACTTATCCAAACTAGAAAATAGTTCTAAGTTTCCTGTCATGCAATTACTGCGGCCTGAATCTAGATACCATGTGTCACATGGACTTTTTGGAGCAACATTGAATTTAACTGGGGAAACTATAGGCATTTGCATTGTGTGACTGATCTTGACTTTGTTTGTTCTGATTATAGTGTTTCTTTCTACACTCATATGCATAATGTCCATACTTATTACAATAATGGCACTGAATCTTTGATTTATCAAATTTTTTATTGCTTGAGTAATGGTTATTTGGATTTTGACTTCTTCCACCAGTATTTTTAGGACTGCTACTGCTTCCACCTCTAGCACAACTTCTTCCTCTACCTCTAGAGTTAGTT
Organism: Picea engelmannii; assembly: GCA_009831015.1. Lineage (NCBI taxonomy): Eukaryota > Viridiplantae > Streptophyta > Pinopsida > Pinales > Pinaceae > Picea > Picea engelmannii. Next base: position 425,699 of record ML789343.1, read on the forward strand.
CTCCCCCTTCATCTTCCACGATTTATAGATGACTGTGCAGAAAATGCATTTTCTAATGATATGTTTTGACTTATTCAATTTGTTTTCATGATTAATGAGGGAAGCTTGCAATTCATCTAGATTGAATTGATTCAGGTCTTTGTTCTCTTCTAAAGTCACAACAAGGGTATCAAATTTAAGAGGAAGACTTAATCTGTTTTATCAAGCCAATAACATGGGTGTAAAATGAATCTATTGAATCCGTGTCTTTCATTGACAGAGTTTCAAAATCTCTTCTAAGAATTTGAAGTTTTGAAGTCTTGACTTTGTCCATACCTTGATAAAAAGTTTGTAATATGTCCCATGCTTCATTTTCCTTTTTTGTTGATGCAACTCTTGGGAGTATGCTTTCATGCATGGCTTGATGTTTGTAAAACATCGTCTTTCCATCCTTCTTCATTTGATCTTTCAAGGCATCATTCTCAACTTGTGTGAATGCATTGTATGTTTCATGATCTATTGGTTCCACATAGCCATTCTCGACTATCTTCCAAACATCATGACCCTGAAATAACGTTGACATGGTCAAGGACCATAACTCAGAATTTTTTTCTATAAAAGTGGAAGGTTGCAGATTTGAAGTATAAGCCATGATTTCACCTTTCAACAGAGTTGTTGTTATGATCAACCTGTTCTGATAGAGCCTGCTCTAATACCATATCTCTGATCTACAATGCGTAGATAAACTCTAAACTCTATACAACACAGTGACAAATATCGCGCAATAAAACTCTTTGTCTCTGAACTCCCAGGACTTACTGCATAGTTGCTAAACTGCACAAAAGACTTGGCGCTGTGATGATAACACTTAAAAAACAATTTATTTATATTGTTCTACTCTCAACACACTATGAACTTAAGCTTGGTCATAAAGAGAGAAGATATTTTCATGATGATTGAACACTACAGAACTCAAAAATACTTCAACACATAGATATCTAATATATTAAGAACTTGGGCAGTGCGCGCGAGCGATTAAAGAATACAAAAAGTGTGATGACTTTCTGCTAGAAGAACTTGTGAACAACTTGCACACAAAGCTCGTGCTCTTGGACTTCTTCGACTCTTCACAACTACTACTGCTTCCAAACTATCGACTACTTACATACTCAGAATATAGATGAAGACTAAGACTTCTTGTAGAAGTAAAACCAAAACAATTAAGACGATAATAAATTTTGACTAACTCTTATCTCCATAACAAAGCTAGAAAAAGATAAAGATCGGTTCATTAAATAAACTCCACACTCTTGCTTGAGCTGTGACTAAACTCCTGCTAACACTCATGCTAACAGTCCGCTTCGTAAATAGGTATTGGAAAGGTAGCAAGCATTGGACATCCCCTCGCAGCTACAGATCAGTCTTTTCTCATCGACCCATCATCCCGTGTCAACTGTGTATCGAACCGTATCGAATTTATTCCGAACAATTCGTATTCGAATCGAATTATCAAATTTCCGTATTGTTTTCTCCGATTCGGACGAATATGGTAACTACTATTTATACCATGGGTCAAGACCTGCAGACTAATGGGGATGATGTATATTTGTAATGATTGTTATATATTATCTTCCCTCCTGACAATAACTGCTACGAGCGCGTCCGAGATAACGTGTGGACCCACACGCGTCTTTGTGTCATTGTACGCTGAGTACAAAACGATCACGACATAATGATCTAATAACTTAAACACCGATGCAGCTTGCTTCTAACTGTTAAGAGTTCTTCGAAGTTCGAAGTACTGAAGGCATGCATACGCCTTATGAAAAAATGATAAGATATTGTTTAATATATTTGAATATAATGGAGGAAAAACTGTTAGTTGAACCAAGATTAGTCAAAGAAATAATAGGAATAAGTATTGGTGTTTATAGTTGTTCAAAGACATCACTCCAGCAAATGATATCAATGAGCATATGCTGCCAACAATATTGAAGAAAGAACCTTAAACAAAGAAATGAAAGCTTGAAACTAGCTCAACTGTAAATGGTTGAAAAATAATAAATAATACATTAGGAAAATAGTTCAAAAATAATAAATAGTACATTTGCAACGTTCGTTATAGCCCTTTCATATAAGCAAAGAAACCTTCATTTGAGCCATTTAATATACGCAAAAAATATCTATAACTCTGCCTATACATGTGCAAAGAAAGCTAGAAGATATTTGAAATATGATCAATGTTTTACGATAATTTATTTAAGTCTTTTACATAGTGGAATGGAATATATTCTTAAGAGTTTTGTTTAATAGTGCATTCATTTTAATTTTCTCAATAAATATTTCAAATTTAAAATAAAGTTCAAACTTTTTTTATAATAAATGTGTACGGAGTAAAATAAAATTCCAATTTTTTTTTTTATAATAAATGGTCAAGGATTACTTGTAACAACAATTTCTCATTTTACTTTTTATTTTAAAACGAAGTTTTCTGAAATGACATGCCAGGTGATCGTTTTGAACAAATTTGTATTTAAATAAGAATATAATGTTTAAAATGGATTTATATTTTATTGAGCAGACAATTGATTATG
>ML789343.1:429988-451658 GCA_009831015.1 Picea engelmannii
GTAATAGGGCATTGCAGGTGTATTGTTTTTAATGCTTCCATAATATTTTTTACTCGAGTGAGCTGTCTCAGATCGAACAGCTCCCACCGCCCTGTCTATGCTCGTCCCTTGAAAAGTAAAAGGAAGATTGTTATCTAAATCTATATATATATCTAAATAAAAGGAAGATTGTTAAAAAAAATTGTTAATCCTTCGGTTACAAACTATTTCGTTATTACATATCGGCTTCCAGCAGAGGGTATTTAAGCACAAAACACGGTGGGATCAGGTATGGATTTCTAGATTTTTTAAATGAAAATTTGATGATGGCATTATGTTCTTAATGTACTTTTATTTTAACTTTTATGTAAATCTATAAATGTTAAAAAATATTTAAAAAAAATATTTTAAATGTTTTTCACTATTTATATTTTATATTTTAAATTTTATGCAATTGTAAATGTTGTCTGCATTACAACTTTTTCTTCTTTATATTTTGACCAATAGCCTGCTTGTTCACTTTCATAAACTTTACTTATTATTATTCTTTCAAGGAGTGCATCACTAAAGCTATAGTGGGAAGACTGAGATGACTGAGGATATAGCAGAGATTACAGATACAAAAGATGAAATTATAGTGATTGAGATTATGGAAGGGAATTAGAAGCCCAATCCTAACATTTATTGTTCAACACACTTATATGATAGCTGCATAAGTTAATTAAAATCACACTCACAGAGTTGAATTTCTAATGCTTATACTCACTTTTATGATACCCACTTCTATGGTAGCTGCATAAGTTAATTAAAATCTAAAATCTCCATGATGACACTCACAGAGTTGAGTTTCTAATACTTATACCCACTCTTATGGTATGGTAGTTACAGAAGTTAATTAAAATCTCCGTTATCACGCTCACAGAGCTGAGCTTCTAATGCTTATACCGCTACTAGGAACCTTCATCGTGATTCAACACACACTGGTTACTACAGCTCTAAAAATTTATGACAGGTTACCCAAACACTTGAACGTAAAATCTTACGGTTTGACATTTTTATCGCTCTGGCATTTGACGTACCAAATTTTTAACTAGTTGTCAAATGCATTTTCAAATAAAGAAAGTTTTGTAAAACGTCGAATTCCTAACCTTAAAAAAAGTTTTGCAAAACGTCGAATTCCTAACCTGATTGGATGAGGGCGTAATTAATATGCTTAGACTAATTTTTTTTTAAATAAGAAAAAATGTTTATATTAGAAAATATAAATAGTCTTATACAAAATCTGACATTTGAACAAAATTTTAATTCTTTTTTAATATAAGGACATAATTTCTGATCACATTACATAATAAGTTATGATCACATTACATTATACTTCATAAAGCTACAAACTTTTAGGTACATACTTTGTAATATCAAACATTTGTTTTAACATATCTAATTCAAAATAAAAAAACAGATTCTTCAATCTTACAATAGTGATAAATTAATTGATAGTTAATCTTTCAATTTTTTTTTATTATCTTTATATACCTACTGCAACGTATATTCCATTCTCATCCAATAATAAAGCTTCTTTTGAGAGCTCCCCCACACTAACTTACTTGAATAAAAGCTCTAAATAATATTTGAATAACTTAAATTAATCAATTTATAAAACAATTCCTCAGATTCGATTGATTCTAACTCAAATGTGACGAGCATTTTATTACAATTAACTCCTAGTGAATATAACTCGAATTGCAATGAATGTAGTAGATACGTTAACGGTGTTACTCCGAGTCACACTTCTACTAAGTGAACATGGTCTTTGTAATTTGACCTATAATGCTCGTGGTAGCAATATGAGAGGTAATGAATTGGTAAACCATATTTGTTATACACCATTACTCAAGTACAATTTGATTATTTTACACTTGATACCGAATAAAATGATATTCTATATCATTTTGCTTTGTTTTTACGTATATCAATTTGCTTTTGGGATTCTTAGTAATATGTAAGTTCCTTTGACCATACACTATGTAATTTCATGGGTTTACTTTTTTAAATCTTTGATGCTTCATTACTATGTTATTAGTCCGGGACAATACACTATGTAATTTTATGAGTTAGTTTTTTAAATTTTTTATTTTTTATTAATCTATGTTATTTGTCCCTGCTCTTTCAGCTAGAGATTGTAGTAATTGATTTTAATTTTCCCTATTAGTTTGGTACAAAATTCGATATGTTGTAACTATGATTCTTTGAAGTAAGAGTTTCATAAAAAATCATATAATTTAGTTTAAAATTTTATTCAATTTAAACTAAGTTTTTAGTTTTCACTTTGCTCTTTTATTTGGCTTCTTCTTGAGAAAGAGGTGGACAATATTTTAGCTTATCTTGTTTTATAGGAACACATTTATGTACCTTTTTTTTTATCCAAATGGAGTAATGCTAGAAATGATTCTAATATTATTTTTTCACATTAAATGTTTGTGAAGATGCATAGTTTTCCTTTTATTTGGCTTCTTCCCTAGGAAGAGGTGGACAATATATTAGCTTATCTTTCTTCGCTCACACACATTTATGTACTGTTTTTTTTCCAAAAAAAGTAATGCTAGAAATGATTATAGCATTACTTTTTGATATTAAATGTTTGTGAAGATGGATTGTTCATAGCCCCTACCACATCTGTCATTTCTTTGATTTTTCATTGCTACCTAAACCAACATGCAAACATGTTAATTGTTACCTAGACCTCTGCTTCGTACTAAGATGCTAGATTTTCCACCATTTGACACTCTTTCCACAACCCCTTCCCCGCTTGCCAAGCCTTTGCTACTCTTGCCAAGACCGGCCTCACCATTTTCGTTGCTACCTAAACCAACATGGAAACATATTAGTTGTTGCCTAGATCTCTGCTTCGTACTAAGATGCTAGATTTTCCACCATTTGACACTCTTTCCACAACCCCTTCCCTGCTTGCCAAGCCTTTGCTACTCTTTCCAAGACCGACCTCATCATATATGGGAGAAGACCAAGACCAAAATCAGAACCTAGACAAAACAATTACTCCAAGAACAAGGCATCGAACGACTCTCCCACAAAACACTGAGTTGCACTCAGTTTCAAGGAAGAAAAAGTGATTTTGGAAGCTAGGCTAAGAAGCCTAATAGCCGCATAGATTAGTAGGATATAATTTTGAGGATGTGATTCGGAGATACAATGATGCATATTTGTTTCCTGCATAATTGGAAAAATATGTATCAAGAATATTATGGTGAGTGAAGAAACAAAGTCCATCATGTGAATAGCAAGCAACATAACTAGCTTACCTAGTTTTTTTTTATCTGGTTGATTAAGTAGTTCCAGATCTTCGAGAAAGCAATGATTCCTCTTTCTAGTAACTCTTTAACTTATGTATATGTTTAAATATATGATAAAATAAATTGAAAAAAACATTATTTACCATTTCTCTTTCTAATAACTTTTTAACTTATGTATATGTTTAAATATATGATTAAAATAAATTAAAAAAAGCATTATTTACCATTCTATGATAGCTCACTAATTTTCAATCGAAAATATTATGAAAGAATAGTTAGGGTTCTAATGATTTATCACTTAAAATTTGACACATTCCCAAAAAAAAATTCTGCAATTTTCCTGTGCAAGAAAAGGTGATCCTCTTATTCCTTTAATTTTTCTTTTTGCAAAGAAAGAGAACAATGATAAATCATTGCGCAACAAATGAGAAACCTTGTATTCCTTCATTTTGTAGAGAAGAATGATAAATCCTTATTAGTTTCATATATCCATTTCATGGAGAATTGACAATCTTGAGCAAGCAATCATTGACAGATTCCAAAAAAAAACTAGGATTTCAAAAGATATCCCCTTGCACCTCAAAAATGGGTTCAAGTTCACTAATTTGTGAGTTACTATCATCGAAATTCAAACAAGAATAAACAGATTTCTGTTAATTCCACACAGAGTTTCACCGAACTCCCAAAAAAACCTAGGGCTTTACGAATTTTTCGCTTACATAATGCTCTCACCTTTATGAATGAAATGTGTACCTCCTTGAATAATATCTTTCCAAAATATAGAGACTTCGAACACACTAGAGCCATTTTTATTGAAAATTCTTCCCAAAATGATCCACTTCTTTTTACACTCACGTCAGAGGAATTAGAAGTAGAGGATGAGAACAATTCGTAATTTCACTCAAGGAAAAGAAGTCCTCAAAAACTCGAGAAACTTTTTGTTTTTATTAACCCTAAATCAATATTCAATTCTAGCTGGAGACCGACAGGTTATATATAATAATGTTTTGCATGGAAATTTACACAGAGGGCAGAGATAAAAACTTAAATCGTATGCATGTATGTGAGTCAAGAGTGTTGGTGCATCTACTCATTTTCGATGTGATACTACTATTAACTTTGATAGAATCGTCATTTCTACTATCTATTAAATCGGTGAAATCCATATCTGGATCTGCTACGGGTGAAACGGTAGATGCTAGGGATGGGACTGGCTCTGCTACTGACACTAGAGAGGATGTGACTCTCGATCTTGAAGGTATGGCTTGGATTTCTGATGGGGTTTGGATAAAATACTTCATAAGATACTATTGAAGCCTCTTTTCTTTTGGGGATTCTTTCGTTTCGGTCAAGGACAGATGCTTTAAATCAAGGATGAGTAACTCCCATCACAAAGGACTAACAACGGGACTTGATCCAACCATAGGAGCAATGACTGTGGCAAATAGAAAATAGGGATCGAACCCGAGACACTACCCTATAGCAAACCACATGACACTAGTTATGTCATGATATACATAGGTATTGGTTATTGGGACAAAAAACATGATATACATAGGTATTGGTTATGTGGTGCTCATTGGCATCATACCCTATCGAGCATTCATTACGCTTTCTCAGCTGTACTAAGCTTTGTTCACATGGCATTGTACATGTCGAGCTCACCTTCTTTGGATAGTATCATGGTTGTGATTGTTCGTGTCGGTGTGTGCCTCGATCTTAATATAATATATATTATGTCGTTCAAGATTGCAATATGGAATAGTCAACTTGTATCCTAATCCCATTTATAAAAACATGTTGAAGAAAACCACAAGTATCCCATTTATCTATGCTTGTATATTGGTAGGATCTTCGCGTTTGATGCAGTTATGGCCAACAATAATGAAAACTAGCATAACCCTAAAGTTTCATTAGCATATCCCTAAAGTAGGGGAAAGGGAAAAGTTTCATTAGCATATCCCTAACGCAGGGGAAAAAACGCATGGGAAAGGAAACGCATAAGTGAATTATGACAATACTTTGTTTGAAAATAAAAAATGTGTGTTGGATGGTTCATGGAAAATTAATATAGGGTCCATGAATAATGTACTAAAATGATATATCAAAGGGTTAAAAATTGTTATAGTTGGTTTCTAAATGTATACAAAAGAATTTTCGAGGAGAAACCATGTTATTGTTTCCATATAGCATTAATTAAAAATAAAATACAAACTATAGTCACGTGTCACTAATGTGTTGGAAAACCTCTAGATCAAAAAACTGTGTGAGGAGTTTTTTGAGATTATACATATTGATCATTTATTAAAAAACATTTTTCAAAAGAATAATGATGCCTTGATTGCCATAATCAACTATGTATGATCATTTTATTTAACAAAATTCTTGCCAATATCCAATCATTTTCAAATGAAACTTCTTGTTGTTTGGCAATTGATCATTTCTTGTTAGATAATTTGATGCATAATGTCCCATCTTTAAACATCTCTTACATATCACTTGATTGAAATTTGTGCCTCTTCTTCACTGTGCATTGTTATTGGGAGGATTAATTTGATTTTTTTTTTATTAAAATTGTTATTACTTCTATCTTGACCACAACCTCCATTAGAAGACTGATTCTGAAAATTTTCAAAATTTGATTTTCCTCTTCCTTTAGAACTTTCATCTTTAGTGAAAAGAAAATCTTCTCCTAAATGTTTTTGTTTTCCAAATGATTTACTATGTTGAGCTAGTAATTCACTAAGTGAATCAAATGTCACAACTGATAAGTTATCAGTTATTTGCAAAGTCTCAAGAAAATGCTTATAAGATTGAGGCAATCCATTTATCACAATGGAGACCAGAAAACTATCTTCAAGTTTTGGAAAACCGTCATTGATGATTTCATGATGAATGTTCTTAATCCTTGAAATGTATTCTAATACGTCACCATTATCTGCAAATATTTGTTTAAGCAATTTCATTTGTAGATCAACCTTATGAGATACAGTAGGAGTATAAAAAATCTTCTTGAATAAATTCCAAGTAGATCATGCATATTTGCAATTCTCAATATGTACACACATGTGTTTAGATACAAAAGAGTGTAACAAAGAAAGTGCTTTTTCATCTTTCAAATGCCATTTTTCTAAAGAAGTAGCATCAGTTGGCTTCGTTGGAGAAGTATCACCACCACAAACATCATGCCATAATTCATTACAAATCATAGTGTTTTGCATGTGTAGACTCTAAGATTTATAATTCTTGGGTCCATATAACTTATATGATTCTGTGAATAGATTGATTAATTTATACATGATGGTATATTTCCTTATTTCAATATTGCAAGTGAATAATACACAAAACACCAAAAGAGAGAGACACAAGGCACCATAAAGAAAGAGTACACAATCCACGCAAAAAGAGCACTTTTAAGAGATTGGCCTTGACCCTTTAAAAGTCTTGTTGGAAATGGAGTTTGAGAGAGTATTTCATTGGACTCTTCTCAACTTTTGAGCTTCAAGGTTACAATCAAAACTTTCAAAATTTGACCATTTTTACAAGACTTATAACCTATTACAAATAGCAAAAAATGCCCCCCCCTTGAACTAGAAAAGTATAGACACTTCTCAAAAATTAATAACCAAAACTCATTTTAAACAAAAAATTGTCTCCCTTTACTCCACTTATCACTCCACTTTATCACACCAAAAAACTTTCATTACATAAATTTATGACTTCTTCTCACTCTATATCTTTATGTGAAATGATTTATTTGTCTCCCAAAAAGTTTAACAAATAACATTTTTCTTAAAACTTGTGCCAAGTGTTTTATATGAAAATCATGGTTTTTATAATAAGTTGAATAAAACTGATTTGATTTCCAACTAAACCGTTCAAACTTGAAATCCACGACATCTACCAAACAACAATCCTTTGACCAATGAATATATGAGTAAATTTTGAAGCGAATCTTGGAGCAAATGGCATTGTGTATGAGCAAATTGAGGTGGAGAGCATTATGTAATGTCCCTGATCCCACTGATCAAGATATTTGCTACTGATCTATTTTTTTGTCTTGCAGATCTAATACAGTGGGGGGTTTCTTGATTTGTTTCAGTTGTATGTTTGAGATCTTGATGGTTAGTTCATGTGCATGTTGCATATTTATGGTTTAAACAACATATAAAGGACACATGTAGAAGTAAAGAACATCAACTGCCCAACATCATGTAATATACGGTTCAAGCATGGAAATACAATAGCCTACTGGAAATATAGAATATAAACGTCAACTAGATATCATGGATCATCATTGGAATACAATCAAATAGCATAAAAATACCCGTGATCAGAAGATAATAGCAGATCTTATGCATGCATGGATAGATCGACAAAAGTATGTGATTTCAAAGAAGTATGGTAACCGCTACAAACTGGAAAAATCATCTTGAAGGATAGATCGTCAGAATGTGCTAGAAACTGCTCTAATAGAAGTTCCCTTGCCTCTAGACTAAAATGGATGAGTGTCGGATCTCGGATCTGGTCTCTGAGGCACTGGATCTGGACCCCTGTGGTGTTTGTGCACCTCCTGGGACATTGGATGCACCCCAAAGGATTCCACCAATGAAATCTGATGTTATATGGCTCAAAATGAGCATCTCACCAAATGCAGAACTGGGTCGGAAGGATTCGCCCGGATCTTCTCTAATACTCTGCATGCAACCTCAAATGTCTGTCCGGAAGAGTTGTGCCCTAAATGGATGGATGAGGCGATATGTAAGATTCCACCATTATAATATGACGATATATGGCTCAATAGAAGAGCCATGGGTAGATCTCAAATGGGTTGGAAGGAACTGCAATCTAGACATGGATCTAAGGAAACTCTCCAAACCCTCAAACTGATTGTGGCCTCACTGGCTGAGTTGTGCACTCTACAATGGATACCCCTAAAAAGTACGGTGAAAAACCTGGATGGTATCTCCGATGGGCTAGGGTGTGTCTCTCAACATCGAAACCGATCAATGGTGGTGGTTTCCTCCATAAATCCACAAAACAGTAAGGTCGGCTCTCTTCCTCCTCTGGGAACTCTCAACATCAAATCATAACAATGCATAATGAATTAGGTTGATTTACCCTTCCTTTATATCTTCCTGAAACCCTAATTCATTGTTGACATTTTCCCTCCAAGTGAATTTTACTTTATTTTATTATTCCTTGATTAAATCAGTTAATTAATTAACCATTTTACCTCTAAAAAGTGATTTATCCATCCTGATGGCTTCTCCAGCCACTGAAAGTCACTTCTCATGATCTTATCGTGTGATGATCTTCCTCCCGATTTGGATGAGCTATTACACTAAGAGGTTTCTCCAAGTAATATTCCCATTATGACCTTCTTAGTGAATTTAATTAAGATATGACCCACAATAACTCAAAATTATGGAAATCGTTGGAATGCAACGGAACCAACGCCCAGTTGTGTGGAATGGATCTTGATGATGAACGATGCAAGTTAGGACCAAATAAACCTTTCAATATCTCCCAAACTCTCTATCACCCCTATATGGCTACTTGGGTAGGCATAACACTCTGATATTTTTTAATGTTATAATGTCCCAAAATGGGGACATTACAGTCCTCCCTGCCGGAATATTGCTTGTCCTCAAGCAATAACTGAATCCAACTACATATGATATTGGGGTCCCATATTCCCCTATGTGACACAAGGTGGACTCCCCTCAAGATGTGGTTTTTCTAAGTGCTCACCACGAATGACACCCACATGCTCCTGATGAATAGAATGATCAAGGGCCAAAGAATCTCAGTCAACTCCCTGAGAAACCACTCTACTCAAAACTCAACTCCATCAAATACTGAACTACCAAGCACTCGAATCCCTAGATCCCATATCATAATGTGAACTACAATGCCTTGTGGAGTATAGTTTTGTAACAAATCAACACCATGAGTCTCCTGCAAATAACACATGGCCTCAACTCGAAATGGTTCTATCCTACCAGACCATACCAAACTCAACACGGCCCCCACTGACTGAGCATGTTGTTGCCATAGTGAGGTACTACAAGACCTCAATGAATCATCAGCCAATGACGTGCTCTCTCCAATACTGAAACTCAATTAAAAATCAAAGTGACTTCCCCCTACAAACATCCACTTGTCTCCATCAGTCAATGAAATTCCCAACCCTGTAAGCCCAGGGTCCCATGTTAGTCTCTGACAAGGGCCATCATGATGATGCTTCTCTACTTTGATCATGATTGTCTTCTCAAAGTATCCACAGTGGACCCTCCTTGCATGGATCCTCACAAGATGAAACCAACTATCGACCCAATGGACTCCAGGATCCCATGTCAAATTTGGAAGCTCATCACTTCCAATCCCCACTAACTACTGATGTGCCCTACTGGTATCTATCGAAATCCCTCCACCGTCATCCCAATGAGAGTCTGAATATGTAGTAACCTCTGAGATATACTTTGTCCCATGGCCTAGGATACTCTCCATCATGCCTAGGACCTCAACTATATACCCTTGATGATGCACCCCTATCTTGTTGTATGCAATCAAGACACTCCTGTCAGGTGGTCTCAGCCTACCAACTCTCCATGTCCCCTGCCACTGTCTAGCTCCCCCTCTGTTGTTGTCAATGATAAAAGTGTCAAGAAAGGCTATCATAAATATTTTCACCCAACTGTAGGACTGGAAAGTATCATATGCTTTGGTCAATCCCCAGAATTGGGCCAAAAGCTCATCCACTAGCACCCATGGTGAATAATTGCCTAAAATCCAACTATCGGGTACAACATTAGATAACTACAAAAACTACTGTTCAATCACTCTCCCTCCATCATCACTCAGATAGTTGGTGCTACTATGAAGGTGATCTCCCAGAACTATGTGTTGCTGCAAGGGAGAGGAATCTCCATGCTCCACTAAGTGTGTCTCCTCCCTGCCATCCAATGCATCCCCATGAATCCCATTGTACATATCTCTCATCATAATATGTCCAAGGTGTACTGATGGATCACCCTTTGTGTGGATATCAACCAATCCTGGAACACAAATGAAAGTGTCCTCATAACTGCCCCTGGCTCTGGAATCCTCATGTGTATGTGTATGACCGATTGTCTCAGAACTACCCATGAATGGTGGCCCCTGCCACACACGAATATCCTCCAACAATGTAACTAAGGAGCATATCTGACTCTCTGTCGAGATAGATATAGCATATCTCTGACCAGTCTCTTCAACGAGCTCATCTAATATGGACTCTGATTCTTGAAGGGTTGTCTGTGTGCCTTCCAAGAATCCTCGTGTGCTCACCAACTCATGAGTGAGTCAGTCCACCTGAAGCTCCTGCTCCCTCAGTGCCTTGTGATACATCTCGCCAATTTCCAATAACTAGTCTCTATCCATCAATAACTGTTGGTAGTCATCCCTCATCACAGTCACTCTCTCCATGAGTGTATGGAAGTCATCAATGGAAAGTCCCCTATCTGAACTATCATGTGCCATCGAGGCCCTCCAATAATAACCTACCACCAATGTGTGTGTATCATCAATGCATCGAGTGGATGCAATGACCATGTCCTTACTAACTCTCAATTGTCCCCTCTAGTGTCGTGACTCTTGATCACAGTCCCACTGAGGTTCTACCTCATGCCCCTCACTGCTAGTGTCAACAATGGAATACCCAACAACACACTCCTCAAAATATAAGGCATTGAACTGCCCACTGTCCACTATGCTACTGAGTCCTCCTGTAGGCCACTTCACACCATAACCAATTGCTACCCCCATTTGAATCGCATTGTATCATGTATGGGTAGTTGTATCCTCCTGTGCACTCACCCTACTAATATCATTTGCACCTCGATCCCATACATATGTGTCCAGACACATGCTATGATCATCCCGACCAATAAGGAGTGTATCCTCATCACTAAAGATCAATCCCGGGAGTAAGTGTCCCAACAAGCTATCGGTCTCCACAACCTGGTCCATCAATGGAATATTCAAGAATGGTGACTCACTCTCCTCATAGTGATAGGTATGTGTAAGGTCAACTATCTTCAAGCCATACCTCTCCTCATGGGTCTGCAGATCCATATGTCCCTTGTGTACAATCCCCACACAAGGCTCCTCAACCATATCAAGAATGCCATTGATGTCCACATGAGTTGTGGCTAGCATAGGTGACTGAGAAGATGAAAAATGTGGCTCGCTCATCATAGGAAGATTATCATCCTCCATACATGACTTCCTGGAAGCCATTTCTACACCCATAGGTAGGTCATCCAACCTCCTAATCTCATCATGTCTAAGTGCCAACACATATGAATCCTCACAAGTGTCACCACTATGTTGAAGTGTTGAATCCTCAACATTTCCTGATGGGGAAGATGAAGGACATGTGCTATCCAACTATCCCTCAAATGTGTAAGAGTCACTAGCCTTCGTCTCGGTCATATGGTTGAGCTTGTAGTACATGTATAACTTTTTCACCCCAGCTCTGGTAGTGCATTTGGACGATCTGTCAAAAGAAGGTATGGTGAGTTTACCAACTTTCTGGATGAAATCTATGTTATGCCCCAGTTGTTGCTTCTGTCCTCCTCTCTAAGGTTCTCTAGGATGGTTCATTCCCCTAAGTCCATAATACTCAACAAGTGACATGTCATGATGGAAGTCAGGGTCCAACGCTGCATACTCCCTCGTGTGCTCTGCAATGTATTCCGCCTGAGTGGGTAGCTTGTGTGCTAATCACTATTGTGCTGCTACTACTGGTGCCCTTTGAAAACTAGGGAACCATGGTGTGGGAATCCTACTCGAAGATGTGTATGTGCGAGTAGGTGTCTGGGGTCTACTACCTACCCCCGAGTTCCCCTGTGTTTCATGTGGGGCTAGTGTGCCCAAGATGCCCACCATAGCCAATCTATCAACCACTCGAGCCAAGGACTAAGACATGGTCCGTTGACTAGCTAACATATCACTGATAACCTGCATGAAGGTTGCCTCTGGTTCCATGGAGCCTTACCACTACCCTCTCATCGTTCATATCTGTCTCCCCACATCCTCTCTGCCATGTGGGTCACCCGCTAAACTCATTGAATTTTGTCACAGGCTAGCATGACTAAAGCTCTGATACCACTATAATATCCTTGATCCCGCTGATCAAGATATTTGGTACTGATCTATTTTTCTGTCTTGCAGATGTGATACACTGGGCACTTTCTGGATGTGTTTCAATTGTATGTTTGAGATCTTGATGGTTATTGCATGTGCATGTTGGTTACTTCATGTGCATGTTTCATATTTATGGTTTAAACAACATATAAAGGATGCATGCAGAAGTAAAGAACATCAACTACCCAACATCATGTATTATACGGTTCAAGCATGGAAATATAATAGCCTATTGGAAATATAGAATATAAACATCAATTACATCTCATTGGTCATCACTGGAATACAATCCAATACAATAAAAATACCCATGATCAGAAGATAATAGCAGATTTGATGCATGCATGGATAGATCGACAAAAATATACGATTTTGGAGAAGTATGGTAACCGCTACCAACTAGAAAACTCATACTGAAGGATAGACCGTCAAAATGTGCTAGAAATTGCTCCAATAGAAGTGCCCTGGCCTCTAGATTGAAATGGATGAGTGCTAGATCTTGGATCTGGTCTTTGAGGCACTGGATATGGACCCCTGGGGGGTTTGCGCACCTCCTGGGACACTGGATGTGCCCCAAAGGATTCCACCAACGGAATCTGATGCTATATGGCTCAAAACGATCATCTCGCCAAATGCGAAACTAGGTCATAAGGTTTTTCCCGGATCTTCTTTGATACTCTGCATGCAACCCCAAATGTCTATCTGGAAGAGTTGTGCCCTAAATGGCTAGATGAGGCAATATTTAAGATTCCACCATCAAAATCCGACAATAGATGACTCAATAGAAGTGATCTGGATGGATCTAAAATGGGTTGGAAGGAAACTACAATCTAGACACGGATCTCATGCAGCTTTCCAAACCCTCAAACTGACTTGCACCCTCATTGGCTGAGCTGCGCACTCTGCAATGGATACACCTGAAAAGTATGGTGAAATACCTAGATGGTATCTCCGATGGGCTAGGGTGTGTCTCTCAACACAGAAACAGATCAATGGTGGTGGTTTCCTCCAGAAATCCATAAAACAGTAAGGTCGTCTCTCTTCCTCCTCTGGGAATTCTCAACATCAAATCATAACAATGCATAATGAATTAGGTTGATTTACCCTTCCTTTATAGCTTCTGAAACCCTAATTCATTGTTTACCTTTTCCCTCCAAGTGAATTTTACTTTATTTTATTATTCCTTGATTAAATCACTTAATTAATTAAATAATTAACCATTTTACCTCTAAAAAGTGATTTATCCATCCTGATGCCCTCTCTGGCCATTGAAAGTCACTTCTCATCATATTATCCCGCGATGCTCTTCCTCTCGATTCCAATGAGCTATTACACTAAGAGTTTTCTCCAAGTAATATGCCCATTATGACCTTCTTAGTGAATTTAATTAAGATATGACCCATAATAACTCAAAATTACGGAAATCGTCGGAATGCAACGGAACCAAAGCCCAGTTGTGCGGAATGGATCTTGATGATGAAGGATGCAAGTGAGGACCAAATAAACCCCTCAATATCTCCCAAACTCTCTATCACCCCTATCTGGCTACTCGGGTAGGCATAACACTCTGAAATTTTGTAATGTTATAATGTCCCAATATGGGTACATTACACATTCACACAATATCCAAGATAGCCTCGCCTTTGACAGTGTTGGCGTTGTTGTGAAAATAAAGAATGGGTGTTCCAACAATTAATCCTTGCGAAGTCTAAATTGATATGTTAGTGGGCCCGATACTATAGTGATAAATTTCCAATTGAGGACTTATGATATTAGGAACCAATTTCTTTTCAAGGGTCCTATATATTGTTTAAATGATCCTGCAATGAGGAGAAAGAAAATATCAAGAGAAACCAGATATTTGATTTAACTCCACAGTATTGAGATCGAGAGGAGGTTTATGAGAATGATGAAGTTTCAATGAACTTCATGGTTCTAGTTTATCAAGAAAGGACTATTTCCATGGACAAGTTCCATTTACAGATGGATTCATAACCCACACACCCAAGGATCGAAAATCATAGGAATATTGATATTTCCAAGTTATAGGTGCACAAGGATCTCTTCCAGCTATGGTCAATGAAGATCTAACACTTATGCTAAATTCAGATGTGATCTATGATACGGTTCAGGATACGGTGCCCGTTTTGGTCCTCCAAAAATGCACTGGTATCCGTCTGCAGCCAAGTGTGGATATGATCTTCAATATGATCCAGGATTCAGTCCTCGATACGGTTCTCGATACAATAATTCAAAACACTTCTAATTTTGGCAATTTTATCTCTCTAGATATGAAACAAATCATTCAATGCAATCTGGATCTGTTGGTCGAATGATAGCAGAGTCTTGAAAACAAAAAATATGGAATCTACAACTCTAAATATGAAATTGTCAGATTTATAAACAGATCTGAAGCAATTTTTACAAAAATGAGCCCTCTTAATTAATTGAAAAACATCAATACATCTTAAGATCATAAGACAATGCAGATTTATAATAGATATGCTATGATCTTGATATTTACAAGCCTAAATTTTGTTTTAGATACAATAAATTTGCAGATTTAGAACTATAAACAAAATAAATAGCTCTAGAAACATAATTAACAATAAAAGAGGATTAGATCTGAAATAAAATCAACAAATTGATTTTGAAAAAATATGCAAAAAAACTAAATTTTCCAACAATAGATTACCTCAGTACCGTTTCCCTTGAGTTTAAAGAGATTTGAGTTGATGTCAAGGAGTATTCCTTACTTTCTCAATCCATCACCAATTCTCTTCCATCACAATTTCACCATGGCTCTGATACCATGTTGACAAAGTGTCCTCAAACACGTAATTTTATTAATAAGGAAAACAATGATTACAATAAGAAGTGAGGACTCATAATCTCCTTAACCTCACTTGAAGAAGGAGATTGTTTATATAGGTCAACTCTAAGCTAAAATATAGGAGAACAACCAATCACATAATCACATGAGTATTATAGGTGTCCTTAACATAGAAGGTAGGTGTCCTTATCCTAACAAACTAGAATAAACTAATTTCTAAAGACATTTAAACTATAAAATACTTAGACTATAGAAATTTATTATTATGAGGCTAATAGGACACACTATAACTTTAAATTTGGCCATTCACAAATTCAACTCTCAACGAGAATCCACTTCGGCATTATGATAACTCAACCCATCGAGGCTCAGTGTTCAAAATTAGGCTCTGATACCACTTTGTAATGTACCCTGCCACCCAAGCTCGACCACGTCACACAAACAAATTCTCTTTAACATATATGATACCATAATGTAATGTAGGCAACGTTCAGTAGAGCAACATTACGTACAAAAACTCATTCAATTATTAATATTTACTGCTAATTAAATTGTTGTAGCTTCGAGTCACAGATCAAAAACAATATTGACAAATTGAGTGATACCAAAGATCTGAATGCATCTAGAAGCATATATTAAACATGAATATAAATGTGAAAGCATACAATAAACACACAACATCCATAAAAACCATTTACACAGAGAAATTAACATAGGAACACAATATAAACATTTATCTGTTAATGATTAACCAATTGGTTAGAAACAAAGGATGAACCTGCCAATCATAGGCACTACTGATCATTTTATCTCATCAGCAAGCCACCCTCAAGCTGAGGCTATGAGTTCACCAGAAGATATATCCCACTAGCTATCTAGTCTCCACAAAGAGCATCCCCAAACTCAGGTTCTAGTCTCATCGCAGTTCCAAACCTCCATCTCTCTCTTTTCCCCACAACCTGCACAACCCAAGAAATGTACCCCGTTCATTACTCACATTCCCTTGAGATGTACCATTCATTTATCAGGGCCACTAGTACATTCATTTGGATGGGAATCACTCAATTGGGAAATCTAGGATCTCTCGGTTGTTTCATATTTTATCACAACAACCTTCACAAGGCTCTGAGTCATTTCCTCAACAGGAAATCACACCACATTCATATATCCCTATTTTCTATCACACAGAACTCTACTCATCATAAAATCATAGCCTAACAATGCCTTCCTTCAAGTATACTATGGTTGGTCCTCTTCCCAACCCTCTACTCTTTTTTTGTTGCCCGAAAGCTCCATGTAAAAACTGTCCCAAATCTGCATACGAATTTCCTCTTCTTCCTTTCTTGCTTGACTCACACTCATATCAAGGATGATTGTACTTCATCCCATGCTCTCCAATAACTATGGGACGTGACCACTCACACCCACCCTCTTACATGAGTTTAATGATCAACCCCTCATACACTTAATCAATAAATAGAAGGTTATACTCAAAGATAATAATTTCATGAATGTGTGTTGGATTAATACCCATGAATAATTTCCCCTTGGACCCCTCTATTTTGTGGAATCATAGCCCCCCATTGTTCTTCATCTATTTCGTATCGGAGCCACCCATTATTCCTTTTATTAATTTATCAATGTTCATAACATGCAATTCAACCCCCGACCACATTAGATCAGTATGAGCTCTACGCCCCAATCCATCGACTTACCATCATAGTTCACATTTATACAATGACATTATAATTCACGGGGATTAGAACTAAGGATGTTACATTATCACTCAAGATTTATGACCTATATAACAATTAAGACCTTAGGAAAGGGCCTAAATTAAAAAATGCATCCCCATAAGTGTGAAGACCATTATAATTTCTAAGTTTGATATCCTTTTGAAATGTCTCCATACCTAGAACATATTGTTTCAATATTAATACAATATTAAATGATCACACAACAATAAATGAAGAAGTTTGGTGGCACCCACACATCCATGGTTATAATGCATTACAATTCCTAAAATATGGAGAAAGACATCTCCATAAAAAATTAATGTGAAAGAATGAGAATATTATATTGATTAATAATAAATTAGATGATTACAAATTAAAGGGGAAAAAATAGGATGATAGACTAGATATCCTATCTCTATAGCTTCTCTTAAGTTGTTAATATATTCTTGTCTCCTCCATTGGTATAACCATGTTGTTCATTATGAATTCCTTAAATGCAACTATATCGTTGATAAAAACTCTTTTTTCTAGCTACTTCAGTGGGATTCAATCTCATGTTGTGAGTTGATCTTGGCTTGAATGTGTCAAAGTTTCTTTGTGTAATCTCATTATCACCTATGTTGAAAAATTACAAATGTTTCTCAACCCAATTCTCCTCATTAGTGATAGAATTTGATTCTCCACCACTTTTTGTAGCACGATTGTTTCATTTCTCCCCTTTTTTTTTATTTCCCCAGGATTCTCTTCTCTGAAGATCTCATCTAGAAGCCATAACTTCGAGTATCCTTTGACTTCAACAAACTCAACATATTTTTTGAACATGCAACTTTTGGATTTTTCGTCCAAGTGTTTCTTATTTTCCCTAGGTGCACATCACCATCACAACCAAAGAGTGTGAACTAATAAATAGATGGTTTTCTTGGTGTCCAAGAGTCCTTTGGTGTTTTTTCACCCAAGGCTAAACTAGGTGACAAATTAACCAAGTAAAAAGTTATTGCAATTTCTTTAGCCCAAAAACCTATACTCAATTTTGAAATAAATATCATGAAGGCTAACTTCCTCACTAGTGTTTGATTCATCCTATCAACCATTCTATTTTTATATGGAGATTATGGTCTAGTTTTGTGCCTTATAATCCTATGGATTTCATAAAATGCATCAAACTCTTTTGAGTAATACTCCCCACCATTTTCACATTTAATGACTTTCTCCTAAGAAAACTTCTTCGAGTCAAATATCTCATTTTTTCTTCTTAAAAAATGAAAACCATGTCTTCCCATTGAAATCATCTATAAAAGTGGTAAATTTATGAGCACCACCAATAGAAGTCACATGCATTGAACTGCATATATTTAAATGCACCATGTCTAATAGTTTTTGAGGGCATGTTTACCCAACAAAGATGATTCACAAAATTCAAAGAAATTGGAATTACAATTCATATCTTAGTGCTTGTCTTGTAGACTTTTTTAATTCAATTAGCCCATCCACCTATGCCAAATCATACATTCTTAAGATCCTTTGGATTCTTCCTTGGTTGTTTGACTCTTCTCAATAGTTGCAACATTATTATTAACTTCAACATGAGTAGTAACATCCAACCTATAGAGAGTATATCCAACACCCCGTAAGCCAGATATACCAATAACTTGTGACTCAACAAGGGCCAATACATCTTGACGGGTCGCCTACCATTTGAACCTTATCACAACGGGCCAATGTCTCATTGGGATTTGATCCCTGGTGGGTTGGGTGAAAATCAATGTCTCCCACCAGTAGGTCCCCAAGTCCTTGACAAAGCTTCAGAGGAAATTTGTGTGCATGGGTAGAAGATTGTTTAAAGGATGCATTGAAGAAGGAGTGTGTTGCTAAGTGGAAGATGGAAGTTCATGCTATAAGAGAAAAGAAGAGGAAAAATTTAAAGCTAGAAATGAGAAGGAAAATGTTGAAATGAAAGGGCATGAGGAGCTCATATGGAAGTTGAAGGAAAACAATTTTATGAAGATAAATAAATGAAACATGAATGATGTGACAAGGAGGAAAAGTATAGAGGAAGAAGAGAGAAGATCTTGAGAGTGATACATGATAATGGTTGTGGTTGCTACGGCCTTGGACCTGACAACCTGAAGAGCTTTGTAAGTTGATATATGGCCATCGAACTATTGTATTTATTCTCTATAAAAATGAATAAAAGAGTTTAGGTTTCAATATTAGGATATGTGTGATTATATTGTTGTGTTGTTTTGTGTGTATGGTTGTAAATTAAAATTTATTGAATGAATGATTAATTCTAGAGGGAGTTTGAGTATGGAAAATGTTCGTTAGTATATAGAACATTTTTGTTGTAGATTGCTATCATTGTGCATGTATGTATGTGGAAATAGTAGCTAGAGATGGGATTATTTTGTTCTTAGAGTGTTCAATCAAAACTGAGTTCTATTGTGCATGATGAGGATGAGAGTTCTTATTGAATATAAGTATGAGCTACATATTAGAGAAGATCATTTCCTTTGATTATAAGCTAAATGTTGATTCCACGATTGAGTGACATAACTTGAAGCATGATGTTGTGATCAATATTACCGAGAGATGTTTCTAAGTATATAATTCTTTAGAAGCAGCGTACAAAGTTGAAAATCTCTTGCTATAAATTGAGAATATGCTATAGATGGGTTAGTGCAGGCTTCTATAGAGTGGATGCACAATTTCATTGATTTTATGATTTAAGGCTCTAATTTTTTTGTGGTTTTATAGAGTGTTTACATTCCTAGTTTTTCCTAAGAGAAGGAATTTCATTGTTAATTTATTCTCACAAGTATGAGGGGTGCATGCTCTTGTATCACTCTTCAACCTAGATACATATCTTACATTACAAAATTACTCTATTCTTCCATTTCTATATTTTATTGGAATGGATCCTCTGCCTACTACTTTATAGGTTTAGTCATATCCCAAGAATATCCTCCCTCCATCCAACTCTTGATAGGGATCAAGCCAATCCCATATGAAATGATGCTCCAATGTCTATAAGATATGCTTCATTGTAAGCTTGATTAGATAAATAAGAAATGGTAAAATACGTGCCCATTTTTTTCTCATCCTTCTTTATAATAGAGAGCACCATAGTGGCATCCTCCTTTTTAATTTCTTTGTAGAGAGCACAATCAATTTTTCTATGCCCTTTTAGATTGCCCTTCTAGCAAGCCACTTCATGTTTCCTTTTCTTATTAGTTAATCTTCTCTTAGCTAATCTTCTCTTGGACTTGAATCTACTATGAAATTTATTGTTTTTTTCTTTATAATTCCTCTAAATCTTAAGACATTTCAATTAATAGTTTTCTTGCTTCCTCATTCAACCACTACCCCAATGTTTTCAATATCTAGATTATCCCCACAAGATCCACCTATAGCTCTTACCAAATTCTCCCAAATCTTACATATTAACTTCAAGAGAAATACATTGATCATCCAAACTACAGTCATCTCCAATGGAAAGTATTTTTTTTTATCAATACATTAAACTCATTTAAATTCTCTACAAACTTTGCTCTTCCTCCATCTTTAGTACACTAAACTTTCTTCATACATACAGCAATTGAGTGTCATTTAGTTATGAATGCCGTTTAGTTGTTTTTCCTTAGTTTCAAGTTCGTACATTTAATTGTTTTTCCTTAGTTTCAATTCATGTACTAAAGCCAAACACCTTTGTCTGGAAATTTTGTAACACAAATCTTAAACCTGGACAACTCTAATACCATGAAAAGCTTGGTTGTTAATCTAAATACAAAGAAAAATATAAAATTTGGTGGTCAATCTAAATACAAAGAAAAATATAGTGTTAAAGAGAAAAACACTCTAAAAAGACACAACAATTATTAAATGTCATTAGACAGAGACTTATTGACTTTATTCATCGTTTTCTTTTAAAGAAGAATATAGATTTTAACAATTATTAAATGTCATTAAAAATCCTTATCTACTTTATTCATCGTTTAATAAAGATTTTAGACGATTTTTTTTTTCTTAAAACAAAAAACAAATTTGCCAATTCCTATATATTCCATTCTCTTCATTATTTTTCAAATAATGATTATTAAACCGACAACGCATAAACTCAATAACAAAGCTACAAAATTGAGATCTATATTGTCATATATGAAGTCAAATCTACAAAGCTATCTGAAAGCTAAAACAATTTGGACATAAAAGTGTCCCATGAAATTAGTTTACACTTTAAAACAAAAGCTATTTGAGCTGTATTATTTATTGAATGCATATTTTCATTATCTTCACCTTAAAACAAAAGCTATTTGAGCTGTATTATTTATTGAATGCATCTTTTCATTATCTTAAAACTGTTATAGAGGTCAAAAGCTATTTGAGCTGTATTATTTATTGAGCGCATCTTTTCATTATCTTAAAACGGTTATAGAGGAGTTTTTAGGATATTATTTATATCTTTATAATATATTCTTATCATTATTACGCCGAAAGGCGTATACCTATTGACAATGGGCACAATTAATCACCTTTTAATCTAAAATTCTAATCTTATGGCTGACAATTAAAGATGCTGGCATATTCTTAGTCGTACTCTCTAATCAATGGATGAAATTTAATGC
>ML789343.1:456643-470782 GCA_009831015.1 Picea engelmannii
CTTTACCTCTCTATACCTATCTCTATTTAAATCCCTCTCTACCCCAATCTCTCTCCCTAACTTTATCCCTCTCCTACCCTCCCTCCCTCCCTCCTACTCTATCTCTATCTACCCACCCTCGCTATCTCCCTATTGATCACTTGATATCTCTCCTCCTTTTACCCTCTCTCTCTCTCTCCCCTACTCTCCTCCTTCACTCTTTTACCTCTCTCTCCCCCCTCCTCTCTCCCCCCTTTCATCTCTCTCCCTCCTTCATGATCCAGGTGGATATTTTTGGCCACCCACCTATTCCAGCTGGATCACATATAGATGTCATCTTGGAAGTTTTTGGGGCTGTTTTAAGGCCCTAAATAGCATTTTTTCAGCCCATCATAGTCACATTGTAAAATAGCTTAGAGTGTGACAAAATAATGTGTATTTCTTAGATAAACCTTTCCAATGGGCTGTCATTTTCCTAAAACGTAGATCATATGCAAAATTCAAGACCTCGGGAAATTGATGTACCAACTTACCCCAACGGGGCCTGTTGGCATAGAGGCAGACCCATGGCTCAATGCTCAAGAGCACACCAACAAAACCATAACTACCGGCCCTTTCGGCAACACCTTCGAAGCATATGAAGTCTCACCCAAGGTAGAGGTAGGGGTGGTTGTAGGACTCATATGTCTACAACCTTAGCTGGGACACAGATCTATGATTATACTACTTACAACACACTTAGCATCAATCAACCATTAATATCCAACCCTTACTCTACTTTGCAGACAACACAGAGCATCGCAATACTCACTTAGGTCTACGGTATTTCAACACTTAGCAACAGAAAACACATCAGATCCTGCAAATCAACACTAAGCACTCGCATACATATCAGATCTAACAACCATATATATCTAAGAAGCACAAAGCATAAGTGAATATATCAAAAACACATAGCATAAACAAAGATAAACACAATGAATCAAAGCACAGAGCGTTACACACAGATTTATGTGGTTCACTCCCACCCTGGGGCTACGTCCACCAACTCTTCTTCTTTATTAGCTTTAGTCAATCAGGTTATAGCACATAACTATCAAAATCCTACTCTACACAGGATAGGAGATCTGCGCGCAACTCACCAGATCCTCCTTCCTCTACTAGATCTAGCACAGAGCCCCCTTATAATTTTTGCACTCAATGCTTACGACATTTGCACTTAGCTCTGCAAGTCAATCATAAAGATGTCGATCTAGCACTCAACTTATATCCATCTTCCTACATCACCTAGCTACTTATTTATATATTACAAAAGTGGGCCTAAGTGTGGGTGAACCCACGGGCTGACATCCCTTTACCATTACATTCAAAAATTTAAACCCAAAAAGGAACCAAAAGGGGGTCGAGCTTCCACGATCTCCACTTGGTCTCACGCTCCATCTTTGACAGGCTGTCGAAGTCCCAAAAATGGTCAAATATGACCAAGTGTTCCTCAAAACTTGGTCAAGTTCCAACAGGCCCCCAAGACTCACTTGTGACTCATCCCAAGTCACTCAGGCCTGGGTAACTTTGCGTCAAACGTATTGAGCTTGGCTCAAGCTGCTTCGACTTGTCTCTGTGCTACTGTTTCTTGCTCAGCAAAATCCTGAATAACTGCTTTGCTGATAGGTTCTTCCAGTTGTTGCTCGACTATAACAACTACTTGTTCTAGTAATGTTCCTTGGCCTTTAATTTCTTCAAACAGTAGATAGGCCACCTCCTGGCTCGGATGGAGTTTCTGGGTGACTGCCATCACTCTGTTCTACATGGTAAGAATGAGTTGTTGGGCGTTCCGTTGTTCTTGGGATCTCTTCATCCTCTCGATGGGTGACAGGAGCTTGAGCTGCGCCTGTACTATATCTGCATGCTTCTTTGCTTCTTGGAGTTAGGACTCTAATCTCTTAAACTCTGGGTCTTCAGATAGTTGTTCATATATCTGTGTGCTTCTACTAGTTAACTATTTCCATTACACAACAAGTGTTTTAATCCTCTCGACTGCACTCTGAGCATTCAATTTGCGCTAGTCGCGCACCTATTGTGGAGTCTGTGGGATGGTCTCAAGCTCTAAGTCGATGATTCTTTGCTGAAGTTGTTGAATAACTTCAAAAAGCCTCATTACTTGGTGTTCTATGGGTTCTCCTACCTTCTGTTCTAAGCCGATCACAGAGTGAAATTCTTTGGAGACTATTTCTTTGATCCCAATCTACTTGGCGAGCAGTTTCTCTTTCTCCTTTTGGATCTTCGCTCTATCTTCTTCAAATTTTTCTTACAGAACATCCTTCTCTTGTTGCGTGGCTCGGCGTTGTTCTATGATTTCCTCTTGTGATTTCTTTAAGGCATGAATAGCCTGTGCTTTTTCTTCCTATGCGTGTCGAAGGTGTACTTCAACTGCATCAGCAAGCTTGCGAAGTTGAACTGATTCTTCTCCCACTTCTGTTGTTCCTTCTGGCAGAGGCATAGTAGAGATTGCGCGGCTAGACTGGAGTGCCTGTTGTACTTCTTGAAGCCCAATTTCAATCCTGTTATATATTTGCTCCTGCTTCGCTTCCTACTTTTTTGTTATCTCTTCTATGGCTTCATTCATAGTTGTGAGGAGGAAACTGAAGTCATCCAGAGTGAGTGTGGTCTACATCTTAGTTACGGTTGCTTTTGATTTCTTCCAGGAGGGAGACTTTGGAGGTGACCCTTTTCTCTTCTTTATATCTTTGACTTCATCTTCTGGTCTTTGTTTGACTTCCTTTAGGTCTTTGGCATTACCTCCTTGATCTAGTGTGACAGAAGTTGTCCTTACAGATCTGCTATCTACATCCTGAACCTCTTCAGGCTTCTTCATCTTCTTTGTCTTACTAGGCCCAGGTGTGTCTTGTGCAACTTCTGGGTTATTGATGTCTGAAATGTTTGCTGGATCTGTACAACAAGGAGGTCCTCCGACCATTCCTTTGTGATCTCTTCTAGGTCTTCTTCTGTCATCTTATAATGGGACTGAAGTTGTTCCTGGTGCTCATCGACACATTGGGTTAGGTATATAAAGTGGCAGTCCGTGCTAAACTTTATCAGAGGTCTGAACCTTTGTAAAGTGTTCAGGGTTATGAGAGGTTCACCCCCTATGGATCTTTCAAATGGTTATAGTACGTGTGGAAAATGACATTCGATTTCCATTGCTTGTTCATGTCAGTCGAGTACCACAATGTACTAAATTTCGCAGCTAGTGGCTCAAAGGGGTCGAGGTCCGGGAAGGTTGCACCTTTCGGTAGCTCCCAAGCAACAAAAGTGATCAATATTAGAAGACAGCTAAAATGAAATTCATGCCCCTGATCATGGGCTTCTCTATAGTCAATCTCTAGCTGGTTTACCGGGTACTTCGCCTAGTTCATGTGTAGTCCCAGGTATTTTCTTGCGATGTCAACTACGAAGCCTAATACTTGTGTAGGTCAATTCTTATGTACCATCTTCCTTGCGATCAATTGACATGCAAGGCACACTGTGCCACTTTTGATAGAGGCTACCTTATAGCCTTGCGCGCCCTTCTCGACATTTCCATAAGCTTCTTTAATCTTATGTGAAAGAGTGTGGTCCGCGGTATTTCCAGGGTAGTAATCTTGGGGATAAGGGCCCTGCATGCTAAGCCCAGTTATCCTATTGATCAATGTCAGATCAACAGTTATGCGATGGTTTGACCACAGGTGTCCTCCGTGGTAACTTGCTAGCAACAATTTTACACAAGCATCCACCTCCTGGTGTCTGCCGAAGTGTGGTATTTTCATAACGTTGATCAAAGTAGACTGCATGAGGTTCATTGTCCATTGTTGAGGGATGATCTTTGAATTCTTAATCTTAGTTCTTGTCAAGTACTTAGATGGGGCGAGCATGCTGTAAACCTTACGGTGCCCCAGGTTGAAGTCGCAAAACTTGAATGTTGTAACCTTGTCTTGATTTGTGCGGTAGGTGCATACTCCTTTCGATAGATATGCAGTGACTAGGGTGTATTCAAAGTCTCTAAGGACACTGTCCCTGTTAATCATACCACTCAGAGGGGGTATGTAAGCTAGTAGGATGGATGGCACTTACTTCGCATTGGCTATGTCGTATTTATGCTTAGCTCTCCTTTCCATGTCGGCTCGGGATGTTCTTGCTCGAGCAGTCGACGGGGAGGCTTGCACTCCTCTAGTTGATGATGCTTGGACTCTGGTGGATATTCCTCTTTCTGACATGACTCTCTCAGTCATTAAATTGAGAAGGACCTCTATGATGGATTCCTCAACTGCGGTGAGTTCGTCGGACATACACACTCGGGAAAAATAATAGGGGCCACGATGATCATAGATACTGCACTAGGATGGATAATCAGATTGCAATGACCACTATATACAGTCATTGGTTCTGGGGCTTCAAATTCTCAATTGGAAAAAGTGTTCTTCGGGCCTGGCGCGACAAACTAAATAAGAAATTAGTCAACAATCTTCTTACAATGGGTATGAAGCTTCCATTACTGTTGATCTATCTATTATGACGAGGTCCAATGGTCTTGTGGTGATCCCTTAATTCCTTTCTATCCATTTGGGGTGGAATTTGAATGGGTATATGAGTTCAATGGCTATATTTCTTCATGTTGGCGAAGTGCCATAGGTTGTGGTCCTGATATCTTGGTGAAGCTCCCATTTTGCAAGTTTTCTTTCTGCGATGTTCCATCCGGGGTCTCTTGTAACTTTTCAATCTTCACCCTCTTTTTACTTAACTTTATAACCTTCTTCCCTGTAATCTTCAACTCGGTCTGTCTTTTTCCAGTCTAATTTCTATCTTCTTTTAGCATAGTCACTGTGCACTGTTGAAATTATCTCTGGGGTAATAATTCTTCTTTCTCCGGGACAGGTGCTTCAGTCATCCATGAGATTTCTGACATTCTTTAATCTTTGACATTGGGGTCTCTAGTGTCAAGGGGCTTCTTTTGTTCCTCAATCAACTGTGCAATCTTCTTGGTCATACAATATTTTAATTCATGTTTCTTCTTCTCCAAAAATTTTGCTTCTTCTTCTTGTCGAACTTGATCTCTGTCATTCCAAGGTCTTCCAAGTAACATAGTAAATGGGGCGTTTCCGTCAATAAATTTAATAATCTCAAAATCTTCTTCAGTCGAGGTTCCATGAGCATGCGTATATATCTGAGTGAGCGTTCCACATAGGTTTACCAATTTTCCTCTAAATAAACCTATTCCTCCTAATGAAGGGATCATGGCAGGATTTCCTATAGCTTCCCACTTTTTCTCTGTCATGATATTTATCTCTGTTTCCTCATATAGAACACAATCTATGTCGAAGTCCCCTATCCTTACTTCGGTGCATTCTTTTTCTCTAAAGTTCTCTACTAACCTGACATGTCAGTGTTTAGTCAGCGTTTATTTCATCTTTATTAATACTTTCTCTGATTCTTTCTAAGGCTTTTCTATCTCTGGGGCTTCCTTAGGGTTTTCTTCATGCATATTCATTTTTTCAAGCTTAGCAATCATTCTAGGGCAATCCAATACTTCATGTTCCAAATCCTAGCAACAGAGACAACTAGATCTTCCACCAGGATATTCCTTAGCTAGATGTCTTGGTCTTCTGCAACTGTAAGGTCAATCCTCTCTTTTTTGTAAATGATCTCCAACATCTTTTGTACTGCACACTAGGATCATGGTAGTTAGCCTGCAAAAAATTCTTTCTAGGGTCCTACATCCATTTGTTAGTCAAAACATTCTTTCTATGCATAGGTATAACATATCTATCATTATTCTTATCAGATCTATTCATGTCAAAATTTCTTTCATTTATTAATTCCCTAGTTTTCAAGCTAGGACATAATCTATCAAACATACCTAGATCCATACTCTAGAAACAAAACATTTCACTTATTTTTCTTCTACAGAGCACAAATCTTTGAGATCTAAAACTTTTAACTATTCTTACCTTTATCAGAGCGCAGAACTTATAGATATTACCTCTTTCTTGCATATCTGACCCTCTTTTCTCATAGATCCGATCTCTTTTCTCGCAGATCTGATCTCTTTTCTTGCAAATCTAATCTCTTTTCTCACATAGAGCTTCCAAGGTTAAGTAGAATGCTGCGCACTAGGGCATAGATATACGCACAAATCTTATTTTCCACAAAGCTTCTTCTTCTCTAGTTCCCAACAATCATAGTTTCAGGTTCTAGCAATGGAACCATTTGTTGGCATAGGGGCAGACCCAGGGATCAATGCTCAAGAGAGCACCAACAAAACCCTAACTACCGGCCCTTTCGGCAACACCTGCGAAGTAGATGAAGTCTAACCCGAGGTAGAGGCAGTGGTGGTTGTAGGACTCAGATGTCTGCAACCTTAGCTAGGACACAGATCTGTGATTATACTACTTACAACGCACTTAGCGTCAATCAACCATTAATATTCAACCCTTACTCCAGTTCCCAGACAACACAGAGCATCACAATACTCACCTAGGTATATAGTATTTCAACACTTAACAACAGAAAACACATCAGATCCTGTAGATCAACACTAAGAAATTGCATACATGTCATATATAACAATCATATATATATATATATATATATATATATATATATATAATAAGCACAAAGCATAAGTGAATATATTAGAAACACATAGCATAAACAAAGATAAACACAATGAATCAAAGCATAGAGCATTACACACAGATTTATGTGGTTCACCCCCACCCCGGGGATATGTCCACCAAATATTCTTCTTTATTAGATTTAGTCAATCAGGTTATAGCATAGAACTATCAAAATCCTACTCTACGTAGGAAAGGAGATCTACGCACACCTCACTAGATCCTCCTTCCTCGAGTAGATCTAGCATAGAGCCCCCTTACAATCTGTGCACTCAGCACTTACAACACTTGCACTCAGCTCTGCAAGTCAATCACATAGATGTCGATCTAGCACTCATCTTATAGTCATCTTCTTACATCGCCTAGCTACTGATTTATATATTACAAAAGTGGGCCTAAGCGTGGGTGAACCCACGGGCCGACATCCCTTTCCTGTTACATTATCCCCCAGAACCCAAAAAGGACCCAAAAGGGGGTCTAGCTTCCACGATCTATCCTTCACCTCATGCTCCATCTTTGACAGGCTCTTGAAGTCCCAAAAATGGTCAAATACGACCAAGTGTTCGTCAAAACTTGGTCAAGGGCCAATAGGGCCCACATGACTTTTGGCGCTTCATCTCCTATGGTTAGGTTCCTGGGTGTCTAGGGTTTTTTCATTCATGTTTGATGTAAAAAGGCCTTTGGATCCTCATTGTACTCATCTACTTGGGAATGAGCGTTAAAACCATCACATATATTCTCAGAGATAAGTCACCACCATTCTAGCAAGCTTTGTTTAGTCTACATTTTACTATTTAAACATATTTATTTATTGAATATAAGCTATGTTCTACTATATCTCTGTTATTTTTCATTGTATATTTGTGTTAATAATATAGATCTATATTCATTTCGTTCTTCTCATAAACTTTGGATCAGTGGTATTAGAGCGGTATGCTCCTTATCATTCTTAGTGCATGTCCCTGACAATGTCACGGTACAAAGAGTTGAGTCTCGAGCTTGTTTCTCTTGAGGACAAGAGATCTCACACTCCCAAAATACCTTCCATGGTGGGAGAAAATAAAGTCAATGAGACCAGATATACTTTCAAACTGTTTCTTGAGCAAGCCCTCATGCAACAAAGGAACGATATGATACATAGTTTTGCCCAAATCCTTCGATGACTACCAATAGGCTATGCATCCTATTCGAGCAGAGGAGCTACAAATGGTTGAATTCGCTAGAAAGGTATTTTTTTTTTCATAACTTTTCGAAGAGATAAAGATCACATTTTTTCTCCTCAAAGTTGTCCCCCATGTCAAAGATTGGTGGGAGACTTTTTGTGAGAAAAAGTAAATAGAAGAGCCCTCATTATTTACAGTAATACTCACCTAGGTTTCCTTCAAGGATTCTATTAAGGAGAAATACTACCCTGTTGGAAGCTATGACGACCTGTGTACAAGATGAACCACACTATGATAAGAAAGGGACCAAACAGTGCAAGAGCTCACAAATAGCTTCCATAACTTTCACACCAAGATGGGTATCAAATATTCTAAGTGAAATATGGTGCTGAAGTACAACGACAATCTTCATAGATACATTCAGATAGAAATGGAGTTTATGTACATCTCTTCCTTGGGCGTGGCCTTTTGATATGCTATCAATATTGAGAAGAAACTTAAACAAAAGATGCAATAGTTTGGGTTTGGGAACCCATCATAGAAGAAGCAGGGAAAGGGAAACCCCAACCCACAAAACAAAGGACAGAGAAAATATGGACAGCCTCAGGACAACCATTATAAGATGGAAACAAAGAAGGAGAATGGGATGACAAAGAAAGACACTGGGAAGTGGTGTGACTTCCATAAGATCCACTGGCATAACACCATTGATTGTTGCTCAAAGCAGTGATTGGTGGAAGAGGTGAAATACTATGAATTAGATGCAGGTTCCGACTTAGAGTCAGAACCAAAAAAGGGGAGATGGATTATTGATGCAGAACCCAGTGCCATTGTTGCTAGGTCAGCAAGATCCATCTCGTTGAACCTAATGAGATAGAGGAAGGAAAGCACCTCTTTCATTCACAAATGTGGATGAAGGGTACTCCAATTCACTTCAACGTTGATAAAGGTAGCCATAAGAACCTAATTTCAATGGAGTTCATCAAGCGGTTGGCCGTATCGACAACACCGCACCTACAACCATACACCATCAGATGGCTCCACCAAGGATGTGATATTTGTTTCACCCAACAGTTGCACTTATCCCATGACATCAAGCCCTTCAAAGATGAGGTATTGTGTGATGTCACTCCGCTTAAAATTTGTGATTTTATTTTGGGACAACTTTATTTATGAAAACATGATGTTATATATGAGTCTAGGCCTCACATTGTTATTATTAGTTTGGACAATAAATTGTACAAGATGCATGAGGTAGTCCCACCTACTGCCATTTCCTTGATCTCTTCCAAGAAATGCAGGAAGGTAATCTCTCAGACCAAGAATTTTTTCTTCTTCGTGATACACTCTCAAAGTGAGCGGAAGGTTGCAGCCACATCCATGGCCTCTATCACCAATCTCTCCATGCAATAGAAGCAAGTGGATAAGTTCGTGGGAGAATAAAAATACATATTCTCCTCACCCACCGGGGTGCCTCTACAATATCAGGTCAAGAATTCGATCGATCTGACCATCGGTGCACAACTACCCAATGGGCCAGTCTATTGTCTATCTCTATTAGAAAATGCGGATATCAAGCATCAGATCTAAAAAATGATCCAAAAGGGGAACATCTGACCCATCTCATTACCATGTGGAATCCCAATCGTCCTTGTGCAGAAGAAATATGGGACCTCATGACTCTGCATCGATTACCAGGACCTAAATAAAATCATAGTTAAGAATTGGTACCTGATTCCCCGAATCGACGATCTCATTGAAAAGATCAAGGGGGATAGATACTTCAGTAAGATTTATCTGAAGTCTAGCTACCATCAGGTCCCAATAGAGAAGATAGATGTATGGAAAACTTCCTCCAGGTTCAAATAAGGTCTTTTTGAATGGTTGATCATGCCCTTTGGTTTGACTAATGCCCCAACAAATTTTATGAGGATGATGGACAATATATTGAAACCTTCCACAAATTATTTGGTGGTGTATCTGGATGACATCCTCCTCTATAGAAAGAATTGGGTGGAACACTTGCAGCATATTCAGTAGGTTTCGCACACTCTATGAAAACACAAGCTATATGCAAATCTCGAAAAATGCTCCTTCAACATGGATAGGGTGCAATAACTAGGCTATATTGTTGATGAGCATGGGTTGCATGTGGATCCAGCCAAGATCCAGGTCATTCGTGACTAGAAAACCCCCACCAAATTCACTGAGCTTCAGAGCATTTTAGGCCTTTCCAATTTATATCATAGGTTCATGTTGGGATTCTCTCATATTGCATGGGCCCTCTGCCAAGTAACCAAGGGTGGTGGTAAGGAAACATTCATGTGCGGTCTGTCACAACAAAAATATTTTGATCATTTGAAGAAACATTTTTTCTCATCCCCAGGGCTTTCATTACCTGACTTGCAACAACCCTTTGATATCGAGAAAAATTCTTCATACTATGTTGTGGGCACAGTTCTCACTCAGCACTGAAACCCCATGACATATCATAGTGAGAAACTATCATATGTTGTCCATTAGTACCTTACTTACGACAAATAAATTTACTCCACTATGAAGGCTTTCCTCTAGTGGAAGCATTACATTCTTGGAAAGGAGATAGTCATCCACACCGATCATAAGTCATTGTAGTTCATGTAAACACATAGAAAATTGTATAATGACCGCCATCAGAAGTGGTCCACATGCCTATAGTAGTTCCATCTCAACATCAAGTATAAGACATGAAGCACCAACTGCATCCATGATTTCCTCAGTCGTGCTCTAGTTGAAGCACTCACCACTGTGCTAAAATCATGCGCCCACGAGACCTCCGAATGGCACCAACTCTATGAGAGAGATCATGATTTCTACGCCACCTACCAGATGCTCAGAACAATCACAATTGTCACTAATTTTCATTTTCAGGATGGGTTGCAATGCCATCTAGGGCATCTCTGTTTTCCATCAAGCGAGAGAGCGAAGCTAATTTGGGAATCCCACTATAGTCGGGTGGCAATACACTCCATTGTAGAAAATGCAGTGGCAGTGCTGCAACAACATTTCTATTGGCCAAAACTTCGATAGGATGTCAACAAGTATATCAGTTCCTACACTACCTACATCATTTCCAAACCGTCCATTAAGAAACAATGCATGTATAACCCTCTTCCTACTCTTGAAAGGCCCTGGGAATCCATCTCAATGGACTAAATGTCGGGCCTTCCATCAAGAAAGCATGGAAATGACTGTGTTTTTGTGGTGGTTCATGATTTTTCTAAAATGGCGATTATGAACACTTGCAAGAAGATAACCACATGAAAGGCCACTACCAAGATCTTCCTCGAATGAGTGTGGGTACATTTTGGGATACCACAAATCATCATCTCAAATTAGGACAAATTGTTCCTCAACACATTATGGTCAAGACTTTGGTCACTTGTGGACACCAAGCTCACCAAATCCACTGCCTTCAACCCCTGTTAATATGGCCAAACCGAGGTCGTCAACTAGATGATGATGCATATCCTATGAATGTACAATTCCAAGCATTGTTGCACATGGGATGAGAGTCTTCACTATGTTCAACAAAACTACACCAGAGAAATACATATCTTAGCTGACCACAACCCCTTTCAGGTGGGGTTGGTATTTCAACCATTTTGTTCCATGGATGT
Organism: Picea engelmannii; assembly: GCA_009831015.1. Taxonomy (NCBI): domain Eukaryota; kingdom Viridiplantae; phylum Streptophyta; class Pinopsida; order Pinales; family Pinaceae; genus Picea; species Picea engelmannii. The sequence continues at coordinate 468,092 of ML789343.1, forward strand.
TTCACTACCCCTTGTGGCCACAGAGGAATACTCATCAAATTCTCAAATTGAAGTTGACAAAGATACCCGGTTCATTGAGCGGATCCATCACATATGCCAATAGGTTCATGATATTCTGCAGAAGTCTAATGAAAAGTACAAGCAATGACATGACCAACACCGGGTGCCACAAAAGTTTCAGGTGGGAGATAAAGTTTGGTTGCACTTGAAGAAAGAACGCCTTACGGGGCCCCATTGAAAGCTTCATCCACTCCACAATGGGCCTTATACCATCACCAAGGATGTGGGTGACAATGCTTTTGAGTTCAAAATTCCCCCCTTCCTTGGCTTGCACCCAGTGTTTAATGTGGACCTCCTTCAGCCATACTTTCCACCATTATTGGACACCTAAGGGGTAGTATAAAAATTGACATCGATCAATCTCAACCCTGACTACATGGAACATGATTCAACTGGTCAGATCGTGGACACATAGGTCCAGGGAACTCTCCACAGTTACACTGTAGACAGATTCAGAGTTTGACGACATAATGTGTAGTCCTTTGATAGACCTTTCCAATGGGCTATCATGCTTACCAACTTACCCCAAGAGGGCCCAAATGAATTTTGCTGCTTCATCTCCTAGGGTTAGGTTTTTGGATGTATAGGGTTTTGGAATTCATGTTTGATGTAAAAGGGCCTTTGGAGCCTCATTGTTATCATGTTATTTGGAATGAGTGCATCCATCACATCTCTTCTCAGAGATAGGCGACCACCATTATAGCAATCTTGTTTCAATCTGCATTTTAGATTTTTAGCATATTTATTTATTGAATAGAATCCAAGTATTATTGTATATGTGTTATTGTTCATTGTATCTCTATGTTAATAATATAGATCTATATTCATTTTGTTCTTCTCATAAAATACAGATCACTTCATCTATCCATCTTTCCCCCTCACTCTATATCTCCCTCCCTCTTTGTTTCTCTCTCTCCCAACCTCTCCCTCTCCCCTTCTCTCACTATACCCCTCTCTCCCTCCCTCCCTCTATATTCCCCTATTTCCAACTATAGTCCCTCTATATTCCCCTATTTCCCTCCCTCTCTCTTCCTCTCTTTCTCTCTCTCCCCATCCATCCTTCACCCCCCACTATCACACTCTCTCTCCTTTCCTTTTTCCTTAGTCTCTCTCTCTCTCTCTCTCTCTCTCTCTCTATTTAACTCTCTCTCCTTATCTCCCACTATTTAACTCTCTCTCTCTCCCCGTCCATCCTTCACCCCCCACTATCACACTCTCTCTCCTTTCCTTTTTCCTTAGTCTCTCTCTCTCTCTCTCTCTATTTAACTCTCTCTCCTTATCTCTCTCTAACTCCCTATCTCCTCCCATCCATCTCTCTCACTTTATAACACCCATATCTCTACCTCCCTCCTTCTCTCTCTTTCTCCCTCTTTCTCACTCGATATCTTCCCTTCCTCTCTCTCTCTATCACATAATCTCTCTCTCTCTCTCTCTCTCTCTCTCTCTCTCTCTCTAGGACCCCCTCTCTCTATCCTTCTCTCCCTGAATCCATCCATTCCGCCCCCCCCCACTCTCTCTCTCTCTATATATATATATATATATATCACATTCCTCCCTCTCTTACCCTATCTCTCGACATTCCTCCCTCTCCCTCCCTCCTATCTACCTCTCTCTCTCCCTACCAATTAAAGAGATCAGTAGGGAGAGAAAGTGGTATATAGAGAGAGAGATACTGAAAGAGAGAGAGTGGAAGGGGGAAGTAAGGACAAAAGGAGGGGATATTGTTTGGAAATGGAGGGGGTGAGAGAGGGAGGTGGAGAGAGTGGTAAGGAGAGAGAGAGTGGCCAGAGAGAGAGCGAGAGAGAGAGAGGGAGGGAGGTAGGGAAGGAGGGTGAGAGGGATGGAGGGAGATGATAGAGAGAGAGAGAGAGAAAACAAGAGGGATGGAGGGAGATATAAAGTGAGTGAGGGAAATTAAGGAAGGTAGAGATATAGGGGAAGAGAGGCAGAGGGCATAGAGAGAGAGGAATTGAGGTAGGGAGAGAGGGATGGAGGGGAAGAGATAGAGAGAAAGAGATAGAAGGGAGTCATAGAGAGCATAATATATAGTTAGGCAATGAGAAGGAGAGATAATGAGTGTTGTAGAGATGGAGAGAGAGAGAGGAGGAAAAGTGGGGTAGAGAGGGAGATGGATAGAGAGATAGAGCACTAGAGAGACAGAGAGAGAAAGAGAGAGAGAATGATGAAGGGAGAGAGGGGTAGAGGGAGAGGGGGGGAGTGAAGAGAAGGACATATAATGGGAGGGGTGGTGAGAGCGAGGGATAAGGGAGAGAAATATATGGAGGGAGAGAGAGGGGAGGGAGATAAAGGGAGTGGAAGAGGGAGAGGGAGAGAAGGGGGGAGAGGGTGTGATATTGAATGACAGATAGAGAGATTGAAAGAGAGTGGTGGGAGAGAGAGATTGGTAGAGATTCGAGAAGGATATAGATAGGGAGGGAGAGAATGAGAGAGATAGAAGGAGGGGATAGACAGATAAAAGGAGAGAGGGAGAGAATGAGATAAAGGGAGGGGGGAGAGGGAAATTGGTATGGAGAGAGGGAGGTGGAGAGTGTGTGAGAATGAAAGAGAAAAGGGGGGAAGGAAGGAAAAAAAGAGGGAGAAAGAGAAAGAGAATAAGTTTGAGGGAGAATG
>ML789343.1:477115-488537 GCA_009831015.1 Picea engelmannii
TATATATATATATATATATAATGGATTGAATGGAAATTCATTCTATCAGGTTGGTGCATGTTTATAAGATGAGTCTTGTTATGAGGACTGGATTCCTCACAAATCAGTTGGATTTGAGTACTACAAGTTGGGTATTGTATGAGAGAGTTGGATCTCTCATATTCAATTGAAGTTGAAGATATTAAAGATTGATTTTATATGTATTCATACAAGTTAAATAAATAAAAGAAAGATATTATATCTAGTTCATACAATTTGTGTTTTACATGTTTATGACTAATTAATTGAACTACATATATTATTCTGTTAATTCAATTAATCTATGAAAGTGTGAAAAATATCCAAAATTTCCAGACACTAATTCACCCCCCCTCTTAGTGTCAAGTGTAAATTTCAACAATTGGTATCAAAGCAGGTGCCTTCTACACAGTTTAAACACGGGAAGGTAGATTCTGAAGAAATGGGTCGACCAATGGCTCTCTCCCCAAATTAATATCCCTTATTTGATGGAACATACTACTCTTCATGGAGGGAAGGAATGAAACAATATCTCAAGTCGAGGACCTGGTGTTTTGGATTCAGTAGTATCTAAACTTTGGTACTCAACTACCTTAGAAAAAAAAAAAAATTGCAAAAGAAGTGAATAAAACTAATTCAATAGCATTAAAAGAAATATAGAATGGAATGTCAGAACAAGTCAAAGAAAATATGGGACATTGCACCTTTTCTAAAGTACTATGGTTGCATCTAGAGAATTATTTTCAAAATAAAGAACAAAACACATAAATGGAGAATTCCAATCAGTTTATAGAACAAAACAAAGAAATATAAAAATCCAATCAGATCAAAGAACAAAACAAAGAAATGGAGAAATAAAATCAGATTGAAGAACAAAATACAAATAAAAATAATTCTGATCAGAATAAAGAACAAAAAACATAAGAGGACAATTCCATCAAAGAATTGATGCAAACCCCATTCATCAACAAAGAATACTACTACATCAAGGAATTGATGAATACCTCAGTATTCACTAAAGAAAAACTATTAGATTTTAAGAATGATGTTATAACTACATTTGAAGTGGTTAGTATGGAACCAACAAATAGTTTATATATTGAGGTTACTAAGGATGTTCTTAAACATCTTGAATAGACAATTATGTGCACTTTTGAAGAGTTGGTTAAACTTCAAAATAAACATGTGTTTCTCCTACAATAGTTAGATCAATCTAACCATGAAGAGCATGAAAAAAATATTGAACTATAAAACAAAGAAGAAGAGATCAAAAGATTGAAAACCGAAGTTGCTAATCTAACAAAAGAGATGGAAGAATTAAAGACACATGAAAATAAAAGAAAAGAAGTACTAGAAGAGACAAAATAAATGGTCATCTATCTAAAAACTCAACTTGAAGGAACTAAGAAAAATGAATATGCCTAGAAGATCCAATTAACTAAAAGAGAAGAATCATGTCACAAGTTGGAATTGGAAATTATTAACATCAAAAAGATAAATGAAAGTACTGATGAAAATCTAATGACTCAAATTGAAGAAGCTAAGAAAAATGAAGAGGCACATAAGATCCAATTAACTGAAAAGGAAGAATCATGCCAAGGGTTGGAATTGGAAGCCATCAACCTCAAAATGATTCAACTCGAAAAAAGGGAAGAAATCAAAAGATTGAAGAATGAAGTTGTTAATATAACAAAAGATATAGAATATTTAAAAACATATGAAAAAAATAATAATTTCAAGGAAGTCTTGGATGATACATAAGAAATGGTCATCAATCTAAAGACTCAACTTGAAGGAGCTAAAGAAACAGAAGAAAACTTGAAGGTTCAATTAACTAAAAAGGAAGAAACATGTCATATGTAGGAAATGGAAGTTATCAACTTCAAAAAGAAGAATGAAAAGACAAAAACAACTGTTAAATTCCATAATAGCTCAGCTATCCTAGATAGGATATGGAATAATCAAAGAGCAATTGATGACAAAACCAGTATTGGATACAATAAGAAAGAAGAAGGTGGCAAATGGAGCACCATACAAAAACATGATAAAGGATCATACTCCTCAAAAGAAAAAGGTACAACCACAAACCTAAAAAAAACCATGAACTTTGTTAAGGAAGGAAGCTATACAAGTAAAAAATAAGAAATATATCAAAAGACAAACTTCTCATGTCACAATAGACCCAAGTATGGAAACACCTTCAATGGTTATTTATTTTATTGTAATAGCTTTGGTCACAAAGCATTGGAATGCAAGAGTCTTGAAAAGAAAAATTCAGAAATTATGTTGGCCAGACAACAAAGTCTTGTCATACAATGAGATGTTACAACTGTGATAGTTTGGTAACAAATCCCAAAACTACAGAAAATCAAGAAGTCAATCCATGAGAAATAATTCATCAATTTAGGAAGAAAATATAATGAAGGTTGGAAGAAAAGAAGAAATGACAAGTATCAAAGAACAAATCTAGAAAAGAAAGATCCTACAAACAAAATATCTCATGAAAAGGTATAGAGAAGAAAATCTGAAATAGAAAGCAAGAGATGATCTGGCACCTAAAAATAAAGAAATTGATAACACAAAAATGATGGGTGAAGTTCCTAATAAGGAACGTGAAATTCAGAGATCTGAATATGAATGGATCAAACTTAGGAAATGAGAGTTCCTAAAGAAGAACATGACAAAATAGCAGATCCTAATGATATCATACAGATCAAGAAGATTAGTAAGATTCACACCCTTGTCCTTTAGGACAAAGGAGAAGACAGTAAAACCCTATGAAACAATAAAAGGACAGGGGGAGTATTTAATTTGGTCATCAAATGAGGAAGTCATTGAATTAGGTTTAAAAGACTTTATGACTACAAAAAATTGGTATCAATAAGACTACGTATTTGAACACAAAATCTCAATAGATTGAGATAACAGGTGGCACATTCATAGGGGGAGAAAAACAATAAAAGTTTGAACTCTTTGTCATTGATGTCAAAGGGGGAGAAAAACAGTAAAAATATACTGGTATCAATATTTGGTATAAGTAAAAGTTCAAACCTCCAACCTGAAAATGAGATCAGTGATAGGGGGAGTAAAAGTAGTTGTTTTACAAATATGTTTCCCTCAATGAAAAAGGGGGAGATTGTTTGCATTATTGATTTTTTGCTATCATTGATGGAAACATGAGTCAAACATGTACAATAATCAAAGAAAAAGGAAGATCACCTTGTGGAAGAAGCAATTTGTGATCATTGTTGAGCATAATACGATCAACAATGATTCTATGATTCTAAATCTCAGGAGAGGTAACATGCAGAGAATCCAAGTTTAAAAGGAGTAACAAAGAAAAAGGAATTAATAGATCAGGAGGGTAGCAATTAAAGATCAATGCATACAAGAATGCAATTTTTTTTATTAAAACCTCAAGAGAAATAGTGATCAAAGAATTAGAAGGAAGAACATTAATTGAAGCTCGGAAGAGATGGCACTTTTGAAATAACACAAGAGACAGAGTTATGTGAGTAAATAAATCCTTTTGTAAAGGATCGAGCTACAAGAGCCGTTCGTTATTGTCTCGGAGTAAATGAACTCATGCAAACCATTGAGCTAAGATCTATATGGGTGAGCTATCAACCATTAGATTAAATAGTCAACTCTAGCATTGACCACTTCGGTGAAAGGGAGTCTAGAATAGGTAAATCTACCCGAAGGACGAAGCCCTAAAGTCAAGAACTCCAGTCAAGTCTGGAGCTAACCACTCTAGCAAAAAAGAGTCTAGAACATGTAAATCTACTCTAATACCGAAGCCCCAAAGCCATGACCTTACGTCAACCATCGGATTAGAGGAAGAATAGGAAATCCCATCAACTGTTGATCTATTCAGAGCATGCCAAGGAAGAAGGTGGTCAACTTTGGTCTTGACCAACTCCGACGATAAGCAACTAAGATAAACCATGAACCCCCGGACCCCAGAGTTTCATAATAAATATAAGTCATAGATAAAGAAAATAAAATATCTATAGTGATAGATCTATTTTAAACTTTAGAAATAAATGAAGCATGGTATAAAAAGTGGCAAAACTCCCGAAGCCACGAAGTACCGGAGCCATGAAGTAAGACATGTGAAAGAAGAAAAATATGACACATGGCCCAATCAGATGGTGAAAGGTGTCAAAGTCTAGTTGGATGATCCATATGGATGTCAATGGCCTCCCACGTATTCCAACTGGTTCATTTTGGAAGTTTTCCAGTTTGGTAGTTGTTTTCCTAGTTTTCGGGTCCCTGACTTGTGGGGCTGTTTTGAGGCCCTAAACAAAATTTTTAGGGCTCACCGCAATCGGAAATAACCTTTGATAGCTAGAAAAAAAAAGTGTATTCCTCGAATAGACCTTTCCAATGGGCTATTGTGCACCTAAAACAAATATCGAATGTAAAAGTTACGACCCCAAGAAGTTATGTACTAACTTACCCAAACGGGGCCCACATGACTTTTGACGCTTCATCTCTTAGTGTTAGGTTTTTGGATGTCTATGGTTTTTAAAATTCTTGTTTATTGTAAAAATTCCTTCAGAGCATCATTGTAATCATCTTCTTGCGAATGAGCACAACCATCCCTTCTCTTCTTAGAGATAATCCACCACCATTTTAACAAGCTTGTTTTCCAGTGCATTTTACAGTTTTAGCTTATTTACTTATTGAATAGAAAACCAATTTTACTGTATCTCTATTTTTCTATGTTAAGCATATTTTAATAATATGTATTCATTTAGTTCTTCTCATAAAATCTGGATCAGTGGTATCAGAGTGGTCTGCTCCTTGTCGTCTTAATGCATGTCCCCAACGAGGTCAGGGTACAAAGAATTGGGTCTTGAGCTTATTTCTCTTGAGGAAAAAATCTCTCACATGAACAAACAACCTCTCATGGTAGGAGAAAATAAATATGACAAGACATGAGATCCTTTCAAAAAATTTCTCGAGGAAGCCCTCATGCAATAGGGGAATGAGATGATGGATAGTTTCATGCAAATCCTTTGGTGGCTACCAACAGATGACGCATCTTCCTCGAGTAGAGGCTCCTCCCCATTCAAGGTACAAATCAACATATATATTCCTATATTTGAAGGTCAGATAGACACAGATGTTGTAGACAAGTGGTTGAATCTACTAGAAGGGTATTTTTCTATCCACAAATTTTCAAAGCCGTTCCCCATGTCAAAGATTGGTGGGAAACATTATGTGAGAAAAAGGAAATAGAGGAACCCTCATTATTTTCAGTCGTGACCACCTAGGAATCCTTAAGGGATGCTATTAAGGAACAATACTACCATGTCAGAAGTTATGATGACTTGTATACCAAATGGACCACACTGTGGCAAGAAAGAGACTAAGCAGTGTCATATTTCACAAATATCTTCCATAACCTGCGCACTAAGATGGGTATCAAATATTCAGAGCCACATATGATTCTATAAATAGATAAATCTAGATCAAAATGGAATTTATGGACATCTCATCCTTGGGCACGACCTATCGATATGTCGTCAAAATCGAGTAGAAGCTCAAACAAAAGATGTGAAAATTTGGGCATGGGAAACCCGCATGAGAAAAACGAGGAAAGGGCAGCCCCAACCTACAAAACAAAGGACAGAGAAAAGATGGAGAGTATCAGGAAAACCAGTCCAAACCTCAAACAAATAAGGACACCAAAAATACAAAGAAGGATACCAGAAAGTGGTGCAACTCTCATAAGATCCCTTAGCATAAAATTGTTGATTGTCTCTCAAAGAAGTCACTGGTGGCCGAAGTGAAAGCCTCTTAATCAGATGCGGATTCTAACTCTGAGTTAGAACCAAAAAGGGGAAGATGAATCATTGATGCAGAACTGAGTGCCACCATTGCTGCCACCAAGCTCCACCCCGGTGAACCAGATGAGCCAGGAAAAGGAGAGCACCTTTTACATTCACAGATGTGGGTAAAAGGCGCCCCGCTACACTTCATCATTGATAGTGGTAGCCAAAAGAACCTTATCTCAACATAGGTCATCAAGCGGTTGGACCTGCCGACAACGCCACACCTGCAACCCTACACCATTGGATGGCTCCGCCAAGGAATCCATCTTCGTGTCAGCTAATAGTGTCAACTATCGAAGGACATCAAACCATTCAAAGATGAGATGTTATGTGATGTTGCTCCTCTTGAAGTTCAAAATGTTCTTTTGGTCCAACCTTATTTATGGAAATGTCATGATGTATATGATTCTATGCCTCGTAGTGTTATTATTACTTTGAATAGGAAATTGTATAGGATACCTGATGTAGTCCCTCTTAGTGCTATTTCCTTCATCTCTACCAAGAAATGCAGGAAGGTCATCTTTCAGAACAGGAAATTTGTCATCTTCATGATTCACTCTCACAGTAAGAGAAAGATCACAGCCACATCTAGGACCTCTGCGGCCGATATATCCACAAAATAGAATGGAGTGGATAAGGTCATGGAAGAATACTCAGATATCTTCTCCTCTCCTACCGGGGTACCTCTGTACTTCCAGGTCTAGCATCCCATGAATATGACCCTAAGTGAACCACTACCTAATGGGATGGTATACCGCCACATCCAAGAACTACTCCGCAAGGGGCACATCCATCCCAACTCATTGCCTTGTGGGAGCCCAATCATACTGGTGTAGAAGAAAGATAGGACCTGGTGACTCTGCATTGATTACCAGGCCCTGAATAATATCATAGTCTAGAACCGGTACCCGATTCCCAAAATCGATGACTTCCTTGATCAACTCACGGGTGCCAAATACTTCAGTAAGATTGATCTGAAGTCTGGCTACCACCATGTCCCAATATAACATACAGATGTATGGAAGACCGCCTTCAAGTCTAAATAAGGTATTTTTGAATGGTTGGTCATTCCCTTTGGTTTGACAAATTCTCCAACAACTTTTATGAGGATGATGGACAATATCCTACGACCTTTCACCAGTAATTTTTTAATGGTGTATCTTGATGACATACTCATCTACATCAAGACTTGGGCGGAACACTTGCAGCATATTCAGTAGGTTCTGCACACCTTGCGACAACAAAAACTATATGCAAACTTGGAAAAATGATCCTTCAGCATGGACAGGGTCCATTACTTAGGATACATTATTGATCAACATGGTGTGCATGTGCATCAAGCCAAGATCCATATCATCCATGACTGGCCATCCCGAACCACACTCACTAAGCTTTGGAGCTTCTTGGGCCTCACCAATTTCTATCACAGGTTCGTGTTGGGATTCTCTCATATCGCATGGGCCCTCATCCAAGTAACCAAGGGTGGTAGTAAGGAAATATTTGCGTGGGGCTTGTCCCATTAGCAAGGCTTCGATTACTTGAAGCAGGGTTTGTGCTCATCCCCGATACTTTCATTACTGGATGCGCAACATCCCTTTGAGATCAAGACATATGCTTCAGACTATGTTATAGGCATCGTTCTCACTCAACACGACCACCCCTTGGCATATTATAGTGAGACACTATCAGATGCTTTCCATAATTACCATACTTATGATAAAGAAATGTACTCCATTGTGCAAGCTTGCCTCCAGTGGAGACATTACATTATGGGGAAGGATATAGTCATCCACACTGATCAAAATCCACTATAGTTCATCCAGACCTAAGGAAAATTGTAGAATAACCACCATCAGAAGTGGTCCACATACTTACAACAGTTCCACCTCAACATCAGGTATAAAATAGGAAGTAAAAACCGAGTTGTTGGTTTCCTTAAACAACCTTCATTTGTGACACTCACCATGATGCTAGACTCTTGCATCCATGAGACCTCCAGATGGCCCCACCTCTATGAGACAGACCATGACTTCTCCAACGCCTACCAAATGTTGGGTTCAAACTAAGTGGTCACTAATTTCCATCTTTAGGATGGGATGTTGTGTCGTCTGGGCCATCTGTGTGTTCCATAAAGCGAGCACACAAAGATGATTTGGGAAGCTCACTAAAGTCGGGTGGCAGGACACTTTGGAATCGAAAATACAATGGAATTGTTGCATAAACATTTCTACTGGCCAAAACTTCAACAAGATGTTGGCAAGTATATCAGTTCCTGCACTGCCTGCACTATTGCCAAACCGACCACTAAGAAATAGGGCCTGTACACCCATCTATCTACTCTTGAAAAGTTGTGGGAATTTATCTCGATGGACTACATGTCAGGCCTCACGTCCACCAAGAGGGGCAATAACTATGTTTTTGTGCTTGTTGATTTCTTTTCCAAGATGGTGATTTTGGTTGTCAGGAAGAAGAACATCACTATAGAGGCCACTACCAAGCTCCTCCTTTAATGCATCTGGGTACACTTTGGGATCCCACAAACCATTATCTCAAATCGGGACAGTTGGTTCCTCAACACATTTTGGTGGAGCCTATGGTCACTGTTGGATACCATGCTCACCAAATCCACTGCCCTCCACCCCCAGACAGATGGCCAAACTGAGGTTGTCAATCATATGATTGTACATATCTTGTGCATGTACAATTCCAAGAATCGTCGTACATGGGATGAGAGTCTTTCCTATGTCCAACATAGCTACAACCGATCCCTGCATAGCTCAATTTGCCACAACCCCTTTCAGGTGGGGTTGGGATTCCAACCATTGGGCCCCATGGATGTTGCACTACCTCTGGTGACCACCTTGGTTGAATCATCTCCAGATCCACTAGAAGATGCGAAGACACCCAGTTCATTGAGCAGATCCATCACATCCTCCAACAGGTTTAGGATATTTTACAGAAGTCCAATGCCAAGTACAAGCAACACCATGATGAACACCAGGTACCACATAAGTTTCAGTTGGGCGACAAAGTTTGGTTGCACTTGCAAAAATAATTCCTTACAGGGCCCCATTGGAAGCTTCGCCCACTCCAGTATGGGCCATACACCATCACCAAGGATGTGGGTGACAATGATTTTTCACTCAACATTCCCCTTTTCCTTGTCTTGCACCCAGTCTTCAACATGGCTCTCCTTCGACCATATTTCCCACCATTATTGGACACCTCATAGAGTACCACCAACAGAGCCCAACCCTAACTGCATGCAACAAGAATCCAATGATCATATTGTGGACGCATAGATCAAGGGAACCTGACAACAAAGGATCCAACTTTATCGAGTTATCAAAGCAGGGCAACTCCTGCACCAAGGCAAGTGGCTCACCTAAGGCCAAATTCAACAAAAAGTTCCTCATCTGATAGGGGAACTCAACGCAATGGAAACCATTTCTTCCTAAGGGGGGAGGATTGATCCAAATGGATTCCGGTGGCCTTACACCTATTCCAACTGGTTCATTTTGGTAGTCTTCTAGTTTGGCAATTTGTTTCCTAGTTTTTGGGTCCCTGTCTTGCAGGGCCATTTTGAGGTCCTAAACAATGTTTTTAGGGCTCTCCATAGTTGAAAATTATCTTTAATAGCTAGCAACAAAATGTGTATTCCTTGGATAATCCCTTCCAATGGGCTATCGTGCACCTAAAACGTATATTGTATGCCTAAAGTTACGACCCCCAGAAGTTGATGTACTAACTTACCCAAATAGGGCCCACATGACTTTTTGCGCTTCATCTCCTAGGGTTAGGTTTTTGGATGTCTAGTGTTTTTGACATTATTGTTTATTGTAAAAAGGCCTTCAGAGCCTCATTGTAATCATCTTCTTGCGGATTAGGGCAATCGTCACATCTCTTCTCATAGATAAGGCGCCACCATTCTAGTAAGCTTGTTTTTCACTGCATTATATAGTTTCAACTTATTTCCTTATTGAATAGAAAACCAATTTTACTGTATCTCTGTTATTTTTTGTTAAGCATATTTTAATAATCTGTCTTCATTTCATTCTACTCATAAATTCCAAATCATTGGCACTTTAGGTATACTAAAGTCATGAATCTAGGTGACACGTGGCAACCACTCAGCCAGTGCTATAACAATAGTTATGTCAACAAGCCACATCACTTCCATATTATAGCCTCCGGGGATATCCAACTTCTCCTATCAGCAAACATACTTGAAGTGCCAAAGGCCGAAGTCATGAAATCATGTTGGTCGTTGATTTAATATTATGAGGAATCTTTCTTGGTCGTTGGATTAAGCCAATGGAATAAGATTAAGCCATGATCATTGGATTAGTCAATGTGATCAAACAAGTACAAGGAGATCCAACCGTCGAACAAAAAGGTAAGATCAATGGTTGATCAGAACTACACCACTCCGACAATAATTGGAACTAAAGAAACACATGAATATCCCAGAGTTAGCTCTCTTTTGGGAGTTATCTTGATCATTGGATGACAAAGTGGAAAGATGGGATAAACAGGGCCAAATTTAGGAAGTCCCAAAGCAAAGGACAGTCGTCCACTTATTGTATGATTAAAACTTGTCCATTGATCTATATCATGAAAGAGGTACAGGAGTGAGAAATTCCATATTTGAACCAAAAGGTAAGATCTATAGTGATAACCCTATTCGACACTTCATCTAAATATAGAAGAAGTTAATAAAATAACAAAACTCCCGAAGCTACGAAGTACCAGAGGAAACAACGACAGTCCATCTCACAATTAAATCCCAACCATTAGATAAGGGTAAGAAAATTGTGAAAAATGACTCCTTTAAAAGAATGATTGAACCATTGATTTGAAACAATGATTAACGATGAGGATTAAAACCTGTGAATTGAATTTTCTCAGTATGTAACACTATGGAAGATATCACTTCGAAAATAAAAATAATTTTGTGAAAAGAAGAAGAAATGTTCTAGAGCGTCGAAGCCCGGAGAACATGGTCCCAACATTGGACATATGGGGGATAAAAGAAAAAAGTGGAAGAATTTTGAATTACGAAATACATGGTTCCAGTGACATCCATATAGTAAAGTAAGGATCTTAGATGGATAATAAACCCAAGGTTACTATCCCATGGTCATTCAAACATTGTGTTGAAGGAAGTGTCTCATACAAAATTCATTTATGTAAAAAACTTAAGGTTTGTAAAGTAATTCGACAGAGATTAACACCATAACAATACAAAGAGTTGATAAAAGCTCAAATATGATATGTTGGTGAACTGGGGATGGAGGATAGGCATAGGAATGATATAATGAGTCAATCCATATCTATGATCAACTCACGAGGACAAAATTCGAATCAAGATTAGTCTTCTAATTAAATTGAGAAAATTACACGATAAATTAATGAATAAAAGGAAAATATTATTTATGTTAAAATTAAATGAAGGGGTGTAATGTTTCATTCCAAAAGGACACATTGTTTCAAAGTGGCACCCTTTGGAGGAATATATAAGTAAAGGAATATGAAGAGAAAAGGGTTTCTTGTCGTATTAT
>ML789343.1:488587-504108 GCA_009831015.1 Picea engelmannii
GGGTTGGATTCCTTATTTCTCAGTTTGGATATGAGAACTACAAGATGGGTCTTGTATCAAAGAGTTGGATCTCTTATATTCAGTTGAAGTTGACGATATTAAAAAATGATTTTGTATGTATATAGAAGTTAAATAAATAAAATAAAAATATTTTATTTACTTCATACTGTTTTTGTTTCAGATGTTTATGAATAATTAATTGAAGTACATATCTTATTTAGTTAATTCAATTAATCTATGAAAGTGTGAAAAACATCCAAAAGTCCCAGACACCGATTCACCCCCCCCCCCCTCTCNGTACATTTCAACACCAACAAATAAAATAATATTATCCAGTGATGTGAAATCTAGGAGAATGCTCCAATAGTGGTTATACTTCATAAATAAAGCAATAAAATATTCCTCCATATGCCATGTCATGAAGATGTCCAAAAAACCCAAGGGACTCCACTCTAGAGAAGTGTGCAAACCTCGCCAATAAACAATATAATATTGTGTTTCTTGAAACTTGTGTCAAAGAAAGGAGAGGCGAAAGGGAAACCAGTGAAGTAGGAAACCCAAGCTATTAATTTAAATTTTTATAAATTAGATTAATTTAACCATTGAAAAATTAAATCAACCTCAATAAGTGTACTCGAAGGTTAATGTTGAAATAAAACTATTCCCCCCTCCAATAGTAACCAATTGATTAAATCACCATGAACACCTGTGCCAATGAGGGGACCACTTTAATAAAATGTTATGTGATGTGAATAAAAAATGGTTTCCCTAGAAAAACCCTACCGTGGTGACAATAGAACATAAGTCCCAACCTAAGGTGCACAACAACCAATGGATTATTAATAAAAATCCTCTTCCAACTGTAGGAAAATGTTATATTACCACCAATTGATATGTATCACCCCCATTCTAACTCGAACTTAGAAAAACTACATCCATGATGTTATTCACATCTTTAGATGCATTCCACCTAGGTGATGTCTAGCAAATGTTACATCATTAAGTTATATTACCTAGAAAAATCCCACAAAGTAAATATGCATCACACAACCATAGAAAAATACTAAGAGAAGGGGACAAAACAAAGATCTAACCCATCCAATCTTCAAGTATTCCCCCCATCACACATCCAACACATGGGGACCTTGTAGAACACCCCCTCCTAGTAACACCAATAATACCACATCACCATGCAAAATGCACTAGGAAAACCCAACAATAATGAAACATCTATCCCCTAACACCATCATATAACCCATTGGGGATCTAGAACCATAATCCATATCCAATTTAAGCATATCAACCACACCATAATGAGATAACATGCTCCACAACCATCAAATATGCAACCAAGTGTTGGTCAACAAGGAAAGAACATGTGAAAATACCACCAATCCAGGAAGCACAACATTTCAACTAAAGAAAAATAAGACTCCCCCAACGAGACATCTCCATCTCATTATATGATGCCATGAAGAGAAGGGGCTCCATGAAAATTTATCTTCCCAAGTCATTTCAATTCTGTAAGAGTGCTAGCAACAAATTCCATGAATACAATGAAAACAATAATGTGGAACCTCATATAACATGAGGTGTAACAATAGGCTATAACATGGGGACATGGACTCTTTTTGGGACTGCATGAGAACCCCATAAATATATATTCCAACTTGTCAAGAAGAAAGAATATACAAGAGCATGCGGTGGGATGGATGCCACATCCACAAAACATTTTTTATTTATTTCATTTTTATACATCACCAACCATTCAATATTTGTCTACTACAATGCCAAAAATATGCATGGAATTAAATTAATGATTGCATGCATTTAGATTATATATCTTACACTACTCTAACCTAGGATGAAACAAAAGGCTAAAGGTGAAATCAAATTGCCAATGAAACTATCCAAACATCTCTTCAATGCCATGGATCCTACGCTTGTGTTTAGTAATGATCCAAATCAATCCTATATCAAAGATTGCATGAATATGGGTTTTAATATTCCTTACAACATGACTGAAAAATAAATTACACCATGAATATGATGGCCGATACAAAAATATGAACAAAAATAGCATGTTCCAACACATGGTAACTCAATCCCATGTTGAAAAGAGATGAATTATGAATATGGAAGCTCATCATCAACCTCAAAACCATCAAATATGGACCTCTTAAAAGAAAAATTCACAATAAAAAAATCATCAAGACCCTCAAGCAAAGAGGATGTGGGTTGCTCCACCGAGAAAATGTCTTCAATTAAGCACAAAGGTTAGGTAGGAAATGAAATTTCAAATCTGGAAATGAGATGGTTTAAAATAACTTTCATAAAATATGCACTCAATATTTTATTTTCCCATACAATTTAGAACACTAAAAATATGATTTACAGTTAAAAGACACACACAAAATCACACAAATATGAAGTAGATGGCTCAAAATTTCCATCACTTTCATAATTAAAAAGCTACCCCAAAATCTAAAAAACAACAACATTTTTTTTTATAAATAAGGTTGAAAATTTATGCAAGATATGACAATATGAAAAAACACGCTACTCTAAAGAAAAACCAGCCCCCGAAATGTATGTTTCAGGTGAAAATGTATGCATGGAAAAGGTGAGAGGTGAAGAAAAATATGTCTAAAATAATTCTTCAAATTCATATCCAAAAATCTACCCCACATGCTCCAAAGAATGTAAAATATCCATTGTCACGTATGGCTCGAAAATAGTACTCATATTTCTTTTCAAAAAAACCGAGCCTATTTCTTTTCTGAAAAACCGAGCCTGTGTGGCTACCCAAGATGCCCAAAATCTACAATATCAGTTTCAATCTGTTTTCTACGTTCTTCTTCATGTGGAGAGAGAATATAATTTTCAATAAACTCATGCAATTCATTCACAAAAAATTCTTTCCTTAGCACACCATATTTTTCTTTAGCATATTCAAGAAAAAATATGCATGCTTCTTTCTGATCCTTTGTTTTTTCCAAGAGAGATTTCAAGGGTTTTTCTCATATACTAGAATTCATGAAGTTTTCTTCTCGTGTCTTTATAAATTTCAACCCAAATAAAGTTATCATTTAATCTTTCCATCTGATTCTCTACCATAATTCAAATTTCCTAAAACTTTATGAGTAAATAATGAAATGAAGATATATCTCCTCTGGATTGAGAATACAATACCATTATCTTGTTTCCATTTCCATAGCAAGTGCAAACATTTACATAATTGACATCTTCAAAGAAAAATCTAAAATATTCAATAAAACCCATGCAATATGCAAAAAAGGGAGAGAATCGTTATGATTTTTATAAAATGTCGGAGCATGATTTTTTCATAGTTCATAATGGACTCATGTGGATATCCATGAATGGATGAGAAAAGGAATAAGTAATTTTTTTACCAAATCCTTACAATATGGAGTCATAATTCTTTTCTTTACCAAAAATTGGAGTCTCCAAAGTAAGCTTTTAAATGCCTTCAATACTGTTGAGTGTGTTTGTCTAAACCCACAACAATGGCTTCAAAATTGTTCAAGGAACAATGAATTTTTTCCTTCAAGGAGTCACCATATGACCAATGGATCTTCAAAACACATAGTGATAATATGTCAAATGTAGAAAGACTACAAATCCGGGAAATGGACTTTATCCTCGATAGCAATGCCAAAATATTAAAAGAAAATCTAGCACCCCCACATGGTGTAAATTCTCAATAATCAAGGGGCTAGTTTTTTGCAACTTAGAAATACTACCCACTATCACCTCAATATCTCTTCCTGTCTCTTTAGATTGGCTCTTCTCCAACATAAGGGGGTATTCCCTAAATAATATTACCAATGCTATGGAGTGGAGATCTTAGGTTATATAGAAAGAGTAAGCCTTAATAACATGTATGGTTGTAAGACTGGTGAAAATATGAATGGTTTGAGAACAATAAGGATGATGGAAACCCAAGAGTAATTGCTACAAAATCTTGTACAAAATATATTAAAAAAAACATGTATCTAAGAGGTCAAATGCATGAATATGCAAGGAAAATAAGGGCCACTATGCATGCCACACATAAGGCTTATCTTGTTGAAAATAATGTAGAAAATTATCCATGGAGATCTAGGGATTCTATTGTAAAACAAATCCTTGAATCTGATGTTATATTAGTTCAAAAAACAACCTAGTTTATTAGATGCAATATTAATATAAACAAAAATGAATATAAGAGGAATACAATTCTCGCATTACATTATCCAAATGTTAGATACTTCATTATAGGGCCTTCATTACTAGTTACAAGGGTTACCTACAAAATAGACAACACATGTGAAACAATTGCAAAAAATAAGTCTCACAAGGTAGATGAACTACCTCCAAATTCCATTAAGCTTGCAAAAATGATGTGCATTGTGACCCAAGGGGAGAGCTTATCAATCCCTAAATTCCCAAGAACAATTACAATAGAGATAAATCCTCTTTATAGCGTGAATCATGTCTCTCATAAAAAAAAAGATTATCCTTTAAACTAACTCCATGACAAGGAAACCGAATAGTAAAATATTGGAGTAGTTATATCCATGGTTGAAAATGTCAAGACATGTGGACACTAGCCTCTCCAAGGAAAGTCACCCTCATCCAAAAATAATGGTGAAATGACAAGATAAATTCTCATGAGATGGGGGTTTACCTCTAAAAATAGGTATCATACCAAGTCAAATGCCATGTGTCCATGAGGAATGCACCCTCCCAGAATGCATGCATGCAAACTATAATAAAATAATTCTCTAGATAGGAGGATGTAATGAGTGGTCCAACTAGGAGAAATCACTAAGTTATACCTACAAGGTGCATGAGAGAATAAAACATATGATAATCCTCCTAGGAGAATAATCCATAACAACCTCCTCCAAAAATAACAAGAGGTCCACAAGATGCATGAAACTAATACACATGTGAGTGAATTGCAAGGAAATGAACTCCATGGATGAATGTGTAAGTTTCCAGCTAGATGGAGTGATCCAGAAGAAAGGATGTGGTCAAATCCAAAAAATGCAAGTGGAAAAGTCTCCACATGTGCAACCTCCAAGACAATAAAAAAAATAGCTAGAAAAACCTTCTACATGTGTGCCCTCCAAGAAAAATATCCAAAAATATAAATAAAACCAAGAAAGAGAGTGAAACGGCCACACATGTGGTCCTCCAAGTATTCCACATTCCTCCCAATAAATGAGTTCCATAACCACCGAATATAAAATAATATATGTGCCAAGTCAAAGAGATCAGGGATCTCTCTAATGAAGGTCAAAATATGCCAAGTGTAGCTAAAATATCCATCCAACAAAGATGAGAGACAAACCAAGAGCGATGTTCCAAGAGTACTTAGAACTCATCATGAAATCAATAAAATATTCATCGATATGCCATGTCATAAAGATGTCTAAACAACCTAAGAGAGTGCACCCTAGAGAAGTGTGACAACTTCTCCAAGGAACAATATAATAATACATGGCTTGCAATTTGTGTCCAAGAAATTGGGGGTGCTCTATAAGGAAGCCTTAACCAACTCTAATGAACACCTTCAAATATGAAAAGAAAGCTAGTGAAGTAAGGTTCCCAAAATATTAACTTTTATATTGATAAATTAGATTAATTTAACGGTGATTAAATCAACCTCAACATGTGTGCATGAAGGTTAATGTTGAAATAAACCATAGTACCCCTCCAATAGTCACCGACTAATTAAATCACCCTGAATATGTGTGCCAATGAGGGGTGCATTGTAACATACCTAGTACCCTTTATACTATGTTAAGGATATCAGGTACTTCTTGAAATAAAAAATTTCCACCATCTTCTTTTTCTAATACCACTTTCCTCATTGTCCTACTATTAATTAGTTAATGCATGTAAACATGATAATGTAGGATTGTGAAAACATAATTAAATCATCCAATCGATCATGACACCATAGTTACAAACACAAGATTAAACCTACAAACACAAATAAACAAGATCGAAACTGATTCAACTCATGACATAAACAACATTAATTCAACATAATCATAAATAATTCATGAAAAATTATCTCTCTGGAAATTAATAATCGATTGGATATAGATGAAGGAAGTTCCACCAAACCATAGTCTCTCTACTACACTTAATATCTCTAATTAGAGGCCACCCTTGAGATAAGGTTATGGATACACAACAAATAAATTTCATATGGCTAGATCTAACTCTCTTCACACAACCCAATTCCCAGAACGCATAGCCTTTTAACTCCTATAACTACCCAAATCCACCATCCCTCTTTCCCCATCAACCTACACAACCTATGTAATGGGATCCCTTTCCGTACAACATAGTCCCTCGGGCTATCCCACTTCCCTCTAGGGCTTCAACACATACTGGATAGGAAATATCACTTGCTAGGGCCTCTATGGATTTTTAGTTGTAATTAATTTTACTCAATGACAACAATGTCCCTTAGACATAGTCATAAACTTCATATTGTTTCATGATATCCATATTCCATAATTTTGTTTGCAACCTAAGCTTAGAGACAAAAACTCTACGTAAAATGATTTTCTAAAATCCCCTTGCATACCCAAAATTATGGGATATATTTTCATGGCAATGATAAACCATGTGTCTTCACAGGAAGTATATGTTTCTCTATTTTGGAAACTTATTCCAATGTTAAGAACTTCAGATAAGCACAAATCAAAGGATTAATGAAGCTAAGGTTAATCATATGATAGAAATAAAATAATATTATTCTTGACTTGGCCCCTAAACTTCCTTTCATTCGCCTTTTGTGGATTCATAGAACAAATCTATTTTTTCCTACTTTTACAATTCGTGATGTATTCTTATTATCATTCAATGTACCATATTACATATTACGTAGTTTGAATTTTAGCTATTCATCATGTACACATATACATTACTCTTCCAGGGATCAAAACTAGGGTATTACATGCACTTTGATAAATTGTTGTAACTTGTAATAAAATATTTTGTTCCTAACAAAACCCCACCATGATAAAACAAAACATAAAAACCATCCTAATATGTGACACAATCAAGGGATTATCACATAAAAAATCATCATAAAACCTTTAGAAAATGTTAGATTTTCAGAAAATCATATGTAGTACCCTTATTCTAATTAAAACATAGAAAAAGTACATCCATGAGTGTACTAATATAATCAAACACATTCCATCGAGGTAATGTCTATCAAATGTTACATCATTAGGTTATATCACCTAGGAAAATCCCACAAGGGAAACTTGCATCATACCACAATAAAAAAAGCATAACAAAATGGGACATAACAAAAATCTAACCCATATAACATTTAAGTATACCCCCCATCACACATCCAACACATGAGGACCATATAGAACACCCCCTCATAGTGACACCAATAATACCACATCAGCATGCAAAAGGGACTAGGAAACCCCATCAATAATCAAACATATACCCCTAGCACCATCATTGAATCCCTTAGGGGGCTATAACCATACTCCATATCTATGATAAGCATATCAACCACACCATAATAAGATATAATGTTTCACAACTATTAAATATATAATCAAGGGGTGATCAACAAGGAAAGCATGTGTGAGAATACCATCATGCAAATAAACAAAACCATCCAACCAAGGAGAAATGAGATTCCCCCAACCAAAGATCTCCATCAAATGATATGATTCCATGAAGAGAAAGAGACCCATGGAAATGTATCCACCCAAGCTATTCTAATGCTCCAAGAATACCAACAACAACAAATATCCACCAATGTGATGAAAATCACAATTTGGAACCTCATACTCTATGAGGTGTAACACTTCCAACTAATTCTAAATGTTAAGGTGTTGTTCCTCACTTAGTCATACCCTAGGTTAGTAAAATCTTCCTTATGCGATTTTTTTCCTCTCATCATTGTATTTGTTCAAATGATATAAAAATAATAATTGATGTCGTTCTTGGCATAACCTTTGATTAATTTTTTGTAACTTTCATTGCAGGAAAAAAAAATTCTATTACAAAAATTTCTTGTTAAACTATTTAACTAAGGTCCTTCAATTTTTTTAAAATTTAATTCTTAAAAATGGACTAGATTTATAAATATGATGGTTTTTATTTTAATTATTCATCTATTGCATCTACAACAAAGTGTAACGTTTCCCAAAGGGGTTGAATCCAATGGTGGGAAGTCAGGATTTGTTCACCATTGGGAAAGGTTCAACTTCAATAAGGACATTTCCTAGAGCCATGGGGTCACCTTGAGTTAGTGTTTGAACGTGTGGTTGAACCCAAAAAATATATATTAAATGGTCTCTTGATCCATGCACGCATAAGTGGATCAAAGCTCACCCCCATGTTGTTCAATTTTTTAATCCCGTGAGGGGTAGACCAAGTGGTTGGGACTAATGGTGTTAATGCCACTCACCTCTACGCATGATTTGTGGGATTTTCCTATAAAAATATGGGGTTTCTAGTGGAAACCCAAGGTAATTGAACCTCTTTCATGTGGATGATATTCTACCTAGTCATTGATTTGCCCAGTCCGATTGATATAGAAAAAAATCGTAACATCCTTTTTTGTACATTACCCAACCTATGAGGTGAGGAGGTGACTCATTTATGAGATCTTAGTATAAATTTGAATCCATTAACACTCAGTTCCATTCAAATTCATACATGTATGCAATAAATAATGAAATAAAAATAAGCATGCATAAAATCATTATATCAATATTTCCATGTCTATTTTATTCATAAGAGAGAATGAAAATAAAAATGAAACACTTATATTTTAACAAATATGGTCTAAGAATATGGTTGTGCATGGGCAATTTTCCACCCAATCTTAGGAATCTAGTTTAGATTCCACCCTTGACTGGAGCTATGAGGCCACCGAGTTGAAAAACATCAACTATAGATCCACAACTAACTCAACACAAACCAATTTCCCTCGGACTTATGCAATCTATTCATGAATTATATATCACTCAAAGAGACTATAGAGATATCAGATAGTGATGGGATTATCATATACTTTCCTACACATCACAAGGAAGATACTTCCCTTTATTTCTCATGATCCCCTGGGACTATTCTTCCCTTCTTCTGCTACTTAGTGTAGGTAGGAAGAACCCATCATATTGTTTTCCTTCTCAGAATGGCCTCATAGAGAAATAACATGACTCTATGGCACCCAATGGGAAACAATTACAATGAGAAAGGTAGTATTTTTAAACCACATAGAATCCATTCTCCTCTACCACCATCCACATTTCTTCCCATGTTCTCGAATTACTCTCCTGTAAATGATTTTTTCATTTTTTTGGTTGTGGATCTTGATTATATTCCTAATTCAGAGGTCTGTTTCAACCCTATTTGGATCCCATCTCCTGACGACGGGCTGTGGGGGGGATTTCCCCAACACTATTGTCGTCAAGGGGGTCTAGGGGGGGGGATATGGACCATTCATTATAAGGTTGCATATCTCATGGTGGAAGTTATGTCAGGGATTTTTTCCCTAGAAGGTAACCCTCTTTTATGTATGAGGAATTGTATTGCAGTTGTGTGTTATAGCAAACATTGTATTATGAGAGAGGAGACTATGAGATAAAGAAGAGTATTTTACAACGAGTGTTTTGTAGGTTGTATCTCTTCATTTGATGTGTAATAAGAAAGAAAAACATGACAATTTTTCTGGTGGAAGTAGCCCACATTGGATGAACCATGTACATCTATATCTCTATTGTATTTTGTATCTTCTGTATATTATTTCCACATTTTTTTTTTTTTATTGCTCCACAATCTTATTTTTCTAACACATTTTAAATATTACATCTTAATTTAAAATATGAAGATTCCAACATTCAAAACTTCATAGTACTTTTGCATGAGAATGGTATGGTACAAATATACATGTATGATTGGATAATGAAAATGGAAAGAATGTGCATAAGAATGTAGGAGGAGTGGATTCCCATGACGGTGGAAAAACGAATATCCATGAGGACGGGGAACTCTTTCACTCCCACATGATGGTACCCAACTCCATAATTTCATAAATATACGAGGTAGGCATTCCTCACCATTCAATGATTATCTTCCATGTCAAAGACGATGGAGTAGATTTAAATGAGCCATGTCAAACACGGTGGAGTAGATTTAAATGAGGCACATTATAGGCGTTGTTAGGAAATACATGATCCCTTTCAGTCCCTTTTTGTCCTACCGTCTATTGAATTCATGATCCCTCTCATGCTCATGAAAATGAGTTTCCGATTTTATATTAATTTTCAATAATGTTTTTACATATCTTGAACACAAAAAAAACAGTCTACAACTCTAATACATATGCATAGAAAACATGTTTAAGACAATTACAACATCTACATAGAGTTATTTACATATTGTTTATTTATTGCTTAATCTTATGAATTATGAGCCCAAGGAGAAGATGTTTTTTGAACTTGTTTATGATTTGACATGCTAACATAGAGTTATTTACATATTATTTATTTATTGATTAATCTTATGAATTAAGAGTAGGAGAAGATGTACTTTGAACTTGTTTATGATTTGACATGCTAATATCATGTGTAGTGTGTTTTTGACTCTACCTCCTCTCCTCATAGTCTTGCGAATAATGTTATGCACTACTCCCATGGATCATTTGGTATTAGAGTGTGTGGTAACTAAATGTAATGAAATGCACTACTTTCATATATTTGAATACTATTATATTTTTTTTAGATCATTTGGTATTAGAAAATCTAATATTAGATTACATGTTTGTTTCCATAAAAATAAATGTATGACAAAAGTTGGGGCATGCCAAGTTAAACAATGTGATTGATTTAATTGGCCTTGTGTGAAAGCTGGTAGGATGTGTAATTGTGGTTGACCCAATTAATACAAAGAATGTTGTGATTTATATTCCATGCTCTAAGCATTGGATGTTGGGTCTTGATCAATGTGCTTTGTGTATGATAAAGTACCGGTTAATAATGTGCCTCATACAATACATCCCTAAGCATTTCACTTTGATAGTTGGAGTTGGGTGCAAGTCTTTGTTTGTTCATGGTATCATGAATGTTAGACAAAATGTGCTTTGTGTATGATAAAGTACCGATTAATAATGTGCCTCATACAATACATCCCTAAGCATTTCACTTTGATAGTTGGAGTTGGGTGCAAGTCTTTGTTTGTTCATGGTATCATGAATGTTAGACAAAATCTTTGTCTAACAAGAGTATTGGTGATATGAGCCCATACATAAAGGGAAACTATGTGTTTTGTGGGATTTTTTTTAAAGCTTGGGATGTTTGTATTTAAAATACTGAAATATTAGGAGGGATAGTCTTAGAGAAAATAAAGTTATAAAAAAAGTAGTTGCTTGAAGTGTGTAATCTTAAGATTACACACAAAGTGTTAAAAATGGCCTATAGGATATTATTAGGGGCTAAAGGTGCAGTTGGAGTTGATGCAATATATGAGAAGAAGAATATTCAAATTATAATAAAGACTAAAAAAAGAAATAGAGACGATGAAAAGAAAACCTACATAGGTTTCTAGAATTAGAGGTGGAATTAAAAAAATTAAAAAAAGAAGGATTATGCTAGAAGGGAGATGTGTGAGCAAGAAAAAAGCAAAGAGAAAGACTTTGGGTAATGAAAAAATCAATAGAAAGGAACCAAATCTAAAAGTACACAAGGACGATACAAAAATGAATTAGAATTGTGAGAATTCAATGTCACCTTGCAAACAAAATCAATTAGTAGAGGACTGGCATTGTGTAGAATAACATACAAGAATAAGGAAACAAAGGGATTGGGTCTATTATCAACTGTGGAATTGAATTTCTAGAATAGAGAAAACTTACATCCCTTTGAGAGTTAGCTTAGGTTTTAGTGGATTGTGAGGTAATAGATTCACTATCTAAAGAGCTAGAAAAATATTAGTAGAGGAAAGGGATTGCGTAGAATAGTATACAAAAATAAGGAAACACAATATTAGTAGAGAAGAGGGATTGTGTAGAATAACATACAAGAATGAGGAAATAAAGAGATTGAAGCTATTATGAAATGAAAAATTGAATTTATCGAATAGGAAAAACTTATATCCCTTTGATAGTTAGTTGAATTTTTAGTGGAATGTGAGCAAGTAGATGTACTATCTAGAGAGCTAGAGAAAGGTGAAGTAGTTTGCACTTGGGCTATCCTAAATAAAGATGTAGAAGATAATTCACTAGTTGTTATTATTAATGAGAGGTTGGTTGAAAAAATGATTCAATAGAAATGGATGATGTGGAGGATATTTTGTATAAAAAATAAGGTGAAGAAATTGAGGAAGTGTGTATACTAATAGAGAATGACCATGAGCATTTTTTTCATAGCATGCATAAATAGGATGAGAATGATGAGCACGCAAATATTTGCACGAAGAAAACTGTGATTAGGATGTCACTATTTGCGTCCTGAAAAAGGTTATGGAAATATAAATTGAATGAGAAGAATATGAAAGGAAAATACGATTGATTTCATTCCTCACAAAGCCTTTATTAGTCCCTGCCTTTGGATGTAGGGATTATTAGAAATCCATACACTGCACTTTTCTCGTAAATCAATGTATCCATTAACTTTTAATCAAAGTTTTTCATTTAAGATATATTAAAATTTTTAAGTTTTTTATTTAAGATATATTAAAATCTTTATCTAGTCCAATAGTCCAATTAACATGTCAAGGCACTTTATCTCATCCACTTAAGATCTTTTTCCTCTTATTTGACCTAGATCTTTTCCGACCTGGATCTTTTTCCTCTTATTTGACCTCATATCTAGGCAAGAGACACACATTGAGTTTAAAACTTAGGAAATGGTTCATGTATTTATTTTACTTCTCTCAAACTGGATTAATGCTAGAATTTCATCTTAACATTAGTTCATGACATTAAATGTCTAAGTTTTATTTTCACTCTCTAATGTTTCGTTTAGTGCATGGATGTTAATAGCCAATAGCCAAGTGTTCACCCTGCATGGATGTTAATCACCAAGTGTTTGAAGTCTGCTTTGTGTAAACAGATTTATATTTACTTGAAACCCCATCCTCACCCAACTCGTACTCCTTACTAACCTGTGAGAGACCCTCTGCATGTACTCCTTACTTACCTGACATTAAATGTCTAAGTTTTATTTTCACTCTCTAATGTTTAGTGCGTTTAGTGCATGGATGTTAATAGCCAATAGCCAAGTGTTCACCCTGCATGGATGTTAATCACCAAGTGTTTGAAGTCTGCTTTGTGTAAACAGATTTATATTTACTTGAAACCCCATCCTCACCTAACTCGTACTCCTTACTAACCTGTGAGAGACCCTCTGCATGTACTCCTTACTTACCTGTGTTTTTCAATAGATCCTCCTGCATTTTTAGAACGAATCTGTCCCGTCTCCTGCATCTTTAGAGTGCCTCTGTCCCTCGATCCGGTGGCTCTGTCCCTTGATCCGTTTGTGTCCCTCAATCGGTCTTGGTGTATTTGATGGATGGGGTGAAATGCTAAATCCTTTGCAGAGGCCCCAAGAATGATGAAAAGCTTGAGGTCGTAATTGCCTGGGCCTCACAACAACTCATTTCACCAACTATGTCTTCATCACAACTTTGGTACAAAAGCTTACAAATCAGCAAAAGTACAATGGAAGGTTGAGTGTGGACTACCATACCTGTTCAAGAAGTTACTATCCTACGAGAAATCGTCCTTCGCTATTGTCTTGCTAAGATGCTGACCTTTGCTATTGTCTTGCTGAGATGACTGTTTGAGGAAGCACACATAGTGTGACTCTTTGAGAAAGCACACACAATATTGGGTGAGATAGCTATCGCTGGAACTATTTCTATTTCTATGGAAGAATAGTGAGAAGTGCGATATCTATCGCTATTCCTATTTCTATTGTAAGTATTGATTACTTCTCATGGTTAATCATATGTATATCTTGATTTTCATTTATTTTACAGTGCGAAGGCGATGCTGGATAGTAGCCGATTATGGATTTTGCGGATTCCGATGTGCGTTCTTCAGTTGTTGAGGCTGGAAATTTTGCTGAGCATTTTCTTGCAAATCTTTTACATCTCAACTCAGATTCTCGTAGCTAGTCGAATGATGGTCCTCCAAAGCCCCTAAACGGCTAAAGCTTCCACCTGCAAACCCTAAATTTACTCCTAAATCCACTGTGGTTTCACTAAATCCTTCATTTTCCACCACCACGACCAAGATCAACAAAGCCCTAAGCACAACTATGCGCGTTTCCAAATTTCGGCTCGGAAAAAAAAAAAAAATTCAGACGATGGTTACCTATAACTCAATTCACAACAAGAGGAACACACCATCAGTAATTGCATTGAATCCTGAACTAAGGTGAACACACTAGCACTAATTGCATTGAATCCTGAACTGAGGTTAGAAAAACTGCAGAAAAGACCATCCTGGAAGGAAAAGTCGAAGGTGCACAACTACCCCGTCAAGATGCATATCCAGATGACCGTCACTGCCAAAGTTGAAATCCAGATACGGCTAAAATTTCACAAAGATCCTCCAGGTGCAGACTTAGTTCCAAAACGTTTTCCTACATCCAGTTGCACAGTTATCTATTTAAACTTTCATAGTCACATCACACGTCTCACGGGATTTCTAGCGAAACAAGACGATTTGTAGTAGATTGAGTGCAATTCTGCTACGTTTTCTTATGATATGCCTCTACGGGTGTCATGGGATGTAGGGTGCCACCGACAACGCAAACCCTTGACGTGTCATCATAGCCCGTGGTTTTGTTTGGCCGCCTTTTCAACCAGTGTACTACTCTTTGAGACGCACGACACAAGAGGAAGGGACAAGGATAACGATTATTTATTTAATCTTTAAAACTAAGAATATAAAATTGTAAATAAAGTGTTCGAAGCTCCTAATAAGCTTGGAATTTTAAGATTAGGATGTCTTAATATAATTTTGTTTTATGCTATTTTATTTTCATGATTTTTGTTGGCATGCAATTACCGCGATTTTGGGCCAATCAAGATTGCGCTGTAAACTTCGTTCATGAGTTATTAGGCTGGACGATTTCTCATGATATCTCTTGATAACACACATTCTCAGGATAACACATGTTCATGAGTTATTTTGGATCTGTGCACATATCAAACACACAATAAATTTTGTTGAACAAGGAATGTGACACGTCATTTAACATGTAATGACCTCCTGGACATGTAACACGTCTGAACCTCATAACATAAAACTATGTGAACCTCAACATCTACACTACCCGAGACATTGAAGGCCTCAAGGCTGCACCAACTCTAGTGCACATAAAACCAATTTTAATTCCTCACAATTTGCTTTTCAAGAAAAGTATTGAACTATTAGAGTACCTGCCAATCCTTAAGGCAGGGACTTGCTGCTCTGCAGGCCCCCTTGTTTTAGGAAAAATTCGATG
>ML789343.1:510227-537003 GCA_009831015.1 Picea engelmannii
TATATATATATATATATATATATATATATATATATATATATATTCTTTTAATTCAATATTTTCACAAAACCAAGGGTGGATTTTTTTTCCAAGAAACAAACTTTCCGTTTTTAAAAATTATTTATGCACCCAAAGAAAAAACCAGATTCTCCACCAGATTCGAAGCTTCCAAATTTGGGAGTGCTATTTTGCGGGGGTTTAAATAGCCATTGGTCTCCTCTACGACTCTCTTCCACAAAATAAAAAAACCCAGCTGATAGGGCAACTCTTCTTTCCTTCCAGTGAAACAGATCCGTTCCCCTTCCGTTCATGTGAGCAGAGAAACCCTCGTCTCTCCTCAACTTTCCCTGCTTGACCCAAGAAACCATAAAACACGTATGCTTGGCCTCCACTATTCGTTGGCTATGGTTTTAACCCGTGTTCATTCACCAATATCCTCTTCCTGTGCATGCGACTATATCATCTCTTGGTTCTCCTATGAATAACGACTTTGGGAAGAAAAAAATGGGTGGAAATACTCTCTACGAGTGGCTTGAGCATCTCTCTCTTTTCTTGTGTGTGAACAGAACCCTTGACCTTCCTTTTCTGTGTGTTGGTTCCTCTCTTTTCCTACGCACGGGTTCAAATCGCGGATCAACAAAGGAGTTACTTTCACTTGGCTATCAATGTTTACAAATGGTTAGACACCAACAAACACTTAGACTCCCTCCTCGGCCTTCACCTCAACGAACAACTCTACTTCCATGACCTCATCTTTCTCGGACCAGTGCTTCCTCCACATTCACTCTAATACCACTTGTTGGTATTCAAGATCCTGAAACAATAATAAATAGAAAACATGGCAATATAGACAAAAGAATCACATAGATTAACACATGAATTTTAAGTGGTAAAACTTCATGGTGTGTCAAGGAAATATGCATGGGCAAGGTATTGGAATGTATTATTATTCCAGATGGGTTTACAAAAAGGTTTACAACAGGTCATATACATCGCAGGATAAATCATTACATTAACTCAAGAATTGTTTTTGGTTACATAAGTCCACAAAGTGTCTCCGAACTACCAAATATTTACAATGAATAAATTTGTATTATTACCATAACTAATTGTTTTCATAATTCCAACATATCATTGGAGTGGTTAAGCTTTGAATTTGCATTGACTATGCGTGCATCCAATTCCTCAACAAGAAGTGTAGATATGGGTTGATTGTATGCACACCCATCTACAATCACACCTATCTATGCGAGCTATAGAGAGTCATAGAGATAGTTTGGATGGGGTATATACATTATTTTAGGAGATAAAGTGGAGATGGAAAAAAGATGTAGGGCTACAAAAAATGCATCAAATGAGACTAAATAGTGGGAGATAACCAATATTGTGTATTGGAATGCTGATAACCATAAATTTTGTTACAAATTTGGTTACAATATCGTTAAAAAACAAATACTTGAAAGCCTTGCACTTCACATACAATATATGACATTACATATATTTATTCCATTTACATGAATTTAATGACCTCAATAAATATATGCCATAGCCAAACTTAGGTTATCTAAGTTTGGAAAAAAATTTGCATTGTGTGCATGTTCTGTGATTAAAATTAAAAACTTAGATATAACCTAAGATTGAAAAAATTTCAGTTGGTTAGAGCTAGGCCATAGTACAATCAATTCATCATTCAATCAAATGTGTGATAAAAATAATTTAAATATTATGAAAAAATATTATTTTGTTAAACATATGTATAACATTGAACAACAAAAAAAATATTTACACTCAAATACAAAATAACAAATATCAACAACAAATCAAATGTTATAATCTTGGCGTAACAAATATCAACAAAGAATCAAATATTATAGTCTTAGCCACAAAAGAGACTAATAACTCAAAAATATTGTATAATTTTTTTTTTCAAATATTCATAATAACAAAGTTCATAGTATTACTATTCTATACCCCTCACCCCTCTCAATTCGTTGTACTATCAATTGAAAATCCTCATATTATGAGTGTTGATTTTAATTTCCATTTTAAATCAACACTCCTTCCATGTTGATTTTGTCTTGTACATGCTCATCAACACTCCTTACAACTTAAGTTGATAAAAAGGTTTAATTACCGTGCACCAACAATTTAACCCCAAAAATTAAAAACCTTTATGAGTGATATTTTGCAAGAATATTTCCAAATGCTTTACCAGGATCGTTCCAAATAACTTACAAACATGGTATAAAAAATATGTTTTCCAAACATTGATAAGAACATCAACTTCAACAACAAAGTTGATGGTATCGTTTTCTTCGTCAACCCTCTCAATACATTTGCGACATTATTTGGAAATTTTAATGTTATCATATTTATCCGGGATGAACATTTATTTTTCACATATACATCAACTCCCTTTGAAACATGAGTTTATTAAATGGAAGTCGAGTTATACCTAACCTTAATGCACCCATTAGGTGAAAAAAAAGCATATGATGGGTCACACATATTAACCTAGCTTTTGAAATTATTTTAACATCTGTTTTTTCCATAAAATATTAACGTATATTTGTTCACTATTAAAAATGTACAAAATTAAAAATAACAAAATAATTCTAGTTCAATTTTGTTTATTCATCTCTATCACTAATAGATTCATAATTAAAATATATTTAAATTAAATAATGTTAACGTATATTTGTTCACTATTAAAAAATAAATGTACAAAATTAAAAATAAGAAAATAATTCTAGATCAATTTTGTTTATTCATCTCTATCACGAATAGATTCATAATTAAAATATATTTAAATTAAATAAAAACTAATAAAATATTAAATGAATTTCTAAATATCAATTATAAAAAAAAAAAAACTGAAACATACATTTACATAGGATAACAAATAAATATTTTAGTGTAACAATTATCTTTTCAACATTTACAAAAAAAAATAAGAGTTTCATAATTTTTTTTTGGATAACATAATGTAAATATACTAAGATTTTGATTTTTTTTATCATATTTTTCTTACCGTTTTCTCAAAATTATTGCAATTTTTAGATCATGAAAACGTTTGTTAAGTAAACAAATAAATATAGCTTAAATAAATTTTGTGTTTGCGTGGGGATTAGTGAAACTGTGTTACATTTTAATGGCTCAAGATGGACAAAGGGGACGAAAATTCCCAAATTTCCAAATGCATGACATGGTCAATAAATCTCGAAGCTTGGAGGACTTTACCTCGACCTTACTCCAGAGAAGTGCGGGAATACAACCCAGAGAGGGATCAACAAGTTCAGAAAGGAGAGAATTAAGAGGAGACATAGGAGTCGTGAAATAACCACAAAATTTACTCGACTCAGATCCAATAACCAAGTAAATAGGTCGAACCCAAAGCAGAATAAGAGTAGAGCTATCCCCAAATGAAATAATAAAAATCTTGAATTGTTTCAAGAAATGACGAATTTGGAGATAAAAATCTTGCAAGAAGGAGAGTTTGGACCCTAAAATTGTGCGGGAGTAGGAGGAAGCGACCACCAATCTGCATATGGATGGAGTAAATAACCTCACGAAAATGCTTGGAATGAGTTAACAGATTATGCAGTATCAATAGTCATGTGTATCCCTTAGGGATAGCATGGAAAGCTCCCATTGATATGGAAATATTACAATGTAGAGGTTCATTTAGAGATAAATCTGTGTAGAGGAATTTACAGTTAGTAAGCCTTTTTTTGTGTTCATGTTCAAGCAGAGGAAATTATTCACAAAACATAGTATATACAGAACAAGCAACTATGGAGTTGATCATCTCTTCTCTACATTCACATGAAATTGAAATTACAAAATACATGGTATGAGATAGTTATGTAGAACACTCCATCCTTCACCTACTTAATAAATGCAAACTTACATATCTTGTCTATGCATTTAAGATTCCTATCCTGTATCAATTTTGGTCAAACAAATAATGGAGGAATTACTCCATTTAACACTCCCCCTTAATTTTGATCATTACAAATATTGACACAAACAATTCCTTAGTGTTGTCTCTGAAATTCAAAAGTATTTCTTCTCAGTGGCTTGGTGAAGATAAGTGTTAATTTTTCTTTCAAACCATAAAACTACAACACAATGCTGCCATCATTGACAAGCGCGCGAATGAAATGATAGAGAGTGTCTATGTGTTTACTCTTGCGGTAAAACACATGATTCTTAAATAATGCAATTGTTGAACTGTTGTCACAAAATATAGAAGTTGACTCATTTTCTTCATGTGCAAGATAACTAAGGATCCTTCTCAACCAAAATGCATGAAATGTTGCTCAAGTTCCTGCCACATACTCTACTTCTGCTAAAGAAATTGTGACGATGGGTTGTTTCCTAGAAGCCCATGATATAAAGCTTGTACCAAACATAAATTCATACCCATAAGTACTTTTCATATCATCAACACTACCTGCAAAATCCCTATCTATATATCCAACAAGTGAATCATCTTCTGAAGTAGAGTACCAAATTCCATAATCTGGTGTAGTTGCAATATACCTCGAAATTCTTTTTCCAACTTTCCAATGATAGATTTTGGGATTTTCCATGAATTTGGAAATTAAGCTTACTGCATACATAATATTTGGTCGGGTAGATGTAAGTTACATGAGGCTTCCTAAAATCCTTCTATACAGAGTATAATCAATTTATGTTCCTTCATCTTGTTTACTTAATTTTGTACCTATTGCAATTGGTGTATCTGTTGGCTTGCATTTGTTCATTTTGAACCTTTTCAAAATATCTGTGGCACATTTTTGCTGACAGATAAAAATTCTCTGTTCATATTGCTCAACTTCAATTCCGAGAAAATATTTCATAAGACCTATATCGGTCATTTCAATTTCACTTTGTATGGCTACTTTGAATTCATTCAACAACAAATTTCCTATATAAATCATGTCATCAACATAGAGACAAACTATCAAAATATTACCCCATTGGTCTCTTTGGGTGTAAAGTGTTGGTTCATTGTTTCTCCCGTTGAACCCATTTTTGGGAAAATAATTTACAACGTGGTTGTACCAAGCTCTTGGAGCTTGCTTCAAACCGTAGAATGCTTTCTTCAATCTGTACACTTTGTACTCTTTACCTATGATCAAAAATCTTGGTGGTTGATCCAAATAGAGTTCTTCCTTTAAAAATCCATTTAGAAAGGTTTATTTAACATCCATTTGATAGAACGACCATTGGTTTTGAGCTGCAACTGCCAAAATTTCTCTGACAATATCCAAACGTGCTATTGGAGAAAATGTTTCTCCATAGTCAATACCGAGTTGTTGAGAAAACCCTTTTTCTACGAGTGTTTCCTTGTGATTCTCTACTTTTCCTTTCTCATTGAATTTCATCTTATATACCCATTTAACTCCAATTCTAGTTTTACGTGTGGGGATATCCAAAAGATCTCATTTATTGTTTCTTTCAATTTCTTCAATTTCTTCATTCATTGCATCAACCCATTTTTCTTCCTTTACTACTTCTTCAAAGTATACTAGTTGATAGGATAACAAGGAAAAGTTTGCTTGTTGATCCATATCATCATTTTGTGCATAAATTCTTCTCACTCTTCTTATTCTTTGGTTCCTTAAGTTTTCTATGGTGGGATCCAAATAATTTCTAGAAGAACAAGAACAAGAACTATGCTCTGTTTGCTATTCTTGGACCTTTACATGCAATCTGGGAAGTCTTGGTGGAGAAGTTTGTTGTCATGTAGCTTCCACCTGCTTATCTTCTTGTATAGAAGGAATCTAATCTACAAGTATTTCACTTGTTTGGTTATCCCAAGATTCATCTTATTGGATTTTCACATCTTTGTTTACTATCAACTTCCTGGTAATAGGATTATACATCCTATATGCTTTAGACTATTGATTATATCCCACAAATATAATTTGTTCACTTCTATCATCAATCTTTCTCCCCAACGCTTCACGAACACGAGAATATACTACACAACCAAAAAAATTAAGACAAATGTTATATTTCATACCACTCCAGGCTTCTTGAGGGAGTTGATCTTTTAGACCGCTGGTTGGTGACAAATTTAAAATATAGAATGAACATGTCATTTCTTCACCCCAATATTCATTTCACAAATTCTTGGTCTTTAGCATACTTCTGGCCATATTCATTATTGTCTAATTCTTCCTTTCATCTACTACATTTTGTTGTGGAGTGTATCTTTTGGTAAATTCTCTCTTGATTCCATGTTGCCTACAATATGTTGCAAATTCCTTACAATCATTTTCATCTCCTTGATATGATATGAATACTTTGATGTATTTCCCACTTTGTTTCTCTATCAAAGATTTAAATTCTCTAAATTTTTCAAATGTCTTTGATTTTGTGCTTGAGAAAATACACCCATGCTTTTCTACTAAAATCATTAATGAATGTTAGAAAATAGAAGTTTCCTCCTATTGACTGATTTTTCATTGAACCAAAAAGGTCTTTATGCACTAGTTCATGGTGATATTTTTCTCTATAGGAAGCATTGAGAAAACTATCCCTTTGGAGTTTGTCCAAAACACAACTCTCACAGGAGTTTGTTTGTTCATTTATAATGGGAAAAACTTTGACCATAGACTTCTTTTGTAATATGCTAATACTTTTAAATGGTAAATGGCCATATCTAAGATGCCACAAGCAAGTATTATCTTAGCTTTAAAATTTTTGGGCATATGGCTATGACAAAATTACATTTCTCAATATCAAAGGGAACATTATGTTTTTGGTCATCTGTATTGTAGCCACAATTTTCTTATTGGGTGATTTGTCCAAGATTTTACACTTGGAACCTTAAAAAATGACCTTATAAGAATGTTCATTCATCTCACCTACACTCATTAAATTATGTCTAAGACGAGGTACATAATAAACGTCATGAATATTCTTTTTTTTTATCTTGTTTGGTTAATACATAAATTATACCCTTGCCTGCAACTTTATTTTGATAATCATTTCCCAATTTAATTTGAGATGTGACAGAGCTATCTAAACTAGAAAACAAATATTTGTTACTTTTCATAGGATTGTTGCATCCACTATCCAGTGGCCAGAGATCATGATTGTTGCTTGCTTCTTCTGTAACTTGACATGAGAATAACATTGATTCATATGTTCCTTCTTTAGTGTTGGTAACATTTTCTCTACCCCTATTCAGATCTTCTTGTTTCTTTCTGCATTCACTTTCGTAGTGACCAAATTTCTTGTAATAATTGCACGAGATGCTTTCTTTTTCAGTCCATCTTGATTGATTAAAATTTATTCCTCCCACAAATTGGTTTTGAGAGTGTCTTTGTGGTTTTTCCGATTATTCACTCTATTATGAACATTCTGAAGTTGACCTACATCATGTTTGAGAGTGACCTCTACCTTTTATACCTTTGATTTTATTCCATCGACCTCTACCTCTGCTTATAGAGGCTTGAGACTGAAATGCATTCTCTAAATATTTAGTATTTCGACTGAGCCTACCTTCATGGGTTAACAAAGATCCCATGAGTTCTTCAACTATCAATTGTGACAGGTATTTCAACTCTTCTATGGCAACCATGACCATATTAAATTTATCAGGAATGATTCAAATTACCTTCTCAATGACATTTTTCTCTTAAATGTCTTCTCCATGGGTTCATAGTCGATTCACGATGCTCGTGACATGGGTCATAAAATGATCCACAAAATATGAATCCTTCATTTGAAGAGTCTCAAAACTCTTCCTGAGTTTTTGCAACTTTGCAATTTTGAATTTATCAATGCCCTGATAGGTTATTTCAAGAGTATCCCATGTTTTTTTGGCATGATCTACTGCTACGAATTTGAGGAAAATATATTCATCTAACCCTTGTTCGATGAGCCATAGGGATTTTTTATCCTTCTTCCTGAGTTTTTCGAGGGAATTTCTCTGCGAATTTCTCATTACTTGTAGATCTATCAGATCTGGTTCATGAAATCCATTGAATATTTCTTCCCAACAATCTTTAGATAGGACGATTTTTTTTTTATCTTTATAGAACATACATCATAGTTCTTACCCTTTAAAATTGGACCTAGTGCTAGTGCTGGACTATTGCTAGACTCCATGAATCTCCTGTTGACAATCAAATCCCCCTCTCTGTCTTAGATCTTGATGAAATACTTCTCCTTTATCGAAATGGGAAAAAACCCATAATATTTTGTGCCTCGACACTCCCTTTCCACAACTAGATGCATCCTATCCATACCAAGACAAGTATCCAAAAGACATAATTTTTTTTCGGGAATCCTAGGTTATGGATGTGCCCTATACATGCACAGAGGGGCGTCCATATTCTCTTGGACACTCTGTATACATGGGAAGGGGGGCATCCATCTGCAAAAACATAATTTTTCAAAGGGTTTTCCCTTGAGCTTTATCCGCATAACGATATGGAAATTGATCCTCTTCCTCTCGTGGTTGAACGAAGATGGAAAGTTCTCTCCAACACCCTAAAAATTACTCTCCAATATTAGAAGAGACTTAGACTAGATTTGATACCATGTTCATGTTCAAGCAAAAGAAACCATTCACAAAAAGAAGCATACACACACCAAGCAACTATGTAGTTGTTCATCTCTTCTCTACATTCACTTGAAACTGAAATTACAAAACACATGGTATGAGATAGTTCCCTATAAGATTGCATCATTTACCTACCTAATAAATGAAAACTTGCATATCTTATATGTGCATTTAATATGCCTATCCTCTATCAATTTTGGTCAAACAAGTAATGGAGGAATTACTCCATTTAACATTCTAGGCCCCTTCCTTATAGGTGGCAGTATTATTTCTGGTCTTTGTGGGGTGTTAACCTCACAAATTATAATCGACCTTTATCCTATGGTTTAGGGGTTGTGTCTATCATCATGGACCCATCTTGGAGCGATAACACATCCTATGTAAGAAAGAATACATGGACAAAGGAAACCTACTGAACTTCAATCAAATTAGCAATGTTGGTTTGGAATTGATGCTCTAATGCAATACCATTAATATGTATTTATATTAACATAAAATATTGGTTACAATGCATTTTCATTTACATTGGTATAAATACCAACTACCCTTAACTGTAGAATTAATTAAGGACATAATTATCTTATTCTAACACTCCCCCTTAATTAAATTTGTTAAGAACATTATTCCAACACCCCCTTAATCATAGCCGAACCATCTCATGTTCTAAGATTAAAATCCATATCACATTCTCCCTTTCATACAAGATTCAACTTCTCTGATTCAACATCAAGCTATTATACGAGTACACTTGCCACCTTCATACCTATGAAGTGGTTTTCTCCACAACTTGATGTCACATCATCCTTATGCATGAGAGGGATACACCATGCACTATGAAACTACTTGTATGCCTGAATTACGGGGATTACAACAAACTTGGGGAGATGAACTTGCATATGGCTAGAATTTTGCAACTACAACCAAAATGCTCTAGGGTGTCAGGTACAACCGATCATGCACCTCCTCATTACAAGATTTCATGTCAGATACAACATTTCATCTTGCCAATACCTTCTTTACACTACTTCATAGTGGGTTCTTATATTGGATGGTGACTTCATACCAAATTGCTTGTTGTAGATTTGATGTCAAAAAATTCTTCGACGAACCAAAAAAATATTCAATTGCATTGTTGGAGACCTTTCTTGCAGAATTCCTTCTTCGATGTATAACCTTTCTCCACTTTGGATATTTAAACCCAATGGATTTTTGACTTTATTGTCTTCTTCACTCCACTTTGATCCTTCCTTTATCAATTCACCTCTTGCTTATCTTCTTGCAACGATCTACAAATCTTGCTTTTATTTCTCCTCTTTAGTTATAACTTTCCTTTCTTCTTTCATTTTCACATCAATTCGATTTCGATCGAAACCAATTCAACCTCTTCAAGGACAAACAATATTTGAGGCGACACTCCACCTATGCAAAGTTTTTCTTCCTCACTATAGTGCCTTTTTCTTGGATTTACACGATCTTTTAAAATCATATCATTGAATATCATGCAAGTCGATCCTCTCACACAGAAAAATATGTGTTTTGGATTTACACAACCTTTTAAAATTCTAATAAAAAATTTCCTTTTTTATTTCTTTATGAATCCCAAAATTCATCTTTGAAAATTAAAAGAAAACTCTTGTCCTCCTCTTTTAATTAAAATAATGAAACTTATCGGATTCTTACATATTCATGGCTTCTCATGTATTTGAAACAAACTATAGCTCTTGTTGTTTTTATCGCACCATGTCAACGCTTCTTGCAAACTGGAGATACCCTTCTTATATACTAATGATAGCTTATCTCCCTTCTTGCAGACTAGTGATACCTTGTCTATGGTGTTTTCTCCTTGTGAGATTCCTCTCGTTGGAATCACTGACACGAATTGCTCAACACTTCTTGGTGATAGTGCAACCCTTTCTCACAACAATCCTTTTATTGCTTCCTATGACCTTTCTTTATAGCTCCACTTCTTACAATGATCCTTTTTTCTACTCATTGATACATACATGCCAACACTCGATCCTCTCTTTCTTCATGTGATCCTTTCTGATCCATGATCCCTTAGTAAAATCCTTCTTGCAAACAATATGGCATGACCCATCTTTCTCACTATCAAACAATATGGCGTTATCCATATTGATGATTGTACGATTGCTCGCAGTATGGAACTGTTGCTTCCATAGAAGGGTTTTAATCAATTAGAGTGGTTCTCCTACTCCACAAGATTCCATATGCTCGGGCACCTAGGCCCTCCTATGATGGATTCGAGCCCAAAACCAATTTGATATCACTTGTTGGTTTCGAGACGATTCTCTAAAGCAACACCATTAATCTATCAAGGTAAAATATTGGTTACAATGTAGTTGGATTTATGTTGGTATAATTACAAACTACCCATAACTGTAGAATTAATTAAGGATGTAATTAGCTTATTCTAGAAAAAAAAAAGCTAAGCAGCCATGAACAATTAATTATGAAACCGCTTCAGTGATTTGAAACCTTAGAACAGGGGAGGAAAAGAACCAACGCCCTTGAGCATACTCTAATGAGTCTCTTGCACAGTGTGGACACTCTCGAGCATGAATTCTAGCAAATCAAAGCCATAGAAATTGCCTAGCAGACCAATTTAGGTTCAAATAATCAACTTGGAATAGAATTTAAGTCAATGAATCTTCAAGAGACAAAGAGAGATTGAGAAATGGTTCCAAAGGAAATTGAAGATAATGAACCCGACCATGGTAAATTTAAGGAAACACCAGACAATGAATCTTTTGTTTAAAATATGTATTTTAAATGCATATTTTTTCTTGGTCATTATCAAGGTATATAACAACAAGTATGCTTGAACGTATACATAAGTTTTTAATATTTTTTATATTAAAACAGTAGTAGAGGACTTATTCAAATTTGAGCCAATTTTTGTATCTATTTTGACCACTGTTTTTCTTTTGGGAAGCTCCCTTACTATATAAAATATCTTCAATTTCTATATATAAAATATCTTCAATTTCTTTGAAATATCTTCAGTTTCTTTCCTTTCGGGAAACTCCCTTTGTATATAAAATATCTTTAGTTTCTTTGAAAAAAAAAAAAAAAAAACAACTTTTGTTTTTACGCGTAAACCAATTTCATTGCACACTTTGGTTTTTTTACTTTCATAAAG
Source organism: Picea engelmannii (assembly GCA_009831015.1). Lineage (NCBI taxonomy): Eukaryota > Viridiplantae > Streptophyta > Pinopsida > Pinales > Pinaceae > Picea > Picea engelmannii. The sequence continues at coordinate 521,975 of ML789343.1, forward strand.
ATTTGTAGATTTTAGTCCGTATATGCTCTAGATTTCTCAATTTTGTAGCCATGTTATCTCTTTTATTTGCCATTTATTTCACAATCAAAGTGATTCTCTAATGAAATTCATAAAGTTGAAGGATGTACTTGTAAGCGGAAAAAATCTATGGATCTAATTAAATAAATAGTTAGGTAACTATTTCTATTAAGAAAATAAATTCGCTATGTAGTACGAGGGATTAGACAGTGAATTTTATTACACAACATTCTATACATCATATAACCCATCGCATTCCTATATATCCCATTTTTTTTTATATACATAAGACGACCCGACACATTATCATATATCACGTTTTTTTATTCCATCCACATATTATCTGTCTGAATGGTTCAACCTTCTCCACGAGTTTATGCTGGTATATTTTTGGGTACGAATATGCGAGCCAACCTTCAATGGAACACATTCCAAATATTCTTAGACTTGTGGAAAACTTTCTCCGATTCAAAGAAACGTATCACCAAATATCAATACCGAAGTACTAATGTAGAACACCAACTATCCATGCAATGTTTATGATCATTACAATTGAAGGATTCAGGGGAGTGCTTCAGGAAACAACAAACAATTGCAACAAGAATTTTAGCACCGTGTAACAACATCAGTGAGCTAAAACAACAATTTCAACAAACAATAAAGAGCTATTACAATAAATACTTAAGTAAACCACCCCTCCATCATAAACCAAAATAGATACTCTTTTCTGACAAGAATAAAATAGATCTGCTCTACATATTCAAATCCTCATAATTAGCTACAACAAACAGAGTTACAACAGAACAGGGGAGTTACAACAACAAACTAAAACTCAGATTACAGTAGTGAAATAGCTTCAATGAATCATTCCCTGCAAAAGTAAATCAACCGAGTAATTTTGTACTAAAACTAAATAACATGCTACAACAAAACATTGCACATCATAATAATTTAAATGGAGTTTTTTAAATGATACAAAAAACATAGTATGCATGCCAAAAAAAAAAGAAATTACTCTGTTACAGCAAAATAAAATACTTTGTCTATTTCATCTCATAAAAAAATTAGGATTACATAGATGTATATAACGATGAAATTAGTCGGTTAACTTGCCCCTTCGTTGTGCCTAAATCGAATTCGTCTTTTCAAAACTTTGATGTTTCATTGCCCCTTAAAAATTCGATTGGTCAAAGATGAAACAGTGCGAAGGTGATAATATTTTAGAACTTCAACAGTTAAGGTGGTCACCCATTCACAATTTGATCGTTTGAGATAAGCCATCTTTTGGGCAGTGGAATGATTGATCTTCCAACATTCTCCCTCTTAATAATTTTACCAAAAAAATAAACTCTGCAATACAAGATTGTTGTCAAAACAAAAATGTTATTACAATTAACAAACCCCAATGTTCTTTGTGTGAATTTGAAACAATTCCTTTTCTAAGGGCTTTGTCAACATGCCTGCAAACTGATATTCAGATATGCAAAACTCTACAAAACTTTCATCAGTGTTTATCAACTCTCAAATAAAATGATATTTTGTATCAATATGCTTAGTCTTCTTGTGTAGAACATGATTAAATGGCAGAGCAATCATAGATTTATTATATAAAAAAAGCCTGATTTGGTTCTTCTTGTTCATGTAACAAATCAGTCATAATCCTTCTCATCCACACATTCTGACATGCAACTGTTGTTGATGCAACATACTCTACCTGAGCAGATGATAAAGTCATAATTGGTTACTTCTTTGATTCCCATGCTACTGCTACTGATCCAAAGCTAAACACATATCGTGATGTGTTGTTCCTCTGATCGACACCACCTGCAAAATCACCATCATTATATCTAATCAAGTTAAAATCTGAAATTGATGTGTACAAGACACCATAATTTGTTGTTCCAACAACATATCTTGGAACCCTCTTTCCATCGTTCCAATGGATGTTCTTCAGAGACTTCATAAATCTAGAAATCAAACTTACAACAAACATAATATCGATCCTTGTTATTGTCAAATACATAAGACTTACAACCATTCTTTTATAAAGATTCAGATCAACACATGACCCCTCATCATTCTTACTGAGTTTTGTGCCAGTTTCAATTGGTGTTACAACTGGTTTACAACTCACCATCCTAAACCTTTTCAATATTTCCTTTGCATACTTAGTTTGAAAAATAAAAATATCATCTTCATATTGTATTACTTTAATGCATAGAAAGTATTTCATCATTCCTAAATCAGTCATTTGAAACTCAGTTTTCATGACTGTCTTAAACCCATCTACTGAAAGATTTTCGGTGAAAATCAAATTATCAACATACAAGCATATAATGAAGAGTTTACCTTCTTGATTTACCTTTGTATATAGATTTGGATCACTCAAAATCCTCTTGAATCCTTCACCATTTAAGTATTCATCAATTTTGTTGCAACATACTCGGGGTGCTTGTTTCAATCCATACAACACTTTCTTTAACCTGTAGACCTTACCTTCTTGTCCATCAATCTCATATCCTAGAGGTTGTTTTACATAAACCTCTTCTTCCATAAAACCATTTAAAAATGCATACTTAACATCCCTTTGGTACATACACCATTTATTATGATAAGCAATGGCTAACACCATTCTTACCGTATTAAGCCTAGGTACAGGTGAAAATGTTTCATTATAATACCGAGTTGTTGAATGAACCCCTAAGCTACAAGCCTTGCTTTGTGCTTCTTAACTTCACCTTCAACATTTAACTTGATCTTGTAAATCCATTTAACATTAATACATTTTTTATCTTCAGGCAAATCTACAAGTTCTCAAGTGTTATTCCTTTCTATGGTATCAATTTCCTCATTCATATCTTCTACCCAAAATTATTTTTTAACAACCTCATCAAAATTTATAGGATCATATGCAATCAATGGAAAATTTGAAAACTTCATCTACTTCATCATTTTGCTCATATAATTCTCTTAAATTTTTAGTCTTATGACCTCTAATTTTGTTTCCTAATGAAGCTAAAGTAGGATTTGATTCATCACTTACCTCTGATCATGTTTGTTGTCCACAATGACCTGATGGCTCAATGAGCTCATATGTTCTATGAATTCTTAGTTGTGATGGGTTGACTCATGTGGAATCAACTGTCCAACATGTATGACTTGATCATCTCCATCATCATCTCCATGGGATACTTCAGATCCCCCCGAAACAACTTTATGAATGCTACCATCCCAAGCCTCTTCTTCCTTAAACTCAACATCTCTAATGATAACATACTTCTTGGTGACATGATTATAGAGTCTATATTTCTTAGAATCCTCATTGTATCCAATAAAGACACATTTCTCACTTTTTTCATCCATTTTTCTCCTTATCTCTTTAGGTACATGTGCATAAGATACACACACAAAAATCCTCAAATGGGATACACTGTTATTCTTACCACTCCAAGCTTCCTGGGGAACTTGGTCCTTCACACTCTTAGTTCAACTCCTGTTCAAAATATATAATGAACAGATAACTACATCTCTCCAATATTCATTCAGAAGATGATTCTCCTTCAACATACTTCGAGCCATATTCATAATGGTTTGATTCTTCCTTTCAGCTACTCCATTCTGCTGTGGAGTATATCGAGTAGTAAAATGTCTCTTGATTCCATGAGACCAAAAAAACTCCATGAAATCAATTAACATATACTCACCTCCTCTGTTTGATCTCAAGAATTTAATATAGTTTCCACTCTCCTTTTCAACTATAAATTTAAACCTTTTAAATATATCAAAATCTTCAGACTTCTGCTTCAACAAATAAACCCAAGTTTTTCGACTAAAATCATCAATAAAAGTCATAAAATAGACATTACCAGTGAAGGTGTTTGCATTGGCCCACATAAGTCTATCTGAACAAGTTCCAATGGAGATTTAGTTCTATACAAAACTCCATAAATAAAATTTTCCCTGTGATGCTTTGCAAGTATGCAACTCTCACACGAGCTTGTTGGTTGTTGGATATTGGGCAACCCCTTCACCATTTTCTCCTTGTGCAAAAAATCTATACCTACAAAATGTAAATGGTCATATCTCAAATTCCATAACCATGATTCATCTACATCTTTATCTTTATAAGAATTCAAAGAATCAACTAGATCATTTCTCATAATAAGCGGAAAAATTACATTTTTTGTCATCCCTACCCTGGAAATCAACTACTTACTTGGATACTTATCATAAATTGTACATACCTTGTTCTTTAAGCAGGTAATTGAGAAAGTTCACAACATTGATGACTTGATAAAGGAAACTATCAACTGACTCACTGTCCTTCATCTACTTGGTTTTATATATGTCTGAGGGAAACAATCGTTAATGGTTTTATATATGTATGAATATTGTGTTCCATTTTCAATCATTTTGTGTGTTGAATACAACACCTTATGATTGATTGTTGAGAGATTTGTAGCTAATAGAAATAGACAAGAAGAAGAGTGCAGAAAACACAATTTCAAGCAAACCATAATTTGATAGCCTGTATTAACACATAAAAACTTTTAATGGATTTTGTCCATTGATCTTGATAGCAGATAAAAGGTTCACTTTTAATTTTATTCTCATTTACCTGGGATTTATCACTATCAACCATAGTCTTATTCTCGCAACTAAAATTATGTTTTTCTTTGTTACAATTATATCCATGCTATACACCCACATTAATTGAGAAATGGATACAATGTCTGACATATCTCTAAAAACTATAAATTTGGCCTTTCCCAAAGGCTTAGTAAAATATAATTAGCATTGTCATTTGTGCTACAATATAATAAGTCAATCTCACTTGACTGTATCTTTTCTCTTGCAAAGTGATATTGCATTTCAATGTTTTTTTTACTTTTAGTGGTAAACTCTATTTTTAGATAATTTTATAAAACTTTGACTCTCCACTTCAATAGTGTGTTTCATCCATATAGCTTCACATGTAACTGTACATAATGCTTTTTATTCAATTTTATGAAATAGTTAGTTGTTCCTTATTTCTCCATGATAATTCTAGATCATATGGCGAAATTATTTGGATTACCTACCCAATCAAACTTTGAATAATTTGTCAACTCAACATTTAAATGATTAGTATATCCAATACCATAATCAAAAGTTCCTTTAAGTATCGAATTACTATTTTTGTATATTTTCAATGACTCTCATGTGTCCTAGCCATGAATATGCTAAATATACTCAGTGGCTATGGAATGCAGAGTAGTGTTGTGGTTACTAAGTTGTACCACCGTCTGCAAGTAATGTTGTGGTTACTAAGTTGTACCACCGTCTACAAAAAGTTTGACACTCCCTTTCAATGGAGTAGAAGCTTGTTTACATTCATGCTTATTGAACTATTAAATAATTTTCTATGCATACTTTCTTTGATTTATTAGAGTGTTTACATTCTTCCTCCTTATTTCAATACCCAAACCATAATGCATTTGACCAAGATTTGTCATATCAAATTTTTGTGATATATGAAGTTTGACTTGCCCAAACCATAATGCATTTGAACACGATTTGTCATATCAATTTTTTTGTGATATATGAAGTTTGACTTCTTCAATCAAATCTGTAGCACTACATGTTATGATCAAATCATCCACATACTCATGTTTCTTGATCTACAAATTTGGATCATTTTGGCTTTTAACAAATCCATGCTAAAATAAGCACTTAATGATTTTTAAAACATGTAGTTCTTTCTTTAACATGCATAGAAAATTCAGTGGTCCTTTCTTAAAAATACATTTAGGTTGAACTACATATATTTCCTCTTTTAGTTCACCATTCAATAAAGTTGATTTAACTTTGTTGCAACTACACTTAATGACCTTAAAAGTATTCATTTTAGCTACATGTGAAAATGTTTCTTCAAAACCTATGGCTTCCTCTTCTAGGTAACCTTTTTCAACTAACCTTTCTGATGCATGAGCATCGCCATCAACAATCAACGAGGCCAAGTGGAGGAAAACTCAACACCCAACACACACATTTTCAAATCATATTTAAATTACAAAGGAGGGCGCATCATCCTAAATTTTTGAAAATATTATAATTAAAGATCTTTTAATGTTTGGAGGCTTGATCCATTGCATGAGATCCCAAGATATTGTATTTTTCTTTAATATAAGATAGGGTTGTACAAATACTGAGCATCAACTCATATATGAATGTAATGGCCATTTATTGTAATAACCCTTAGTAGATAGGTTCTTTTAATTGTGATATGATAGCACTAAGGTAGCCAGTAGGAAGGCTCGATAAGCCCCTCCATGTATAAATGTATGTAACCAATGCCCAAATGAGGTTGTTGAATGTTATTGTTGTCGCTGCTAGTCATTGTAGAGAGATACCGAGAGATGTATGTGTCCATGTACATACTTTGTTTAAGGAATACAAATAGAGAGGTTTAATTCCAAATGTATGTTGTTGTATTCATCTGAGTTCATTGATTACATGTGATGTTTCTTTATGTTTTATGTGTTTTATGTGTCTGAGTATGTATTTCATGGTTAAGTGTGGAAAAATTTGATGTTTCTATAAGTTTGAATTGTTTCTCTTCTGATACTTCTGGTGCAATGAGTTCATAGTTCCCGCAAGGAGTGCGAAGGCCGAGTCAAGATGGAATTAGAAACTCAAAAGAGGTAGCGTGAAGCTTTGTAGAGGAAGTGCAAGGAGTGCACAGTTTATTAGTGGAGAGAAAACTCTAGAGAAGACTCGTGCAAGGAGTGTTTCAGGCCAACAATTAGTCGAAATGATGAAGAAGTCATAGAGAAGATGAGCGCAAGGAGTGTGTAAGGCAATTTTTAGAAAAATCTCTAAGTCCAAAACTTTTCAGAAGTTTAATGGATGCAAAGAGTGCGCCAGAGGTTCGAAATACCTCAAGGATCAAAGATGATAAAGGATAGCATCAAAATCATTAAGGAGGGGGAAGTATATTTGTTTTCAGTATCAACGGACAAGATTCAATTTTGGGAGGATCTAGGATCTCTCGTTACCATCAGATCATGAGAAGTAGCTTGAGAAGTATAAGATCAAAGGTTCAATTTTAATTTTATTCTCATTTACCTAGAAACTATTAACCATAGTCTTATTATCACAATTATAATTATGTTTTTATGTGTTACAATTATATCCATGCTAAACACCCACTTTAATTGAGAAATGGATACAATGTTGAACATATCTCTAAAAATTACAAATTTGGCCTTTTCCAAAGGCTTAGTAAAATATCATTAGCATTGTCATTTGCGCTACAATACAACAAGTCAATCTCACTTGAGTGTATGTTTTCTCTTACAATGTGATATTGGATTTCAATGTTTTTTTACTTTCCATGGTAAACTTTACTTTTGGCCAATTTTATAGAACTTTGACTATCCACTTTAATTGATGCAGGTTCTTTTTGTTTTTCTCCTGTATCCACTTTAAGACATATAATAAAATAGTTGGTTGTTTCTTATTGCTCCATGATAATACTAGATCCTATGGTGAAATCATTTGGATTACCTACCCAATCAAAGTTTGAATAACTTGTCAACTCAACATTCCAATGACTAGTATATTCAATACCATAATCAAAAGTTCCCTTTAAGTATCAAAGTACTCTATTTGTAGATTTTCAATGAATCTCATGTGTCCTAGCCATGGATAGGCTAAGTATACTCATTGGGTATGGAATGCATGGTCGCGTTGTGGTTAAGTAGTTCAAACGTTTTACTAGTTTTGTATATAGAGTGCATCAACTTATTTTGTACCACTCTCTACATAAAGTTTGACACTTCCCTTCAAATGGAGTAGAAGTTGGTTTACATTCATGCTTATTTAAGTATTAAATAATTTTCTATTCATATTTTCATTGATTTATTAGAGTGTTTCCATTCTTCCTCCCTATTTCGAACTATCTGTTATGATCAAGTCATCCACATACTCATGGTTCTTGATCTACAAATTTGGATCAGTTTGACTTTTAACAAATCCATGCTAAAATAAGTAGTTAATGATTTTGGCATACCATGATATTGGACACTCTTTCGTGATCTACAAATTTGGATTACTTTGACTTTTAACAAATCCATGCAAAAATAAGTACTAAAATAAGTAGTTAATGATTTTGACATACCATGATCTTGGTCACTCTTTAAAACATATAGTGCTTTCTTTAACGTGCATAGAAAATTTTCTTGTCCTTTCTTAAAAATAACTTTAGTTGAAATACATGTATTTCCTCTTTTAGTTCACCATTCAATAAAGTTGATTTATCTTTGTTGCGAGTGCACTTAATGACCTAAAAGTATTCATTTTAGCTTCACGTGAAAATGTTTCTTCATAATCTTTGGCTTCCTCTTCTCGGTAACCTTTTACAACTAACCTTTCATTGAATTTGTTTGTACTATGATTAGAATTGAATTTTTCCTTGAATAACCTTTTTGAACCTATATGAACTTTATCTTTAGACAACTTAGTAAGCTCTGAGTTATCATTTTTCACAATGGAATCATTTTTGACAATGGAATCATATTATTCATGCATTTCATTCATTGATTCTTAATGATTTTTTTCTTCTTCCAAGTTTAAAGGTTCAACAATATACATTATGCATAGTCCTTATACCTCATTAGAGTCTTCAGGTTCCCTATTGATCTTCTCGATATCATATTGCTTTATGGAGTTGCTTCTTTACTTGGTGTCTATTCACTACTTTGATTATCAACAATTAAATTATTTTCATCAACCTCCTCATGCATCATATTTTCAATATCTTCCTTGAATATGCTCCCTGACTTGTGTACATCTCCTTATGATAATCATCTACATATCTTGAAAAATAACATCACTTCTTGCAAACACTTAATGAGTAATTGGATCATACATATTATAGGCTTTATGTTACGAACACTAACCATTCAAAAGACATTTCACTGAGTTTTCATCAAGTTTCCTCTTCATTTCTTTTGGAATATTAGAAAATGATTTACATCCAAATATTCTCAAATGATTCAAAAATGGTTTATAATCAATAAAATATTCATATGGAGTTTTTAATTTCAAGGACTTAGTTTGACTCATGTTTTGTATGTACATAGTTGTATGCATAGTCATTGTTACAATCGATAAACTATTAGGGAGAATTTTTCTTTTCAACCTATTTCTAGAACTTTAAACTAATAATCTATTTGTATAAGGAATTGTGCACTACTTTAATATACCATCTTCCTTACAATACTTTACATCATTTGAATTGTTCTCTCCCCCTCCATTTTACCATATGATCTTCATATTTTTACCTATTTGTTTTTCAATAATGGTTCTAAACTATTTGAAATATTGAAATACATCACTCTTGTTTCTAATGAAGTACACCCATGTATAAAAAATGTTTTCATCTACAAAAATGAAGAAATAAGATGTTGCACCAAGTGACCTAGTTTACATAGTCCCACACACATTAGAATGCACTAGATCAAGAAGGTATCTCTTTCATTTATCTATTCTTATTGGAAATGTAATTTTACACTATTTTCCTAATGCACACCTTTCATGTTTAATATGTCCACTCTTGAAAATAGGAAGACTATTTTCCATATCATTTGTTTGAAACAAAGAAAGATCTCTTAAATTTAAATGACCATACCTCAAGTGCCAAAGGTATTCTATGGACACACTAGTGGATGTCATTTCTTGATGGTTTATAACAATGGTTTCTAACATGTAAATGCCTCCAATTCTATCTCCTTCTACAATTACTTTGTTTTTATCGTGCACGTCCTTCACAAAAAAACCTATTTTTACAAATTCAACCTCCATTCATTGATTTGTACTTTTTGAAATGGAGATTAAGTATTTCTTGATTCCAAGGACACACACCACATTTTCAATTTGATTTACACATCCATTTAGCAATTGGATGCATTGCCGCATCCTTTTATTTCCTAACACCTATCATATCCTAAGTGAATTTTTTCACATGAAGATTGTAAAAATGATCTCTGTTATACACCATATGAGGTGAGGCACCTAAATTAAAAAACCAAGCATGATACTTGTATATTTCTATTGATAAAGATACATCTGAAATGAATAGATTCAAAACATTTGTTTACCTCACTTTATTTAACAATGAAACTTCTTTTTTTTCTTCTATGCTTGGATTCATTAAACTTCCTTACCATGTAGTTTTTTTTATAATGTATAGGCTTACCATAATAAAAATAGTCACCCTCTTCTAGACATAGTTCTCTAGTCATTTTTTTTATTCTCTTCTTTGTTGTGACTTTGATTTGGTACACCTCCTTTGTTTTTAATCTATGGCTTTCCCTTAAAGTGTTTTTTGCCTCTGGCCTGTTACGAGGAAAATCTCTCTATGAATAGGGTAAACCACAATAGACGTAAATGGCTCCAGAAATCAACTGTAGTCTCAAGTATGCTATATACACAAATATGCTAGAAAGACAAGATAAAAGGCCTACCTCATCCAGATGTTCGATGAAGTCCATCGTTGAGAACTTGACCCAAAGAAATATACATGCAACTAGTCCTGAAAAACCAAGAAAAGAAATCATATGGTGATAATATATGATGTTAGCACATTCAATAACATAATCCATTAATATACATAACAAATACGCCCATGGAATAATAATTCAAATATTTTCAAGATATCAATTGGACAGGAAAAGAGTATTTCTATTAATATATGATCAACATAAGTGAAAACATTCTAGACTTCCGTGTCAGCACGGTTCATAACCAAGAAACTAAGTTCCTTCCATCTAGGCCTCCACCACTTCAATCCTCCACCAAAGGCAATCTCATAGAAGAGAGACAATGAAGTTCTCAATAAACAAGGGAAGAGCTTGGGGGCTGAACATTGTGTTCATACTTAAAGGAAAAAGGGATTTAGACTCAATATGAAGCAAATACTTTTTCAAAGTAACTTTTATCTCAAAGTTGAATTCTTTCTCCTCTTTTCCATAGCTTAAAATTGTCCCATTTATAGCCTTCAAATGGAACTAAAGGGCCGAGTCGAAACGTTTCCAGTATATGGAATGCCAAGGATCATAGATCTCCTACCGTGACATGGAAACCCGACACCATTTTTTCATTTTTGGGCACAAATCCCTATGTACATGGATTGTAGTGGTGCATCCCGCGTATACGCATGTTGTATAGCAGGCAATGTGCGTACATGTGGAAAAAAATGTATTTTTAGCTCTGGGATTTGAAAAAATGGATGAAAAGTATGCATAAGGAAATGGAAAAGGGCCTCCTATGCAAGATTGATAGGGTGAGGAAAATATTGCTATAACAGATGTCCCCTAATGTGTGAGGTCAAAGGAGTATCTGCGATGGTCGAAATACATTTTAAAAACCCAGAAGTAGAGTGATGGGGAACTAGCTAGAAGAAATAGGTTCTCATTACATTTTTCAGTGACTTTGCATACATGGCTGCCAATTTGAATTACACTACAGATCCATGTGAAAAAATAGCAAACAACTATCCATGGCCATGAATAGGAAAATACAAATGTGGTTACATGCCAAAGGTTGTCATAGTCACGAACAAGGCCAAGTAGAACCAATCTCAAAATCAATTTGAAGATATATGTATACAATGGAGTACAATGTGATCTCCCATGATCATTGAAGTCGTATAGGTACTGGTCCAATGAAAAATAAGCAACAACTTAGGAAAGATATGTCCACATACTAAGGCCTTCAAGTCTTCTACACAATCCGCCAAAGGTGCAAGTCTACATCATGTGAATAAAGGAGTCGAGGATGAACACAATGAGACATCGTTTGATTATTGGTCATTGAGGTATATCGTTAAAAAATGTGAGGCAACCTACTGATAATGAAAGTAGGTATCAAGGCGCCGATTACACTCTTACAAGTGTGAATAAAGGAGTAGGTGTTGAACACTTCAAGAATCCATCGATCAGGACACATTGATGTATTCCCAATTGTCGATGGCGAGAGAACCTGCAACTAATGATTGCAAGCATCAAGATACTCATAAGACTGTATGTCTCGTTTCTAGAATAGATGAGCTGAAGTCGATGGAAGGAGACCCAATGAAAGGAGAGCATTAACGTATCTCTCATCATTCAACACGAGGTATAAAGCATGAGCTTCATGATTTGGAGGAAATCAAACGAAGAATATGTTCACGAACCAACGAACCTATGCATCTTTTGCGTGTGCCATACACAAAAAAGACCCTCTAAATAGCAGCCAATGAGGAAAATTGCTGACAAAGGCGAGGAAACAACCAACAAGGCTAATGGTATCCAATACACTTCACGAATCCCAATGCGTGAATAGATGTCTTACCGTCGAACACGAGGGAAACCACCCAGTCAATGAACAATGATGAAATGTCGACTGTTGGGTTCAGGGTTACCTACCAATGATGAAAGTAGGACCAGGGTGCATGACAGGAGTATAGTATCATGTGATTCTAAGACAAACTGAGGGTATGGCCTACATGCAAAGTCAAGAGTTCTGAGGAATGGCCGATATAGGTTGATAGACTTCCTTTGAACAAGAGCATGAGACATATGGAATACTCCAACAACATAGACTCAATGATGAAACCATGAGATGCAGGAGGCATCGATGAAATTCTCCATAGAGACTGGATGAGTAACCAGTCGGTAGAGAAAACTCTCTGTAACGATCTCTGCTTCCTAAGGCCATGCTAAACCAAAAATTATGATGACATATGGACTCAAAAACTTTGTTCTTTATTCAAAGGAGACACAAAAACTTCCAATATAAGATAATACTCCATTCCCGCCCATATTTTTTTGTTTTTTCATAGACAAATGAATGTTATGATACAGAGGAGGAAACGAGTGTCACAAGTAAGAAAAACTGGTTCCAGCAGTGGAACATACCTATGCTCAATGAAAGTAGATGCATGTGGGAGATGGACACTCGGGGGAATGTTCCATCCTAGGTATAGGGTGTCAAATTGTGAAGGATATAAACAAGGCTCTTCTTGGTTGAGGATGCAAAACTGTCGAGGCAAACAATTTATAATGCAAAGCGAGAACCAACTCTAGGCTTAATACTGCAAGCAAGGGAATGAGATGCAAACACAACTTAATGCCAAAAAATGTCCTTTTTCATGATCTTTAGTCTACTTGGTGTGAAAAAGGGATAAAATTGTACCAAATAGACATCCTTTCAAATCCAATTTACGAGTGTGAAAGAGACAAGTTCACTCAGAAATCTTTTCTCTTTTTGAAGACGAGTTGGAAAGGAGATTAAATTAAACTCGGTTGGGAGTCCTCTAGGTATAAGGAAGCATGTTTATGAGTGATAAATGAGGCTCAATAGAAATTCATGTATTAGTTATAAGGGACTCCCATTCCTACGAAAAAAATCTATGCATGGGAACCAAATGAAGCAGAGGATCTAACTAGGGAACCCATGTTTGGTAAGTATCTACCATTTGATAACGACAGGTCTTATAGAATATGGAAGGTTATGTGTCACAACAAATGGGTTCATACCTAAGGCATAAAGTGACATTTATAGGACACTACAAAAGTGCATGGTGGAATGGATACCTATCCTATATGCTAGGTAGTGAAAACACCTGCCCGTGGTTATGAACGATCAACATAACATTGAAATCCACAAGAATCCCTGGTGAAAACTACAAAACCCAACTCAATCCATTACTGTATTAGTCCATTAGGCGAAAAAATGACTTGAAACTATATAAAGTGGGTAAAAACTGCTATAAATAGTACCAAAACAAAAAATTACTATGTCATTTTGACTTTTTACCCAAATAGTGAAAATTGGACCAAAATACCTTTGATCTTCAACTGGTGATTGTGGGAGCATCGAGTGACGAAATTAGAAACCGTCTCAACCAGGTAATTCCTCTTGCCATCCTCTTTATTTATAGTGGATTATATTTTTAAATTAGGTTTCAAAATTTGAGTAAATTAGGGTGGAAATTGAGTAATTCAGTGTATGCGGGCTACCATTCATTGGGTCGTGTATCTGTGAGGTTATACGTGACTATGTAAAATACATGGTGCATGTACTCAGCTCTATACGCGACTGTAAATGCAGCAACCCACATACAAATCCGTAATCAATGTTTTCTATGGTTGCTAACTCAAAAATTGACTTTTATCTAGGAAGATGGTGCTAGAATGGAGGGAAAGGGAGTACGAGGAGGTAGATGATGCTGTGGATAGAGATCTGTAGGCCCAAATGGCCTTGAAAAGATGTGGTTTGTATAAATTTTTGGCACTCAAAGGGATGAGGGCCCAGGTGAGGTTTCTTGAGATGCACGTGGATTATTAGGATCTTGACAGTGAGAGCTTCAACCTTTATGGGAAACGATTGAGGATTGAAGTCGAGGACATATAATTTTTGACTGGGTTATCATGTTGGGGTGAGGTGGTGAACCTAAAATCCCAGGGAGATGGGAGAGGTATGAATATAGAGGAGTATATAGATGCTCACTGTGTATCAGGGACCACAAAGGTTGAGAGTTAATTCCCCATCCAAGAGATAAACAATATTAGCCTCAACATTGTTGTCCTCATGTTGACCAGGATCACAAGATACGATTCATTGCACCAAGCATCGAAGTCGCTCATGGTCTATGCTGTAGAGTGCTTGAGACCCATAATATATGATTGGTGTACCTCACTGTTGGATAATATGAAGAGCCAGTTAACAGAGTGCAAATAGGGTGGTAAGAGGAACTTTGGGTTTGCATATATCTTATAAAACCTTTTTTCCGAGCAGGTTCTAGGTTTGGGACCTAGAGTTGAGATCCTTCCGAGAGGACCTTGTTACAGGTATGAACTAACTGAGAGGGGGGGGGTGAATCAGTTAGTGTAGATTATTAACTATTTCTCTTCTTTTTAACTTTGAATCATTACTCTTAGTGGCAGTGAGTCTTTACTGTGAAATTCAGAGTTATAAACATAAAG
>ML789343.1:560841-587511 GCA_009831015.1 Picea engelmannii
TATATATATATATATATATATATATATTATAAAAAAATAAGCATATATGGTATAAAAAAGTATAACACACATATAAAAAATATATATAACACACATATATAACATATATATATGTTATATACATTTCATATATAAACAAATCCCGACCACCCGCCTGCTATATGTTATATAAACAAATCCCGACCCCCCGCCTGCTATATTCAAACCCGTGCCCTAATAATATTTGACCACTAGAACCCTCACCCTCACAACTTGCAGATGCAGAGACAGAGCAACCCTACCACTGTCGAGACACAGACATAGAGAAAGTGCCAAGGAGACAACCACTATTTAGACACAGACATAGAGAAAGAGACAAGGAGACAGAGCGACCCTACCATGGTCGAGACAAGGACAGAGATAAAGTGCCATCCAGAGACAAAGTGAAACCCTACCTCAGAGACAAATATAGAGAATAGAAACACAATGCCATATAAATCAGTAAGTTATTCTCACCATTGATAATTTTTTCTCACCCCTGCATACTCGATGGATTCTCGGTTGATGTTACTGTGTTCTTAGTTTTTTGTTTAAGGGGAGGTGTAAATACCCTAAATGTATTTTTTCTTTTGTCACTCCTTGTATCATTATCCCTTCTTGTATCTCTTTCATCAACTGAGATATTGTCCTTTTCCTCTCCAATATGTTTCCAAAATTTTCCTTCTCCATTTCCTAGGGTTTCCTTTAATGGATTTTAGCTTTAATTGAAATATGAATATAGGTGACCCCTTGCAAAATTGGAGCCCATGCCACCACTTGCCCATTTGTTCCTTGAACCCTATATGGATGAGCCATACCTTTTCAAATTGGAAAGGTCATTTTATCATCTTAGACATGGCCATTATTGATAATAAAACAAGCCAATGACATGAACCCACCCCTAGTACAACCCAATTTTCCAGTTCATATTGATTGTCAAAAAACCCTCTAACAAAAAAAACTGTCAAGTATTTCCCCTACGTGGTATTGTTTAGCTTTTCTATAATTACATGTGAAGAAGTTTATGACAGGTAGAGTGTCAACAAAATGGTGATAATTCATAAGTAGTTAATTAACACCTCACTTACCTAGAATAGTAGAGATTTCTTTAGGATGTGAAAAGAAAGAAAATAGTAAGGTCCTAATGAACTAGTTTTGAAAGGATGCTTCCATTGCAAGAGAAAGAAAAGTTGTTTACTAACCTGAATCTCCACTCCAAATCTCAACACAAAGGACCTTGTATATCAATATTCAACTTATACTACTCTTTCGGAGGAATCAACCCTATTTTATCTTTGATGTCCACCTTGTTGGAGGACAACAAGACATTCTAACAAGATAGAAATCTCCAATCCCTCGAATCATTGGTCTCAATATCCCAAAGATCCCTCTAAAAGAATATTCCTTTCCTAGTCAAACTACTAGCCTAAAATCTAGGACAATCTATAATACAAATAACCCTGATGAAAATAACCCCAAATAGATGGTCAAGTCAACTCCCAACCTGCACAAGTCCTACAGAAGTTCCACCTAACCAAAGGGGTAACACACTTCAAAGCCTCCTACGTGCTCTAGCAAATGATTGACCAAGAATACTTATAGACATGTGGGGAGGAGATGATATCACATAGCGTGAAAGAGCCTCGAACCAACATTA
Organism: Picea engelmannii; assembly: GCA_009831015.1. Lineage (NCBI taxonomy): Eukaryota > Viridiplantae > Streptophyta > Pinopsida > Pinales > Pinaceae > Picea > Picea engelmannii. The sequence continues at coordinate 562,517 of ML789343.1, forward strand.
AACATTGAGTGGACTGAAACCCGTATCACAAGAGGGTCTACCATGGAGAAAAACCTTCAAGGAATCTTAATATCCACTTCACTGCCAAAATATGACCTTCAATCATGAAAACAATAAGACCATGGCCACATTCTTCCTTTGGCATAGTAAACACTTCCCAAGGAACCACAAGAAGTCCTCTCTCACCACCATACTTGGACTACAGAAAAATCCTAAGGAAATTGTTCCAATTTCTTGAACTAGGCCTTGCTCAAAAGCCAACAAGAAAGGTAATGAATCTGGGATGCTTGTAGGATTCATGAAATTATTGTTAGCTTTCATGCAAAGGGAATATCCTTATATAGACATAAGAGAAGTTCTGCCAAAATCCATCCAAGACACCAATACCACATATCCACAACTAAAAGACTGATACCAATCAGGATCCATAAGTACCGGACAATAACAAATTATGCGTATTTACTAAGTTATCAGAAGTGTAAATGCAGCTGAAATTCATCAAAAATTTACTAATCAATAAATTAGTAAAACTAAAATTTGCAAAACCATATCTAGAAAAAAATGCAATGCATACAACTCTCTTTTCACAATCTACTGCATTCGTTATTATTCAAAAAATTGAAAGAGAAGTTCAACAGAAATGACCTTTCGAGAGAAAACATAATTTTAGGGAAAGATGGCATTGGGGATTACTTTCCCAATAGACCCATTGTTTCATATTTTCATTGGGATGAATCCTTTTCTGCATGCCATGAGAGAAATTTTCCAACCAACTTCAGTCTGCTTCAGGAAATTTGAATTTTCTAGGATCAAGGGAATCTTCACCAAACGATTATGTCCTAGATTCCCAATTCAGGGGTAAAGTACAAGGGAGCATGACACTTCGGCCTGTCAACTCCTATAATATGATATTTAAAAATGCCAGGTTATGATCAACAACCCTTGCATATCATCTAATCCCGCAGGGAATTGATATATAGCCTGTTAGAGAACTATGCATGCAGGAAAAATTCTTAAGGAAATGGTTTTTCATGTTAGATAACGCAAGTCCTCCAGTTAGACAAGGAAGCAATGTCATCTCGATCTGGTCAAGCATATAACCAAGAAAATCCAAACAAGGCATGATTCAATGCTGTCAAAAGTATTTATAACAAGAGTAAGAAGTTTACAACAATGAGGTTCCTATTGTAATATGTCCAATTATAGAGTAGTACAAGGATACATAAGATTTAGACATACATATGTGTTATCATTGAGATGCTCATGTATGGTGCAGGTTTCGTAAGTCTTCCTTTATGTATCCTCATGTATGATGTGCTTGTCTTCCTTTAGAATTTTTTGGTAATTTAATGATTTAATCACTACTGGATTTCACATAATCTATACAACAAAAAAATAATAATCTCTACCAATTAATTTTTGTTGCTGTTAAAGCAAAAAAATAACAAGCATGTACCCTCAATGCTAAATTGTTGCAGACCATCTCTTGGTATTTTATTTTCCTTTTGTCCCCAAGTAAATTTTGACCACCTTGACCAGTATAAATTACATTGTTGGAATTATCCACGTCATCTTCATATTCCCCTGAGAGTACTATTGCAACAGTAATTGGAAAAGTATAGTCTTTATACTCCTAAAATAATTTACAATAGAAAAATAGAGAAGACAATACTGTCAGACTTCAACAAATTTAAATTCAATTTCAAAGACCATAAAGAAATAGAAAAATATAATGTACTTGCATACAATAGAATTGCAATATCTAATGCCAATTTCAAACAGATATTGGAGTAGATTACTGCTCGACATTTAGACAACAGATTCTGGAGTAGATTATGTTTTATCCAATAAGAATCACGTATTTGTTAAGATTGTACCATGCAACACAATGATAAGTGTGAAAAAGAAGATGCATGTAGGGAAAACAAGCCATTATAGGTGCAACACGACAATTTTTGTTGTCCCATGAGAGTTCCTGGACTAGGAGGATCAAAATATTTTATAACAATTATTGATGGTTTCACAAGATAGATATGCATGTATTTTTTAAACTACAAGTATAATGCTCTTAAAAATTTCAAAATTTTAAAGCTAAGCTCAACATTTATCTTCAATGTGGAATTCATCACCATGGGAAATGCGCCTTGGTAGAAGAGGTTGGGATAACACGGTTTCACAATTCATTAATGGTTGGAGGATACATTTATTTTCACAACATCAATAACATGGTAGAGTTATCCTTTCCTACTAATAGTATCCAGGATGACACCCTCATTTGGAGGTTACACAAGCAATTATGACAAAGAGAAGTGTGCCCTAGGTGCAAGAATGCTCTTATGCTTCAATATTTTATCATAGGCATTCATTGTATCTCCCCCTTCTCATTCTATATAAGAGACGGGAGAGAAGAATCTTGATGGTTATTCTTGAGTCATTTCCATTTTCTTTCCCCTTTCATCTCATTCTTTTCACCCTAGGGACTTAGCCAAAACATAGAGAAGCGATATTGTGGGAATTCAGAGCACTGATTTCTTAGTTTTGTCAATTTTCGATGTAATCTTGATATTGGTAATGCTGAGATTTATTTTTGGTTATCAAATTTACTCTTTGATGTGGAGCATGCATCATTATGGTGGTGTTCTCACTGTTTACTTATCATTGTGGTGTCCCTCAACCCAATCCATCAAGGCACCGGTCTACTTATGGGAGTGTTTAATGTTGTTCTAAACAATCTTTCATTTTCTGGGTACAATAGGTTCAAATCTGCAACTGATCATTAGACTCGAACTTCCAGTAAAATTTGTAGGAAAGATCACACCTTGATTAGGATGGACGAGGAGAAAACTTCAAATAAATCATCTCATAGATTTGACATTTGATGAAGATTGCATAAGCATAGAGATACAGAATAGGTTGTCTTACAACAGTGACAACAGAGCTACAAAATAAAATATTTTCTCCAATGACAAAGAAAATACCAATTGATTATTTGGAAACATTGAACAATTCCACGACACAGGAATAAACTTACATCAATGAAGGGAGAAAATTTAAAAAAGACTGCAACAGTCAATTTCACAGCAAATAAATTTAGCTTGATACTAATGTTTTGAATTGAAATGAACCCATTTCATTTGTAGGTTGTAGGAAGACATGAAACAGATTACAATTCCATATAGAGAAATAGAATGTGATAACTCATTGAATTGTCTACAGGGAAAAGTGCAACTGGATGGAAATGGGTTTGAGTAAAATGTAAAATAAGATATCTTAGGAGGATTATATGGGCCATGAAGGTTCTCCACCAGAAAAAAACTACACCTATGAGAGAGTGATTCAGCTCATTAATTAGTAATAACTTGGTATTTCTGATCCAACACTCATGGCACTCATTTGCACCATCTAGGATAATTAGGGACCTTTTGGATGTGTTCAGACAGTGTCAAGCAAATTTCCACAATTTCAACACCTGAACTTTTGGAGCCATTTTCAGGTCCTTCCCCATGTTTGTTGGCCCTGGCATAGCAGAACCTTTTGAGTTCTCTTCAAGTGAATCACCGTGTAGAGATAGCAAACTAGAGTTTGTATGCATGAGTTAGAGTCCCAACAAGTTGACTACTAGTTTTACACCTCAACTCTCCTGACCCTTGGCATTCCACCTTCTCATCTCTTACCCTTCTTGTCTTTTCATTTCTGAAAGTGCATTGTAATAAAAACAAAGGCATCTGGTTGCAAGAATTGGACACACGATAGTTTCTAAGCATCTCTTCTCATAAATTGCTACCACCATGTATATACCCATCAATTAATAAATGCTTGCATTTCATTGCAATTTGTGTGTGTTCATTTATTTTTGCAATTTACTCTACTTCTTTCATCTTTTATTCACATAGTTCTACAACTTTTTTTGTCCACCAGATTCCCTCCATAATCCAAATCAATGATATATGAGTCTTTCCCTCCACATTGTATATTAAATCAAACAAGTCCAACAACCTTCCTTACCACCAACCCCAACAACCTTAGATGGAAAAAGAGAATGATGAGGGACCAAGGGATCCTATTAAAATATGACTCCAAGAAGCCCTAATGAAGCAAAGGTAGAAGAACAAGACAATGGACTAGTTCACTCAGATTTTGCAACAAAATCCCATTGCTACAAGTGCATCTTCTTTGACAAACTAACATGGATATAATCCTGTCAAGGTACACGTTAATCTTGGCATTCCCTAGTTTTAAGGAAAAATCAATGTTGATGCCTTAATGAGATGGATAGATCGATTAGAAGGTCATTTCTTAGTTATAGTTTTACCAAAAAGATTAAGATTACATTTACCCTCTTGAAAGAAACACCCCATGTCAAGAATTGGTGGGACAAAAATTGTGAACAAGCTACCATGGAAGATGGCAGTGCCCTTTTTGAGGACTTAGAGCCCACTTGGGGAGAAATTGTTGATGCAGTCGAAATAATTCCCTATGAAAAACTATTCGGATCAATTCACCAAGTGTTACTACTCCCTACGCTATCTAAGAAACTACCGTTAGGGACATCAAGCATCACGAAGTCCTCAAACATCACACCAATCTAGACAGGCATATCCAGACTAAACTGGAGTTTTTAAACACCTCATCGTTGAGAGTAGCATATCACTATATAGCAAATTATGTCATTAAGATCAAAGGAAATTTCAAGCAAAGAGGAAATACAAGATGCATCCAAAGGAGGATAAGGGCGAGGATTCCCAAAGCCCAAATCTTCTACAAGAAAATGGTGTTATATCCACTAAAGTAAGTGGCACTCAAATGAGGAGTATAGCCCCCAACAAGATTTGATATTTGAGATGCCGACCTCAGAACTTGAACCTCCACTAGATCCTGCACCTAAACCTACACTAGCACAAACACAACCACATACTAGACAAACTGTAGATGTACACACATGTTGTCATTGCCACCATGCAAGTAGGGCCAAAGGATCTGCAAGAGAACAACACCTCTTCCACTCACATATGTAGCAGAAGGGGAAACTCTGCAATTCACTATTGATTGCGGTAGCCAAAAGTGTTAAATTTATGAGCTTGATTTCTTATGCGGATTATTTCTTTTATTTTCTTCAACACTTTGATTCCAACTTAATACACTTCAACAATACAGAATCATAACCAAATAGCAATAACCATGTAGATACATAAGCATGCACATCAACAACACATATACCATGGGGAAACCCTGTACAAGGAGAAAAATCCCAGCAAACGATATTCCTTTATTGCATTAATAATGTATGACTACTTACAAATATCCACCATGAAAAAAATCTGCTCTTAAAAGAGCTTGCCAAGACGACTTAGACTAGACTAAAAAGACCTTGTAGAAGAAGAGAGGCTTTGCTGAAATAATTTATGGCTATTGACCAGCACTGTGGAAGAAAATAAGCGTTGTCTGGGTGCTACTTTGATGCCCTTTTCTGGACTGATATGCAGCCTTTCTTACCAGGGATATACGCTGTCTTTTCTTGACTGATATTTTGTCCTGTTCTTCACTAATATGTTGTCCTGTTTAGGAATGATATGCTGCCCTGTTATGCACTGATATGTTGTCCTGTATAGGACTGATACACTGTCCTGTATAGGACTGATACTTCTCCCTCTATAGCTTCACACTTACCTTACATAACAACTGTGTTGAAGAGAGAGGTCGACTCTATGCTTATAAAGGAGTGAAGAGGAGAAGTAGTTGGCTCGAATTATGAACTTGTTTGCATGCTTTAACATAACTTAGCTTCACACTTTAGTTTGAAAATAGAACTAGACTTGAGACTTCAGTTAAAACTTACCCTTGACTTGGCATGCATGCTACTAACTTAGCATGCACATTTCATGCATGGCATGCATGCAACATGCAACTAGACATGAACGTAGGTCATGTCATGCATGCAACATGCAACATACGACAACTTGACAGTAATGTCTTTGACTTAGACATGCAACTTTGACTTCTACAACTGGACTCTTTACAAGGTAATTTGAATTTCTCTTCATGGTGGATAATGTTACACGTGCCAACGCAGTAGATCAATACATTTATATCATTTGCAATATTAAGAATATCAGTTGTTTCTAGATCATAGGAATTTTGTATTCAACCTAACTTTTGCTAGATGCCTTGACTTTTACTCATGGCTAACAAGGATTGACTAGGCTCACAAAGGTTGTAAGTTCCCCCTGACTTGTTCTCTAGTTTGTCTATGCTCACAGAGGTTGTACGTTCCCCCTGACTTTTGCACTAGACTGTCTATGCTCACAGAGGTTGTACGTTCCCCTTGACTTTTTCATTAGACTTACATAGCATCTCATTCACCCTAACTTTTAGTTTGACTCACAGAGGTTGTACGTTCCCCCTGGATCTTGTCAATACCTCACAAGACTGGTTGATTCTCCAAATCTCCCTGGCTAGCCTCAAGCTGGCCCATATGGCCTCTCATTGGAGAATGACTCTCGATGCTGCCAAATTTAACACTCCCTCTCAGTGAGGGAGTCATTCTCAGCCACACCAAACTTGTCTCTCAGCTACACAAATTGTCTTGAGGTCAGAGGCTTGGTCAGGATATCATCTACCTGCTCGCTCGAGGCTATGTACTGTAACTTTACAGTTTTTCTCTGGACCAAGTCTCAGATGTAGTGGTACTTCATGTCAATATGTTTTTACCTGTCATGAAATACTGGGTTCTCTATCAATTTTATGCAACTTTAATTATCACAGTGAACCATCATTGTCTCGATCTTGTCACCAAACAACCCATAAACCAATTTTTTGAACCATATTGCTTCCTTGCTAGCATCACTTGTTGCAATGGATCCATGTTTCTGACTTGACCAAGAGATCATAGCAGATCCTAAACTAAAGCAGTGTCCATAAGTACACTATAGTATGACAATTTTTAGTGAGTCGTTTTAGTAGTGATGTGACCCAGTTAGGGGCTCAATACGTTACAATTTGGTGTCATAGCTACTGGTTCAATACTTCACCCATATGGGTGAAGACCCAGTGCAAATTGGGTAAAATTTGTTGTTACATATATTTCTATGGCGAAATTGGGGGAAAATGAAAGAAAATCATAGTCAAATCCCCAAATTCATGGTCAATTTGCATGTTTAAATAAATTAGAACTTTTTAATAGGTTCAATGGAACCAATCTGTAAAGTTATAGTGTTGAATTCGACCTGGATGTTCGAAAATCGATTCTTAATGGCGGTCTATAGAATTTGGATGGATATTATGAGTCAATGGTTGAGGTCGAATTTTATCACAAGATCAATGACCAATATTTAATTTAATAGTTTTTAAATTTTTATAAGGTATCGACCATTTGAAAGGTTGAACAAATCAATATCTGAGATTCAATTTAGATGGATGGAAAAATGAAACCAATCAACGGTTTGGATTCATTTAATCCATTGGAATGTTGGAGCAAAATCAATAACCAAGATCATCTTGAGTAATATATCAACGACCCAAATTCACCTGGAATATGATACAAAATTACTAAGTGTTCAAGTTCTCTAACTGAGTTCACCGATGGATAATGGTCAAATCAGTGAAATTTGTCGATAGTTTTGTGTTTTCCATCATAACTCACCAATGGATGATGGTCAAATAGAAAATTTGGGAGACGAGTGGGTTCGGTCATAAGAAATATTTGATTGTCGATGGTCGATGGTTGGGGATTGATATATTTTGGCCAAAATTTCTAAGTGTATAGGCTTTCCAACAAAACTTGTCAATGATCGACGGTCAGGGATTGACATAAATCAAAGAGGGTTTCATGCATCGATAATAAATCGACTTATCGTCAATGGCCAACAATTGGGGATCGAAAAAAATTGAAAAGAGTTTATGTTTTACTAGGAGAAAACACCAATCATTTATGGTTAATGATCGAGAATTGATAGGTGTAGCTGAGTGCTTTAAGTCTTCCAATAGAAGTGGTCGATAAATGATGAAGGAAAATAGGATGGTGATATCACCATCCATGTATCATGCCATGTTAGTATCCACGTGTCCTTCCACATCAATCAAATTGAAAATTCAAGGTGACATGTCATGCCACATCAACATTTACATGTCATGTCATGTTAGTGTAGCTTCCATGTCAACAAAGGGGTCGTCAATCATCGATGGTCAAGGTTCGGCGAATTCATAACAAGGATGTTGATAAAGGATTTCACCGATGGTCTATCATCAATGATAGGGGATCGATAAGATTTGTGGAAAATATTTGGTTTTGTGCGGGGAAATTGCCAATGGTTGATGACCGACAATATGACGTCGATGAGAGACACATATAAGCTTGATTTAGTAATGAAAATATCAATCGGTCGATTGTCTATGGAGCTTGGATCAATGACTCATATTAGACATGATTTCATATGGACGGATTAGATTTAAGGGGATGTTACAGTAGTAAAACAATTGATTTTATACGAAATTTTATTGTTTTTGAAGGTCATTAACTTGCACGTAATTTTTGAGGGAGTAAATGAAATTTTTAGGTAATTGAGGGAATCGAAGAAATTTATCCAATGAGCTAAATGGTTCGAAAAAACGGAGCTGGTATGAGAAAGTTACAACCAAAAGAGTAAGGGTAAAATTTTGGCACCCGATTTACTTCTGAAAGGCATAACTCCATGCTTAGAAGTTTGTTTTTAGAACAGGAGCATTCAATGGAAATATTATGACCCATAGAGGCCACCAGTGAAGTCATATTTTGGTTATGGGTACCTGAAAAATGTGCACGAATATAAATAAGAGACCTGTAGCATACATGGATAAATTGGGAAAAATAGTCAAAACTTCTCGATACCATAACTTTAAGCTTGGAGCTTGAATTTAAGAAAAAAAAATTGTTGGAAAGGTATGTTGGATTATTGAGAGGGGGGATTAATCAATAATAATGTAATTATAACCCTTTTTCTTCAAATATTATATCAATGTAGAATTATTATCCAATAATGAGTAGTAATAAATAAACAATCACACATAGTACACCAGTGTTTTACGTGGAAACCCAAATCGGGAGAAAACCACATAATGCTTTTTCTTATATGTCTTGAAGAATTACATTCATTGGAAGCACCATATTCCTTTGTTTTCTAGCTGCAACTGGAAGGAGGCTCCAACCCCCTAGTTTCTCAGGCTACAACCTGAGGGAATATCTAACTCCCCAAATCTATGGCGACAACCAGAAGGAGGCTACAACCCCCAATGTTCTCTAGCTAAAAGTGGAAGGTGGCTACAACCACTTGTCCTTGCCCCGTCCTGCCACCCTGAAGTAGAAGTAGAATGATGGAACCACTGTCACACTATCACTGTGAGATATACCGCTGTAAACCTGTACCAATAAATCTGAACCATGCATCAACCATGCATCAACCTGTACCATAAACAAGTGCATCAACCATGCACCAACCTATAATCAACATGTACCATAAACAAGTGCATCCAACCATGTGCCAAGTATGTACCAATCATGTGTCAACTACTCATCAGCTACAACTCATCAATATGTACCAACATCATCAACTATACGCCTCATGTATGTGCGCCAGCTCATCAACTATTTGTCTCAACCATGTATTCAACATGTACCTCAACTAAAAGCCCTCATCAATTTCATCATCCAAATTTTATTTTTAGCTCTATAATAGACCTGGTGTATATGATCACATTCCTACAAACCTTCCTTAAATTTAAAAACAAGAGACTAACATTTTCATCAAACTTTTCTTTAGTCTCACATGCCTAGTTTTGGATTAGTCAACAACCCTAACTTGAAGTAATCATAACTTTGAACCTGTAATGTATAAAGATTTGAAACTAATAAAAAATGTTCTTGAGTGTGTTTTATGCAATTCCTCCAAGTGGCACTACTTGGAACCTCTCAGAAAAGGAGTTATAACAAAAATGGCATACCTTGTTGAATTCTGTCTTATTCTAGAGATTGACTTTGTAGAGCATGCCCCGCACAAAATATTTGATGAAATGATATGAAAATATTACATAGAATACTAAAGACTGTACCCTAACTAACATAATTTCTCTCATTGAATTTATATCTGTTATGAAGAAGTTATGACATTTTTACACGAAACACCTCATTTTGATTAACTAGCCACAAACCTTATTTTCCACATAGTGTAAATCCCAAAATACAACGACCCACAAGCTGAATTTTTAACCACATATACTTGGATATGATTTCTCACCTTCATAGAAATTTTAGGATCTGAATCATTACAGAAAAAAAGTTATAGCGAAACTGGTGAGATGACCTAAAAATAACATACCTTAAAAAACACCATCAAAATAATTTATCCTTCCTTGCATTTCGGCCTTGTTTTCTTCACTTTCCTCAGAATTTTGGCTTAGATATCATTTGTATACCTTAGACACCTTTATATATTCAATATTCTCAAGTGTGGTTCAAATGAGAGAGCCTTGCCTCTTATTTATACTCTCCAAGTAGCTTCCTTAAAAACATCTTCTAGGTCACTTGGCCCCATGATGCAGGAGCACCACCAACAGAGAAGCTGTGGTTGGAGTGTTCAAGCAAGCACTGCAAGTTTGCGCGCAGGTAACCAAGTCTTCGTGGAGGAAGGAACAAACGGTCAGAATTCTCCAAGGAGCATTCACGAATCACCGTGAGCCGTTGGATCTTGAAAAGCTACAGGGAAGATACGGTGACGTGTTCTCAAGGGGTTCCAAGCTCAAGAGAGGTGGAGCCGTCGATCAGGACCACAAGGGTCGTTGGATCCACGCGCATATCGTGGATTGGGGTTTCGTGAGTTGAAGCTCCCAAATATTGCAATAGGAATTGTGATATCGCGAGACGCGATATCCCGACGAGCCCTGAGTCGTCCATCGTTTAGGACACGTGTCAGGGTATCCAAGGAAGTCGGGGTTCAGAGAATTGGGGTTTTCATGAATAGAGTATTCTTGTAGCTCGAAGTCGCGAAATGCGATATCCCGATGGGAGAGTTGGTGGGCCACAATAGGAGTTAGTGGAGGACAAGTTGCATAAGTCATCGGGGTTTCGCAGCGAGAAGCACCGGGACATTGACATCAGGATTCGCGATCCCGCGAACCCCAAAATCCCGACAGAAGTGACGGGAAGTGGAAAAGTAAAACCGTGAGCGCCTCAGAGTTTCAGCGCATCAGGTATTGGGAGTCGGGGAACCAAGGTGTTCGATATTGCGAGTGGCGAAGTCACAATAGAGCAGAATTCCCGACAAGGTAAAGATAGGGTCAGTGTTGACTTGCATCGGATCTCGGGGATTGGAGAATGCAACGCTTGACCATTTAGACACGCGAAGTCGCGAGTTTCGATTTCTCGATAAGTAAAGAGAGGGGGAATCGAGCGTAGATATATGTGGGAGTAGATTTCCCGATAGGAGGGTATAATGATAAAGTACTCTGTGATGTCATTCCTATGGAAGTATGTCATCTATTGCTGGGTAGACCATGGCAATATGACAGAAATGTGGTTCATGATGGGAGAATGAACACCTACACCCTGGAGAAGAATGGGAGGACACACATGTTTCTTTTGATAAAGGATAAGGAGGTGAAACTGGAAGTAAACAACACAGTACTTCTCATGAGTGGGAAGGAACTTCTTACGGAGGTGAAGAAGAAAAAATATCCACAATTCTTTGTGGTCAGAAAACCAAGAATTGTTCTGACTAGCACAAGAGTGGATGATCTACCAGAAGAGGTTCAGGAACTGCTGGAAGAGTTCGCTGACATCATGGTAGACGAATTACCTTGTTCATTGCCACCGATGAGGAGTGTGAGTCATCATATAGACCTCATACCAGGGGCCAGTTTGTCGAAGAAAGCCGTGTATAGGTTCACACCGCAAGAAAATGAAGAGGTAAAGAAGCAGGTCCAGGAGTTATTGGACAAAGGATTGGTCAGGGAAAGTTTGAGCCCATGTGTCATTCCAACGGTACTCAGTCCAAAAAAGGATGGAGGTTGGAGAATGTGTACCAACTCAAGGGAAATCAACAAGATAACCATCAGATACAGGTTTCCATTGCCAAGAATGGATGATTTAATGGATTGCTTGAGCGGAGCAAAATATTTTTCAAAGATTGATTTGAAGAGCGGATATCACCAGATTCGCATGAGGGAAGGCGATGAGTGGAAAAAAAACTTCAAAACCAAGGAAGGGTTGTATGAATGGATTGTCATGCCGTTTGTATTGACTAATGTGCCAAGTACCTTTATGAGGTTAATGAATGAAGTCCTGATGGAATTCATCGGAAAATTTTTCATTGTGTATTTGGATGACATATTGGTTTTCGGCAAGACAAAGGCTGAGCATCTGAAGCATTTGGCCATTGTGATGAAGAAGCTACATCAGGAGAAGTTGTTGATAAACACAAAGAAGTCCTCATTGATGAAGACAAAACTCATTTATCTAGGTTTTGTTATATCCAGAAATGAGTTGAGGATGGATCGGGATAGGGTAGAAATTATCAAGAATTGGCCTTCACCTAGGAATGTATTTGAGGTGAGACGTTTTCATGGTTTGTCTAGTTTCTACCGAAAATTCATCAAGAATTTTAGTGGAATTAGCGAAGAAATGATGGATACAGTGAAGAAGCGGCACAAGTCTTTTCACTGGACAACAGAGGCTGAGAAGAGATTCAATCTATTGAAGCGAAAGATCACAGAACAACCGGTTCTAGTGTTGCTGGATTTTCAGAAAACATTTCAGGTGAAATGTGATGCAAGTGGGTTTACCATAGGAGCAGTCTTGAGTCAGGAGGACAGACCAATTGCATATTTCAGTGAGAGGATGAACGAGGAAAAATTGAAATACTCCATGTATGATAAGGAATTCTATCCTATCATACAAGCACTGAAAAAGTGCAGGCATTACTTGATCCCAAAAGAATTTGTTTTATATAGTGATAACCATGCATTACAGTTTGTGACTCAACAGGAGAAGTTGAATCAGAGACATGTAAAATGGGTAGAGTATATGCAGAATTTCAAATTTGTGATTAAACACATTTCGGGTACTGCTAACAAAGTGGCTGATGCTTTGAGTAGGAAATGTTTACTGATGCAGGAGTTCAAAGTCAGGACGTTGGGCTTTGATGATCTCAAGGACATGTATGTAGATGATCCAAACTTTAAGGAGGTGTATGAGGTAGCTGAGAATCCAGTTCTCAGAGACAGGAGCCAATGGATAGAGTACGTGATCCAGGAAGGATTGATGTTCAAAGGCAATCAACTGTGTATTCCAAACTGCTCCATGAGGGAGAATCTGCTGAAGGAGAAACACAGTGGTGGATTAGCAGGACACTTTGGTCACGACAAGACGTTCACGAAGCTGAGCGAGTCATATTTTTGGCCAGGGATGCGGTCAGAAGTCAAGCGGTTTGTAGACAGATGTAGAGTTTTCCAGCATTCGAAAGGGAGAAAGAAGAATGCAGGTTTTTATCAGCCATTTCCTATACCGAAAAGACCATGGGATGCTATTAGCATGGATTTCGTATTGGGATTGCCAAGGATGCAAAGGGGATTTTATTTCGTCTTTGTAGTAGTGGATAGGTTTTCCAAAATGGCACATTTTATCCCATGCCAAAAGACCAGTGATGCGACTCACATCACAAATCTGTTCTTCAAGGAGGTCATTCGACTTCATGGGTTGCCGAAAAGTATAGTTTCGGATAGAGATACAAAGTTCATAGGACATTTCTGGAGGACATTATGGAAGAAGCTGGGGACTAATTTGATGTTTAGTTCTTCTTATCATCCTCAAATGGATGGACAGACAGAAGTAGTCAACAGAAGTCTGGGAGACTTGCTGAGAAGCTTGGTGACAGCGCACCATAGCAGCTGGGATAGCATATTTCCGCAGGAAGAGTTTTCATAGAGTGACTCAGTAAATCGGAGCACAGGAAAAAGTCCATTTCAGATTGTGCATGGCGTGCAGCCGAGAGGAGTTTCTCAATTGAGGGATTCAGAAAAGACTGCTACTAGCAGCACCAGTGCAGAAGAATTCACTAAGGCAATGAAGGAACTTCATGGTCAGGTGAAGCAGCGACTGCTAGATTCTGGCACATTTGAGGAAGGAAAGGTTCCCGAGAGGAACATATAATAAACTGAAAATGAATAAAATCAGACCGTGTAAGGTCTTGAGAAAATTCAGAGAAAATGCTTATGAGATCGAGCTACCGGATGGGGTCGGAATATCTCCGATATTTAATATCACAAATTTCTACTCATACAGGGTTGGAGAAGTAGAGACTGAATCTGAGTAGCCAGTGATCCAGTGGATGAAACAATTTCCAATTGCAGAGAAGCCGTAAATGGAATGTATACTGGACAAGAGAGTGAGTAAGAGGACCAGGCGAAAACTATATTTTGAGTATCTGGTCAAGTGGAAGAACCATCCAGTTGAAGATGCCAGCTGCGGGAATGAAGCAAAGATACAGAAGCATGGACATACCGTGCAGGAGCTCATGGAAAGGAGCCCATGAAAGTTTTCAAGTGAGGGAGTATGATGCAGGAGCATTGCCAACTCATCAAGCGAGCCAGCGTGGAAGTGGAAGACAGCTGGATAAGCTAGCACAAATTTTGAGAAACACTTTGGAATTGTCACGTGATCTTAAATGAGTCATTTAAGATGAAGCGCACTTGTGTATTGTAATGGACCTTGAGTGGATAGATCTTGTCCTTTAGTAGATAGACGACATTTAATTTAGTAATGCTGGTAGATAGGATTTTAATTCATATATTAGACAGTTTAGAAGGGAGAGGGAAAATGGATATAGACACCCTCATTGTGCATTGTAACATTATCATAGAAAGAAGAGCGAGAGCATGCAAAGAGATGTGTAGAGAACACCCATGTACTTATATTTGAATTAATAGAAGAAGATTGATTCAAATTCATTGTTTTGTGTTTAATTCTCTGTGTGTTGCTGTTGATATGCTCATGAATGTTTGCTTCCTGTCATACATTTTATTTTATATGTTGTGTATGTGATTTCATGGTTGAATTGAAGTCTGAAGGGGTGAAGGAATGAGTTTCAATTATTTCTCTATTTGAACCAGAGATTCCTGCAAGGCGTGCAGTTGAATCGTCCGCAAGGAGTGCATTGACAGAAGGGTTCAAATAGAGATAGATTTTTTTCTCATTGATCTCATGCAGTTGGGCACAGGGTCATGCAAGGAGTGTGCAGGCCAGAGTAAAGACATTAGGGTTGAGAACCTGAGTAAAGAGCTGAAGGACTGCTGCTGCAGGCGTGCGCAGAGTCGAAGAGATTTCAACACTTAGACATGTTGAAGGGTTGTCGCAAGGAGTGTGTGCAGGGAGGCTCTTTCTAAGGCTCAAAGTCATAGCAAAGCTCAGGAAGGACAGATTCTTTGAATTCATCGAAGGATTGCACAGAGAAGCTGTGGTTGGAGTGTTCAAGCAAGCGCTGCAATTTTGTGTGCAGGTGACCAAGTCTTCGTGGAGGAAGGAACGGACGGTGAGAATTCTCCAAGGAGAATTCGCGAATCACCGTGAGCCATGGGATCTTGAAAATCTGAAGGGAAGATACGACAGTGTTTTCCCAAGGGGATCCAAGCTCAGGAGAGGTGGAGCCATCGATCAGGACCACGAGGGTCGTTGGATCCATGCGCATATCGTGGATCGTGGTTTCGTGAGTCAAAGCTCCAAAATATTGCAATAGGAATTGCGATATCGTGAGAAACGATATCCCGAAGAGCCCTGAGCCGTCCATCGTTGAGGATGGGTGTCAGTAGATCCAAGGAAGTCGGGGTTTGGAGAATCGGGGTTTTCGTGAACAGAGTATTCTTGCAGCTCAAAGTCGCAAAATGCGATATCCCGACGGGAGAGTTGGTGGGCCACAACAGGATTTAGTGGAGGACAGGTGGCATAAGTCATCGGGGTTTTGCAACGAGGAGCACCAGGACATTGACATCAGGATTTGCGATCCCACGAACCCCGAAATCCTGACAGAAGTGACGGGAAGTGAAAAAGTCAAACCGCGAGCGCCTCAGAGTTTCGACGCATCGGGTATCGAGTGTCGGGGAACCAAGGTGTTCGATATTACAAGTGGCGAAGTCGCAATAGAGAATAAGTCACAACAAGGTAAAGATAGGGTCAGTGTTGACTTGCATCGGATCTCAGAGATTCGAGAATGCAACGCTCGACTATTAGACTCGCGAAGTCACGAGTTATGATTTCTCGATAAGTAAAGAGAGGGGGAATCGCGCATAGAGATATGTGGGAGCAGATTTACCGATAGGGAAATAGAAGGACCTTGGAGTTCTTCGGGCCGAGAGGTAGAGAAGATCCTTTGAGTGGGCGTGCCTACGGGTGTGGCTACGTCATTTGTGGTATCAGAGCATAGAAAGACTATTTGATTTCTGTAGCAGAGAAGAGAATTCACCATGCCGCCAAGGAGAGAAAGGCAATCACCCGACCCAGAGGATAGGGAGGTGTGAAGAAGAGGCAGACATATGGTAGATCCAGCCATAGAAAGGCAGATGCATGATCTCCGAGCAAGAATTGAAGACATGGAGACAACGCAACGACACACAGCTAGTGTAGGGTATCTTAGTGATTCTGACAGTGAAATTGAAGATGAACGTGAAGAAGAAGTTGCAGCTGAAGATGCAGAAAATGAGTGTCTAATAAAAGCTATTGCAAGGATGGGTGCAAAGCTGAAGATGGGCATTCTAGTCTATGAGGGAAATCTCGATGCAGAAGAACTTCTGGATTGGATTAGAGCTCTTGACACCTACTTCGACTATGAAGATATCGAAGAGGATAAGAAGGTCAGACATGTTGTCACACACTTGAAAGGACATGAAACATTATGGTGGGACGAGCTACAAGCAGACAAACGCTGCAAAGGCAAGCAGAAGATCAAGAGTTGGGATCGAATGATTGCAAAGATGAAGGAAAAGTTCATCTCGAGAGACTATCAAATCACTCTGTTCAGGAGGATGCAGAACCTGAGACAGAAGATGATGACAATGAAAGAATACATTGAGGAATTCTATCGACTAGACATTAGGGTAGGTCATCGGGAGATCGATGATGAGAAGGTTGCTAGATATCTGAATGGCCTGAGATACGACATTCATGATAAATTGAGTATGGAGACCATTTAGACTGTGGAGGATGCCTATCAGATGGCTTTGAAAGCTGAGGAAAATCTAAGCCGTAGGCAAGGTCAAAGGGGTCGAGGCAGAAGTCAACCCAGAGGCAAGTCGGTTACCTAGGAAAGAAACCAGAAGCCCAAGGAGGAATGGAAGAAACCTCAGGGTAAAGTAGAAATAGGTGGGACCTCACAGAGAGGGCCATAGATTGAACAACAAGGATAACATAATGAACAGAGAGGAGATTATGCTGATAATAATATGTTTCCTCGTACCAGAGGTAGAGGAAGAGGAAGAGGTGGAGTAATCACTTGCTTCACGTGTGGGAAAAATGGGCACGAGTCATTCGAGTGTCCAGAGAAAAAGAAGGACATTGGAGAAGATCACATCACCGAAGCGCAGAAGCGGGATGTTGAGGCTGAAGACGCAGAAGGAGGAAGGTCGTTGATGATGCATAAAGTCCTTTTGACACCTGAGAAAGAGGTAGAAAGTTCATCTCAAAGGACCATACTTTTCAGAATAGCTTGCAAGACCAAGGATAGGGTATGCAAGGTTATCGTGGACAGCGGTAGCATAGATAATCTCATTTCGACCGAGATGGTGGAAAAACTGGAGCTAGAGACGACTGATCATCCAAGCCCATAGAAGGTTTTGTGGCTATAGAAAGGACACCAGGTAAGTTTCACTAAACAGTGTTTAGTTGAATTCAAGATAGGAGGGTATAATGATAAAGTACTCTGTGATGTCATTCCTATGGATGTATGTCATCTATTTCTGGGTAGACCATGGAAATATGACAGAAATATGGTTCATGACGGGAGAATGAACACCTACACCCTGGAGAAGAATGGGAGGACACACATGCTGCTTCCGATAAACAATAAGGAGGTGAAACCGGAAGTAAACAACAGAGTACTTCTCATGAGTGGGAAGGAACTTCTTATGGAGGTGAAGAAGAAAAAAGATCCACAATTATTTGTGGTCAGAAAACCAAGAATTGTTCTGACTAGCACAAGAGTGGATGATCTACTAGAAGAGGTTCAGGAACTACTGGAAGAGTTCACTGACATCATGGTAGATGAATTACCTCGTTCGTTGCCACTGATGAGGAGTGTGAGTCATCATATATACCTCATACTAGGGGCCAGTTTTCCGAGTAAAGCCGCGTACACGTTGATGCCGCAAGAAAATGAAGAGGTAAAGAAGCAGGTCCAGGAGTTATTGGACAAAGGATTGGTCAGGGAAATTTTGAGCCCGTGTGCCGTTCCAATGGTACTCAGTCCAAAAAAGGATGGAGGTTGGAGAATGTGTACCGACTCAAGGGAAATTAACAAGATAACCATCAGAGACAGGTTTCCATTGCCAAGAATGGATGATTTAATGGATTGCTTGAGCGGAGCAAAATATTTTTCAAAGATTGATTTGAAGAGCGGATATCACCAGATTCGCATGAGGGAAGACGATGAGTGGAAAATAGCCTTCAAAACCAACGAAGGGTTATATGAATGGCTTGTCATGCCATTTGGCTTGAAGAATGCGCCAAGTAAGTTTATGAGGTTAATGAATGAAGTCCTGAGGGAATTCATCGAAAAATTTGTCATTGTGTATTTGGATGACATATTGGTTTTCAACAAGACAAAGGTTGAGCATCTGAAGCATTTGGCCATTGTGATGAAGAAGCTACAGCAGGAGAAGCTGTTGATAAACATAAAGAAGTCCTCATTGATGAATACATAACTCATTTATCTAGGTTTTGTTATATCCGAAAATGAGTTGAGGATGGATCCGGATAAGGTAAAAATTATCAAGAATTGGCCGTCACCGAGGAATGTATTTGAGGTGAGAAGTTTTCATGGTTTGGCTAGTTTCTACCGAAAATTCATCAGGAATTTCAGTGGAATTAGCGCAGCAATGATGGATACAATGAAGAAGTGGCACAAGTCTTTTCACTGCATAGCAGAGGCTGAGAAGAGCTTCAATCTGTTGAAGCGGAAGATCACGGAACAACTGGTTCTGGTGTTGCCAAATTTTCAGAAAACATTTCAGGTGAAATGTGATGCAAGTGGGTTTTCCATAGGAGCGGTCTTGAGTCTAGAGGATAGACCAATTGCATATTTCAGCGAGAAGATGAACGAGGCGAAATTGAAATACTCCACGTATGATAAGGAATTTTATGCTATCATACAAGCACTGAAAAAGTGGAGGCATTACTTGATCCTGAAAGAATTTGTTTTATATAGTGATAACCATGAATTACAGTTTTTGACTCAACATGAGAAGTTGAATCAGAGACATGTAGAATGGGTAGATTATATGCCAAATTTCACATTTGTGATTAAACAAATTTCGGGTACTGCTAACAAAGTGGTTGATGCTTTGAGCAGGAAATGTTTACTGATGCAGGAGTTCAAAGTCAGGATGTTAGGCTTTGATGATCTCAAGGACATGTATGCAGATGATCCAGACTTTAAGGAGGCGTATGAGGTAGCTGAGAATCTAGTTCTCAGAGACAGGAGCCAATGGATAGAGTACGTGATCCAGGAAGAATTGTTTTTCAAAGGCAATCAACTATGTATTCCAAACTGCTCCACGAGGGAGAATCTACTGAAGGAGAAACACAGTGGTGGATTAGCAGGACACTTTGGTCACGACAAGACATTTGCGAAGCTGAGCGAGTCATATTTTTGGCCAGGGATGCGGTCAGAAGTCAAGCGGTTTGTAGACAGATGTAGAGTTTGCCAGCATTCAAAGGGGAGAAAGAAGAATGCAGGTTTTTATCAGCCATTGCCCATACCAGAAAGACCATGGGATGAGATTAACATGGATTTTGTATTGGGATTGCCAAGGACACAAAGGGGATTTGATTCCGTCTTTGTAGTAGTGGATAGGTTTTCCAAAATGTCACATTTTACCCCATGCCAGAAGACCAGTGATGCGACTCACATCGCAAATCTGTTCTTCAAGGAGGTCAGTCGACTTCATGGGTTGCCAAAAAGTATAGTTTCGGACATAGATACAAAGTTCATAGGACATTTCTGGAGTACATTATGGAAGAATCTAGGGACTAATTTGATGTTTAGTTCTACTTATCATCCTCAGATGGATGGATAGACAGAAGTAGTCAACAGAAGTCTGGGAGACTTGCTGAGAAGCTTGGTGATAGCGCACCATAGCAGCTGGGATAGCATATTTCCACAGGAAGAGTTTGCATAGAATGACTCAGTAAATCAGAGCACATGAAAAATTCAATTTTAGATTGTGTATGGCATGCAGCCGAGAGGAGTTTCTGAATTGAGGGATTCAGAACAGACTGCTACTAGCAGTGCCAATGCAGAAGAATTCGCTGAGGAAATGAAGGAACTTCACGATCAGGTGAAGCAACGACTGCTAGATTCAAATCGCGAGTATAAGCGAAGAGCATATCAGTGGAAGAGACAACTTCAGTTCGAAGTTGGTGATCTAGTTCTGGCACATTTGAGGAAGGAAAGGCTCCCGAGAGGAACATATAATAAACTGAAAATGAAGAAAATCGGACAGTGTAAGGTCTTGAGAAAATTCGGAGAAAATGCTTATGAGATCGAGCTACCGGATGGGGTCGAAATATCTCCGATATTTAATATCACAAATTTATACCCATGCAGGGCTAGAGAAGCAGAGACTGAAGCTGAGCATCCAGTGATCTAGTGGATGAAACAATTTCCAATTGCAGAGAAGCCGTAGATGGAATGTATACTGCACAAGTGAGTGAGTAAGAGGACCAGGCAAAAACTATATTTTCAGTATCTGGTAAAGTGGAAGAACCATCCAGTTGAAGATGCCAGCTGGGGGAATGAAGCAGAGATACAGAAGCATGGATAGACCGTGCAGGAGCTCATGGATAGGAGCCCATGAAAGTTTTCAAGAGAGGGAGTATGATGCGGGAGCATCGCCAACTCATCAAGCGAGCCAATGCGGAAGCGGAGGACAGCTGGATAAGCCAACACAAATTTTGAGAAACACTTTGGAATTGTCACGTGATCTTAAATGAGTCATTTAAGATGAAGCGCCCTTCTGTATTGTAATTGACCTTGAGCGGATAGCTCTCGCCCTTTAGTAGATAGATGACATTTAATTTAGTAATGCTGGTAGATAGGATTTTAATTCATATATTAGACAATTTAGAATTGAGAGGGAAAACAGATATAGAAACCCTCATTGTGCATTGTAACATTATCAGAGGAAGAAGAGCGAGAGCATGTAGAGAGCTATGTAGAGAACACCCATGTACTGATATTTGAATTAATAGAAGAAGATTGATTTAAATTCATGGTTTTGTGTTTAATCCTTTGTGTGTTGATGTTGATATGCTCATGAATGTTTTCTTCCTGTCATACATTTGCTTTTATATGTTGTGTATGTGATTTCATGGTTGAATTGAAGTCTGAAGGGGTGAAGGAATGAGTTTCAATTGTTTCTCTATTTGAACCATAGATGCCTGCAAGGCGTGCAGTCGAATCGTCCGTAAGGAGTGCGTTGACAGAAGGGTTCAAATGGAGATAGATTTTGTTCTCATTCATCCCGAAGGTGCAGTTGGGCACAGGGTCATGCAAGGAGTGTTAAGGCCAGAGTAAAGACATCAGGGTTGAGAACCTAAGTAAAGAGATGAAGGACTGTTGCTGCAGGCATGCGCAAATTTGAAAAGATTTCAACACTTAGACGTGTTGAAGGGTTGCCACAAGGAGTGCGTGCAGGGAGGCTTTTTCTAAGGCTCAAAGTCATAGCAAATCTCAGGAAGGACAGAGTCTTCGAATTAGTCGAAGGATTGCACAGAGAAGCTGTGGTTGGAGTGTTCAAGCAAGCATTGGAAGTTTGCGCATAGGTGACCAAGTCTTCGTGGAGGAAGGAATGGACGGTCAGAATCCTCCAAGGAGAATTCGCGAATCACCGTGAGCCGTTGGATCTTGAAAATCTGCAGGGAAGATATGGCGACGTGTTCCCAAGGGGTTCCAAGATCAAGAGAGGTGGAGCCGTCGATTAGGACCACGAGGGTCGTTGGATCCACGCGCATATCATGGATCGAGGTTTCATGAGTCGAAGCTCCAAAATATTGCAATAGGAATTGCGATATCACGAGACACGATATCCCGACGAGCCTTGAGCCGTCCATTGTTAAGGACGTGTGTCAGGAGATCCAAGGAAGTCGGGGTTCGGAGAATTGGGGTTTTCGTGAACAGAGTATTCTTGCAGCTCGAAGTCGCGAAATGTGATATCCCAACGGGAGAGTTGGTGGGCCACAACAGGAGTTAGTGGAGGACAGGTGGCATAAGTCATCCGGGTTTCGCAGCGAGAAGCACCGAGACATTGACATCAGGATTCGTGATCCCGTGAACCTTGAAATCCTGACAGAAGTGACGGGAAGTGGAAAAGTCAAACAACGAGCGCCTCAGAGTTTCGGCACATTGGGTATCGGGAGTCAGGGAACCAAGGTGTTTGATATTGTGAGTGGCGAAGTCACGATAGAGAAGAAGTCCCGACAAGGTAAAGATAGGGTCAGTGTTGACTTGCATCGAATCTCGAGGATTCGGGAGTGTAGCGCTCGACCATTAGACTCGCGAAGTCGCGAGTTCCAATTTCCCGACAAGTAAAGAGAGGGGGAATCTTGCGTAGAGATCTGTGGGAGCAGATTTCCCGATAGGGAAATAGAAGGACCTTGGATTTCTTCGGGCCGAGAGGTAGAGAAGATCCTGTGAGCGGGCATGCCTGTGGGTGCGGCTACGTCACCCCACTTTCCTTATTTTAGGGTTGGGTCCACTTCTAATTTCTCCATTAAAATTATTATTGAAATAATTTATTTTGTATTCACTTTGAATTATAATACACTCATCATTTCACTTTATTATTTACCTTTTAAAATCTCTTAAACCACTTTGATTACTTTGACCTTTTGGGGCTTCTAGATGACATATGTGGGTCCTCCAACTTTGTAAGGCCATAACTCTCAACCTGTGAGAAGTTATGTGACATTCTACATACCAACAGAAATGGCATGACATGTACTATCAATATAGAATAGTATTATCTGAAAATATATCATAACTCATACCATTACCCATCAAACAAACTTGGGTCCATTACCCAAACCTGGGGTCTCCAACTTCTCATGGCCATAACAGTCTAACCGTGAGGAATTATGTGACGTTCCACATACCACCGGAAATGACATGACAATAACTATCCATCTAGGATATTTTCCTTGACAAATTCACTTTCCTTCATCTCATTATTCCAAAAATAAGCATGGGTTCTCTTAATCCACAAAGCGTCTTCCCGTGAGGGATTTCACCATAAGGGGACCACTTTGAAGTTCATCCATATTTACTTCTTATCAACCATGAAAAAAAATAATGAGTCATATTTACATCAAACACTATCGGGTCCATCATCCAAACTTTTGTGCTATGGGTCTTTCCTCAAGGGTTGACATCAATGACAACCAACCTTAATCAACAATCTCTCCCTTTGGCATTGATGGCAACACTTTGATGCAACACTGAAATCATATCACTCATGCTCCCCTTGAAACCATGCCTCTGTCCTCTGCATCTGATAAATCTGATCTTCCTAGAACCATGCCTCTATCCTCTGCATATGATAAATCTCCCCCTTTTTGTCATTAATGGCAAATGTATCTTTCCATCCAGGGTTGTTCCCCCTGACATATAGTACTCTTATTGTGCTTCCTCGTGTACATCTAAGACATATAGGATAAGCCTTCAAAAAGCATTAAAAAATAATTCATTTTCGGAGTAGAAATAACTCCAAGTATTTGGCGAATATATTCAAAGGATTCCCATGAAAGTGGTTTTGTAAAGATGTCTGCCACTTGTTCTTTTGTGCCCGCATACTCAACTCTGATGTTCTTTTCTGCAACTTGTTCTCATAGAAAGTGATACTTGATTGGAATGTGCTTAGTCTTGGAGTGCATCACTGGGCTTTTTGAGATACTGATGGCATTTGTATTATGACAATATACTGGAATGGGCTCATCATACTCAACCTGTATATCTGTCAAATTTTGCTTCATCCAAAGAACCTATGTACAACATGTTGCTGCTGCAATATACTCTGCCTCGGCTGTAGATAGAGATATCGATGACTGTTTCTTACTTAGCCATGATACCAAACATTCACCTAAGTAGAATGTTGCTCCACTGGTGCTTCGTTGGTCATCAATAAAACCTGCCCAATCTGCATCTTTGTAGGCCATAAGTGATAGATCTTTTCCTTTTGGATACCATAATCTAAACTCTTTTGTTCCTTTGAGATATCTGAAGATCCTCTTTACTGCTAATACATGTGATTCCTTTGGTGCTGCTTGAAATCGTGCCACCTGTCCAATTGCCTGCATTACATCTGGTCTGGATGTTGTCACATATAGTAGGCTGCCAATCATTGACCTATATTACCTCTGATCTGTAGACTTTGAATCATCATATTTTCTCAACTTACAACTGGTTTGCATGGGAGTGATAACTGGTTTGCAATCTTCCATTCCGAACCTCTTTAGCATTTCTCTGATATACTTGGTTTGAGTAATAAAAATTCCTTGGTTGCTTTGATGTATCTGAAGTCCCAGAAAGAAGGATAGTTCTCCAAGTAATGACATTTCAAATTCACTCCGCATGTCTTTTGCAAATTTCTTGCTTAACCTGTCATCATCACTACCAAAAATAATATCATCAACATAAACTTCAATTAATAAAATATTACCTTGACTTACCTTGATGTAGAGGTTGTTGTCTGCACTTCCTTTTCTGAACCCT
>ML789343.1:589767-606937 GCA_009831015.1 Picea engelmannii
CTCAAGGATTCAAACCTGTTGTAACTTCTTCTCTGTGTTTCACTAGGTCTTCTTGAATAACCCCTTTGTGTATGGCTCTCAAAGTAGTTATTGTTCATGTTGTTAGCTCTACAATTTACAACTTTATGTCCAAAATTATTACACGCATAACATAAACTAAAAAATATAGTTTGATACCTAGTAGTTGAAGATCTTATGAAAGGAGGTGCTCTTAGGAATCCTTCTTCTTCTTGAGGCCTATCTATTTGTTGTTGATTTTGAAATATGAATCTTCTCGGTGGAGGGGTGTCCCTGTAATCTTCCTTGTATATCTTTTTATCCCCTTTGATTGTTTATGCATAAATTTTTGGATTTGTTTCTTGCTCTATTGTTTTTAGCTTGATCCCTTTTCTGTTTGATTGTATCCAAGTCCGGACTTGTCAAGATAAGATTTTTGACTGCTAATAATGTCATCCAGAACTTTTGAGCTATTCTACATATTTTTCTTTTGAATATCCTTTCTTAGTGTGACAATCTCTGCTTCCAAGTTTCCAATGATCTCGTCCTTTCCTTCTAGCTGTTCTTTGAGTGCTTCTTCAATTCTTTTATCTTCTTCTATTTAAACCTTCAATTTTGTAATCATTTGTTCTAGTTCTTGAGTGTCTTTTCTCTTATCTAGTTCTGCTTGTAGTTTCTTGTTTTTCTTCTTTTCTCTTCTGATAACTTCTATGGCACTCATTAATTCTTCTCGGAAGTCAACTTCTGCCTCTTCAATTTCTTCTTCATATGCTTCGTCATATTCTTCTTCGGAATCTTATTTATCAGAGTCTTCTACTGCCATGAATAGAACTCTCCTTGTTTCACTGTCACTGACTTCATCTTCATCTGATGATGAGATGTCTTCTTTGGCACAATTTTTTTTCTTGAAAACTTTCTTTGTAGTTATTTTACCTTTATATGTTTGTATTCCTTTTGAGTAACCTTCATCATTTCTCTTTTTCTTATGAAGACATTTGTTAGCAAAATGACCAATACCATCACAATTAAAACAAATTAAAGGAATCTTACCTATGTACCTATTGTTGGTTCCCTTGTTCAGTCTTTTGATGAAGTTGGCCACTTCTTCATCATCTTCCAAGACGTCGCTGCTACTGCTATATTCTTCTTGTTCCTTTTTCTTTTTCTTTGGTCTTTTGTATGCTTTGAAGGCTACTTCTTTTACATGTGGATTTTTTTGTTCAGTTCTCATCTCATATGCTATGAAGATTCCATGCAGTTCATCCATGCTTATTGAGTTTAGATCCGATCTTTCTTCTAGTGCTGATATCTTAGGGTTGAATCTCATAGGAACAGATCTTAGTACCTTTTGAACAATTATAGATTCTTTGATTTCTTCTCCCAATCCTATGATTGCATTCATTGTTTCATCGACTTGTAAGAAGTAGGTTGTGATATCTTCATCTTCCTTCACTTTTAGTTGTTCGAGCTAACCTTTGTAAGTTTGAAGCTTTGTTGTTTTGACTTTTGAATCTCCTTCATAAATATTTCGAAGCTTGTCCCAAATATCTTTAGCAGATTTACAATGTGAAACTTTGGTGAATACCGTATCACTGAGACCATTCAAAAGTGCATTTATGGCTTTGGAATTATTCTCACCGAGTTTCATTGCTTTGTCACTTGTTGGTGGAACTGTTGGTGCTGTGTATCCATCTACAATTGATTGCCAACATTTAAATCCATGTGCCTGTATATATGCCTTCATCCTTATGCTCCAAAAAGCATACTTGTATCCATCAAACTATGGTATTCCATTTTTATACGAGTTTGTACTCTCCATGATCTACCTTTTAGTGGTTAAACTGATTTTTGAAGGAACCTGCTCTAATACCAATTGTTGGATTACTAAGAGGGAGGGTGAATCAGTAATAACGTAATTATAATAATTTTTCTTGAAATGTTATATCAATGTAGAATTATTATCCAATAATGAGCAGTAATAAATAAACAATAACACACAGTACACCAGTGTTTTACATGGAAACCCAAATCAAGAGAAAACCACAGAATGTTTTTCCTTATATGTCTTGAAGAATTACATTAATTGAAAGCACCAACTTCCTTTGTTTTCTAGCTCCAACTAGAAGGAGTCTCCAATCCCCTAGTTTCTTAGGCTACAACCTGAGGGAAGCTCCAACTCCTCAAATCTTTGGCTACAACCAGAAAGAGGCTACAACCCCCATTTTTCTCCGGCTACAACCGGAAGGTGGCTACAACCACCTGTCCTTGCCTCGTCTTACCACCTCGAAGTAGAAGTAAAATGATGGAACCACTGTCACACTATCACTGTGAGATATACCACTGTAAACCTGCACCAATAAATCTGAACCATCCATCAACCATGCATCAACATGTACCATAAACAAGTGCATCAATCATGTGTCAACCTGTAATCAACATGTACCATAAACAAGTGCATCCAACGATGTGACAAGTATGTCAATCATGTGTCAACTACTCATCAACTATGACTCATAAATATGTACCAACATCATCAACTATACACCTCATGTATGTGCGCCAACTCATCAACTACTTGTCTCAACCATGTACCTCAACCAAAAGCCCTCATCAATTTCATCATCTAAATCTGATTTGTAGCTCTGTAATAGACATGGTGTATATGATCACATTCCTGTAAACCATCCTTAACTTTAAAAACAAGACACTAGCATTTTCATCAAACGTTTCTTTAGTCTCACATGCCTAGTTTTGGATTAGTCAACAACCCTAACTTGAAGTAATCATAACTTTGAACCTGTAATGTATAAAGATTTGAAACTGATATACAATTTTCGTCAATGTTGTTTATGAAATTCCTCCAAGTGGCACTACTTGGAACCTCTCAGAAAAGGATTTATAGCAAAAATCACATAGCTTGATGAATTCTGCCTTATTCTAGAGAGCGACCTTATAGAGATTTCCCCGCACAAAATATTTGATGAAATGATTTGAAAATGCTACATGGAATACTATAGATTGTACCCTAACCAACACAATTTTTCTCACTGAATTTGGATCTATTATGAAGAAATTATGATGTTTTTACCCGAAACACCTAATTTTGATTAGATTCACAACTGGCCACAAACCCTATTTTCCATTGAGTGTAACTCCCAAAATACAACGACCCACAAGATGAATTTTTAACCACAGATACTTGGATATGTTTTGTCACCTTCATATCAATTTCAGTATCTGAATCATTACAAAAAAAACAATTATAGCGAAAATGGTGAGATGACCTGAAAATAACACAACTTAGAAAGCACCATCAAAAGAATTTATCCTTCCTTGCATTTCGGCCTTGTTTTCTTCACTTTCCTCAGAATTTTGGCTTAGATATCATTTTTATACCTCATACACCTATAGCTATTCAATATTCTCAATTGTTTTTCAAATGAGAGAGCCTTGCCTCTTATTTATACTCTCCAAGTAGCTTCCTTAAAAACATCTTCTAGGTCACTTGGCCCCACTTTCCTTATTTTAGGGTTGGGTCCACTTCTAATTTCTCCATTAAAATTATTATTGAAATAATTTATTTTGTATTCACTTTGAATTATAATAAAATCATCACTTCACTTTATTATTTACCTTTTAAAATATCTTAAACCACTTTGATTGCTTTGACCTTTTGGGGCTTCTAGATGACATATGCGGGTCCTCCAACTTCGTAAGGCCATAACTCTCAAACCGTGAGGAGTTATGTGACATTCTACATACCACCAAAAATGGCATGACATGTAATATCCATATAGAATAGTATTATCTGAAAATATATCATAACTCATACCATTACCCATCAAACAAACTTGGGTCCATTACCCAAACCTAGGGTCTCCAACTTCTCATGGCCACAACTCTCTAACCGTGAGGAATTATGTGACGTTCCACATACCATTGGAAATGACGTGACAAGAACTATCCATATAGGATATTTTCCCTGAAAAATTCACTTTCCTTCATCTCATTATTCCACAATTAAGCATGGGTTCTCTTACTCCACAAAGCCTCTTCCCATGAGGGCTTTCACCATAAGGGGACCACTTTGGAGTTCATCCATATTTACTTCTTATCAACCATGACAAAAAAATAATGAGTCATATTTACATCAAACACTATTGGTTCCATTACCCAAACCTTTGTGCTATGGGTCTTTCTTCAAGGGTTGACATCAATGAAAACCAACCTTAATCATCAAGGTATTGAGGATTAGAAGACATATGTCCACTCATAATTTTGAACTAGGTGTTATATGTTCTCAAAAATTATTAAAAGGGATTATTGTAGAAGTAAACAAGTGGAAATTGCACCATGTGGATGTTTTAATTTTTCACTCGGAACTCATATTTAAGAATGAATATATTTGTTGGAAAGATGTTTAAGATAATAATTCATTTAAGGAATCATATTATAGAATAATGAATTAATATTCTTCATAATTTTAAATGAATAATGACTTGTAATTTAATTAGTAAATATTTTACAATATGCTTAATTCTAACAACAATTATTGCATGCACATTCTTGCAGAATTATAGATATTTATAAAAATACCTTAGTTCCTATATGAGAAACAAATGTCTGGAGGATTCTAAAGGGTCATACAACCATGAAGATGAAATTCTAGGTCTACATGTCAACATGGGTAATGTTGAGACTGAATCTAATGGAAGAAGGGACATGCACGAGTCTGTAACTATGAGAGCCTGCAAAAAGAAGTGCAAAGTTATAGAGTTGATAATGAGAGGATCATGAAATATCAGGAGGACATACTTCAAATCTTGAATATGTTTCATAATCAAGTCAACGAGGATGCAGGCACAAGGCAAGAATCTAGTGCCAAGAAAGTGGAGGTGTCTATGCCTCATGATAGGAGGGATGATCAAGGAGGATATAGAATATCAAGGGGTATTAGAAGGTATCAACATCATCATTCCTAGGGCACTCAACCAGAAAAACATATGCACATTCAATGTATGAAATCATCCCAAGTATATCTCCCATAAAGTATCATAGAAGGAGACATGGTTCAGATAACTTACAAAGGGAATTGAGGAAAATCAAGCCATAATCAGTTGATGGAGAAAATAAGAAAGGTAAATATGTAGAAGCATGGATGTTCATAATGAGAACATATTTCTAGTTGCATAACTAATCATCAAATGTGGAAGCGATAATTGCATCCTACCAGCTTCAAGGAAAGACATTTTTGTGGTGGAATCGAGTGAAGTAGATTAAGCACTTTGATGAGAAAATAATTTCTTGGAATTAGTTCAAGAAATATTTTCAGTAGAAGTACTTGTCAGAGCAATATTATGACAAGAAGATGCAAGAGTTATTTGAACACAAACTTGGGAACATGACCATGGATGAATATGAGAGAAATTTATTTGAACTTCTTAGGTATGCGAGCTTTATCATATATGAGAAGGTCAAAATTTAAAGGTTCCTGAGTGGAATATCATCATTTTACAAGGATACATTTCAGTTTGATGAACCAGATAATTTAAAAGAAGCCATAAGAAAGGACAAGTATTTGTATGAGAAGAATAGATGAAATCCAGCTTTCCAAAGGGCTTGGGATGACAAGAAGAAAGGAAATATGGATCAAAGGAAGAAAGGATTAAAACCACCATTCATGAGGAAAAAATATCAATCATATAACTAAGGGAAACCATCTCAAGGAGATAATAAAATGACATAGTAGTTGGGAAAGAGGCCAAGGCAATATCCCATAAAGTGTTGGGGATGTGAAGATGAGATAAGATGAAGATTTTTAATAGTGTCGAGAAGGAGGAGATGCTAGAGGATGTGGACAAAATAATGCCAAGGATATATGCATCCTTGGATAATAGACAAACATACTATCAATCCCACATGATTGAAGTGGGAGGTAAGATTGATAATTCACCTATAACTATTTTAATTGATTCTGGAACTAGTCATAGCTATATAGACCCAAATCTAGTCAAAATAGTTAAATTCAATAAATGTAAGCATGAAAAGTCTTAGTTAGTTCAGCTAGATACTAGAACCAAGAGAACAATTAATGAGCTTGTTAAAGAATACTCTATGAACATGAATGGAACTAACTCTAAGGAAGATTTGAACATCATAACGCTTGGGTCTTATGACTGCTAGATTGGTATGGATTGGATAGAAAATAACTGTGTTGTTTTGTATTGTCTTAACAAAGTTTTCACATGTCTTTATGAATAATAGAATTATAGTATAGTGTAAGGTATTCCAAGTCCAATATCTATCTCAGATATTTCAGCATTGCAGCCAAAAAAAAGTCTTAGAAAAGGGTGCCAAATATATGCAACCCATATGGAAGAGCCAAAGAAGGATAAGGAGCCAAGTCTTGAAGATTATCCAGTCTTAAAAGAGTATGAACATGTGTTTGAGGAGTTGTTAGTATTTATACCAAAGAGGCATATAGATTTCTCAACTGGATTAATTCTTGGAGCTACCCCAATATCTAAGACACCCTACAGAATGAGCACACCATAACTAACAGAGTTGCAAATGCAACTAGAATATTTGTTAAAGAAAGGGTACATATTCCCAAGTGTTTATCCATGGGGTGCCCCAATTCTTTTTCTCAAGAAGAAATATGGAATGCTAAGGTTATGTATTGACTTCAGACAACTTAACAAAATTACAGTCAAGAATAAGTTTCCTTTGCCTAGGATTGATGAATTTTTTTATCAACAAAAATGAGCAAAGGTATTCTCCAAGATTGACTTGAGTTTAGGATATTATCAAGTGAGAATGAAAGAAGAGGAGACTAGAAAAATGAACTTTAGCGCAAGGTATGGACACTATGATTGTGTAGTGGTTCCTTTTGGGTTGACAAATGTGCCAGCTACATTTATGTGTCTAATGAATGGGGTGTCTGGGGATTTCTTGAACAATTTTGTAATTGTAGTCTTGGACGATATTCTTATTTGTTCCAAGACAGAATAAGAGCATGAGAAACATTTGAGGATGGTGCTACAAGTGTTAAGAGAACACCAATTGTATTCCAAATTGAGTAAGTGCAACTTTTATCAAAAGAAGATCCATTATTTGGGTTATATTGTTTCAGAAGAGGGCATAGAAGTGAATCTAGAAAATATTGAAGCAATCAAGAGTTGGATAATGCCAAAAAATATTTCATAGGTTAAATCATTTATGGGTCTAGGTGGTTACTATAGGATATTCATTAGAATATTCTCCACAATTGTGCACCCAATAACATATTTCCAAAAGAAAGGAGTAAAGTTTGAATGGAGTGCTAAATGTGAAGAAAATTTTCAATTCTTAAAGGATTTGCTAACTAGTGCACCTACTTTGAAAGTTGCAAATCTAGTTGCAGATCTTGTTGTGTGCACAGATGCATGCAATGAAGGGATTGGTGGAGTCCTTATGCAAAATGGACATGCAATTTGTTATGAGTCCAGATAATTGAAGGAGCATGAAATAAATTATGCCACACATGACCTCGAGTTGGTAGCAAAAGTACATGCCCTAAGAATGTGGAGTCATTACCTCATGGAAAGAAAATTTGAATTAAGGACATACCATAGTGGTATGAAATATCTGTTTGAACAACCAACACAAAATGCTAGACAAACTAGATGGATGGTATTTCTTAGAGAATATAACTTTTATATCAAGCACATATAGGGAAAAGAAAAGAAGGTAGTTGATGCACTCAATAGATGAGTGCATAAAATGCATGCTGCAACCATTAGTATGTACAAGAAAAATTTAGAAGATAGAATTCTAGAGGTTATAACAACAAAACAACATTATGTGCAAGTTAAAGAAAGCTTATAGAATATTTATATACAATAGAAATATAAGAATTACAAGTTGGAAGAGGATCAAATCCTCTTATTTTGAAATAGATTTTATGTTCTGAATTATGAGGAATTGATAAATTTAGTCTTAAATGAGATGCATAATGTGTCATACGCTAGACATCAAGGATATTAGAAAAATATTACAATTGTAAGAGGCCAATATTTTTGTCCTGGTATGAATAAAGATGTCATTGCATATAATGTTGGAAGGTAAAGACTAGCACAAACATCCAGTATGATCGTTGTATCCATTGTCCATTCCTGAATGGAAATGGGAAGTTTTTATTATCAATTTCATTACTAAATTGCCATGAAAAACCAGACAACATGATTCCATCTTGGTAGTGGTGGACAGAGTCAGAAAGGTTGCATATTTAATTCCAGTAAAAGTAATTCATAAGGGAACCAATATTGAAAAGATTTAGATGAGATAAATGTTTAGGCTACATGGTGTGCCTAAGGCAATAGTGCCAGATTGAGATATCAAGTTTTCTTCCAATTTTTGGAGGGGGTTTGTTTTAGGGATTTGGAACAAATTTAAATTTTAGTACAACATATCACCCATAGTCAGATGGGAAGAACGAACGAATTAATTAAATAATTGAAGAGATGTTGAGAATGTATGTAATGGACATGCCTTCTAAGTTGAAGGACTATATCCATTTAGTTCAATTTTCATACAACAATGGTTATTCAGAATCATTGAAGATGATCCCATTTGAATGTTTGTATGGCATACAATGAAAAACACCAGTAAAATGGGATAACCGAGAAGAGAAAGTTGTGATTGGGCCATAATTGTTAAAGGAAATGGAAGAACGTATGGTACAAATCATGAAGAATTTAAAAGTTTCAAAAGATTGATAAAAGAGTTATGTTGATAGAAAGAGAACAAATAGAGAATTGAAAGTGGGAGAGCATGTGTTTTTAAAAGTTAAAGTCAAGAGAATATTGTAGAAATTGGGAAGTTTCCCAAACTTGTTAGTGAGATATTGTGGAACTTTTGAGGTCTTATAAAAGATAGGACCAGTTACACGCATTCTAGCATTACCTACATCCATGGGAATTCATAACATGTTTCATGTGTTTTTATTAAAAAAATATGTACATGATCCTAATCATATGATTGGTTGGATTGTGATCCAGGTAGAACACGAAGGGGATTTCCAAGTGGAACCATTGAAAATCCTGGACCAGAAATTCAAAGTGCTTAGGAACAAATAAATCAACTTGGTAATAGTTCAATGGACCTATTACATTATTGAAGATGATACATGAGAGCAATAAGAAGCTATGAATGAAGCATACCCTCAAATTTTTGAAAATTTTGAAGAAAAAAGAATAAACATTTGTACATAAGTAAATGATGACAGCATTTTGATAGTTGAAGTTCCTAGAGCCATAATTATTAGATTTTTTGACTAACCGATGTGTGGGTTGAGGGAAAAATGAAATTGATTGTTGGAATTTCTGCATGAGTCATTAAGTTGTGGAATTATCATGTATTTAGATGTAATCTTTTTATATATGTCAATGTGTAAACTGTATGGTTATGTTCACTGAGGACAGTGCAATATGTAGGGAGATGGGAAAGTAACATACCTATTTTCAAACCTCGAAATAGTGATACATATATTGTATATGTCAAATATGGTCGAGATCCAAGTGATGTATATTGTAAATATAACATATGACTGAGGGCCCAAAGCGACGTAATATGTAAATGATGTAAATTGAATATAATGAATAAAATGTATTGACAAATTCAGATGGACATGGATGGATATTTTGGGGATAAGTATCCAAAAGAGAAGGTAGGGGTCCAATGGGGAGAGTTACCCATATCTATAAAACTAAAACCCATTTCCTATTTTTTGTAAATTATCCTTGCCATGAACCTTCCATTAGTTGTTGAGTGTTATAGAGCCCAATCATTGAATTCATGTAAGAGGGTTGGTGTAAGAGTCACTTCCCATAGTTGTTGAGAGAATGGCGGATGGGTACAATCATATTTATGAAGAGTTCGAGTCAAGAAAGCAAGAGAAATAGATAAAATTTGTATGGGTAGGAAAGGAGAATTCTGCATTCATGTTTTTGCATAGAGCATTGGTTTTACATGGAGTTTTATGGCCAACAATGGAGTTCGATCTTGTAGGACATTGTTGTGGACATGTTTGGATGTTGTTTGGAGCTGTAATTTCATTTAGAAAGAGGTCATTTCCCTTAGAATGATGAATTTCTCAAAATTCATCCAAGAATCTTGTGTTTTGGCTGTTGGGTAAAGTTTTGTTGCAACTCTAGAATTCCTCAAGCCTGAACAAGTAGAATTCATGTCCAACCTGTGGTGGAAGCCCTGGAGGGGAGTGAAAAGGAATGAGGGACTATGATAAGTTCAGGGGGATTCCATTCCTTGGGTTGTGCAGGTTAAGAGGAGTAACACCCTGTTTCCCCTAGTCTGTAAAAATAACTATATTGGCCAAGAACTATGGTAAACTCAAAGATGTGAATGTTTGATTTGACGGACCTTTATATAAAAAGTTGATGAATGTAAATTATGTTATGAATATGTGTTTCATGATTGTTGGGAAGGGGATGTGCTAAAAGAGACCACGATGGCTAATGAGAGGTGGTGGAAGGGACCTGGAATGGTTGCGTTAACTTCCACCAAGCCAGTAACGTATTGGTTTTCACTTTCTCAAAGACCAAAGAAACTCTCTGACCCTGGAATGGATTTCCCATTAGATTTGTAAGTGGGGAGGCTCCTCAAGAGTTAATGAGGGGATGGGGGTGAACTGCCCATCCGTAAAATCTCTCAGACCTGACCACGGATGGGGAAATTCGTGCCACACGCAATATTGCAGAGAAAAAGGAAAGAGAGGAAATGTGGTAAAGAGTAGAGAGAGAGCACGCACGTGATAGGTATCGCTGAAGAGAACTGGAGAAAATCTAGAAGCACGGGGAGTTCTGAACATAGGAGAAGGAGAGTAACCTTCATCCTGGATTATTTTTCTGTATCAGGACAAGGAGAGTAAGCTTCGTCCTTGACTTTCGTTGAGCTGGAAGTAGGAGACTGAATCTCAAAGCATCATGGTCTAGCTCAAAGGTGTCTAGTGGTAAATCCATTTAGAGTCACTGAGCCTATGGTTGGGTGGAAACAAGTACCCCTCTCAGTAGTTGTATCATGCATGGTGGATCTGATAAGTGCTTTATGCCTTGTATTTTGAATTGAATATCATGAATACATGCTCATGTTTATATGCCCATAATGATTTCTATGTGGAATGATTGCCTGGTGTTTTAGACTGGAAATAATGGATGCATGTGTATACTTACATGCCATAGTTGGTTTCTGTAAAAATGATTAAGTCTGGGGAATGAGTTCACTCCACCGAGAATCATCTTGTTTGCTTGATTCTTGTAATATTCTGGGAAGGCTCCTCGAGAGTACTCTTCCCCAGGAATTATCCCATAAACCTTGGAACCATACCGAACCTTTACCCAGAGACTCAACTAAGATTAGGGACAATTTCCCAAGAACCGTTTGAAGGCTCGTTGATCTGGGTCTAGAAACCTTATGCAAGAAAAAGTAGCTCTCTAAGGTCTCAGAGTCATGGGAGTTTGAAGCTTTGAGAGGTTGAATTTCATGAATGAAGCTCAAAAAGGATAGCGAGTCCAACTATCCAAAGAGAATAACCCATCGTTTGGTAGTCAAATGGTCAGAATCCTTTTGGAAATAACCCTGATCTGTCAAGACCGATGGATCTAGAGGAGGAGCATAAGTGTTAACACCTCGACCCTTTTAGCCTTCGCAAGTAGTGATGGAATCCAGGACCGTAGATCCAAGGATATGTCGGAGCTCTATTGACCATCGATCTTAACCTTTGCATAGGTAGGAGAGTGGAATCGACAACGTTCTGAAAGTCCCGAAGTATTTGGAACCGTCCATCGATGCAGGACATGTGGAAGTCGGGTAGCATTTCACTGACTCATGACTTGGAGTGGTCAAGGGTAGGACTGTATGAACTAATGATTCACAAAATCGTGACGTGATCGTGGTCGTTGGATCCAGGCCATGGGAGAACCGTTGGATTAGAACCTCCATGTGGTATCGCGTATCGAGGGTTCAAAGGTTGAAAGAATTTATTTTCGACTACAGAATTCACGAAGCACCGAGCATCAAGGGCTCGTGCAAGCACGTGGCACATCCATTAGGTGGGGACCATGTGGTTGATAGGTGGTGTAACAAAAAGCACCCAGAGAAAGGTGGAAGTGGGTGACAGGTGGTGGACACATGTCGCTTGGGAAAGAGTCAACCCATTGTTGACTTATCGTGTTTCATGGATTCGCAAAGGAGGAGTACGAGGGCTCAACACTCCAACTTGTGAAGTCGCGAGATGCAAGTAGTGCTAGTGTTTATCCTAGACTATGGTTATATGTACCAGGAGCTAGTGAGGAGGGAGCCATACCCGTATCGCATTTCGGGTATCGACGTTTGGAGAAAGATGAATCAAGAGCCTTGACTCTCCAACTCGCAAGTTGCGAATGATGCTTACGCTAAGGCCAGGTTGTGGTCGTTTGGAGGAGTTTAAAGGAAGGGATGGTTTGTGTTAGGCCCCATAGAAATTCATGGATTCAGTCCCTCAAAGAAAAGACAAAAAAAAAAATTAGTTGCCATAGCGGGTGTGTGACAAATCAGTATCAGAGCATGGTTACAACACTTGGCCTGTTTGGGCTCATGAACAAGTTGCGCAAAAAATCCATTTGAAGTACTCTTAAAAGGAGTAACCCTCTATCTTAACCCCCTTTATCAAAAGTCAAAGTTAAGAATGAAAATTCCTATTGTGTGTATGCATTTGAAAAGTATGAATTATGTGTTGGTTATAAATGAATATAAATATTGACTAACAACAAGTGTTTTTCCTGCACACAAGCGGACGATCAATTGTGGGGAACTACGGACGCATAGAATGGTGACACACCACGAAGTGGGGGATGGATCCCACAATAGAGATGAAGAGTCTGATGAAAGGAGAGTGGTAGAGACCCCTCCAAATCTAGCTGAGACTATGAGAGGCCTCATGGTCGAACTACAAAGCTACAAGGATGACAACGAGAGGTTGATAAAAGAGTAAGAGAAGCAAATGGAAATTAATTCAGTCTTGTTGCAGAGTTTATCTGACATACAAAGACAATTGCAGCATGGACCTGACACCAGTCACGTGGACCAACGAAAGAAAAAGAAAAGTCGAAGTACACATGAGATACGAAAATGTGGTCTTTTAAGTGGCCACACTGGGAAGAGCACCTCGAGAAAGGTCCACACCAGAGATAAGGGACAAGCATCAGACAATTCCTTTGGAAAGGAAACTGACGACTCGGAGGGATCTTCTAGTAGAAGAACTAGTTCTTATTCCCAAAGAAAACGGAAGAAGTGAAAGCATTCCAAAAGTCATAATATCGAAGAATTCAAGAAGGCCAAACCACCCTCTTTCGACGGTGAAATAAAGAAGGGGGAGGAAGCAGAAATCTAGCTTCTTGGACTAAAGAAGTATTTCAGAGTCCACGACTTCTCAGAAAACTTGAAGGCCCGAGTAGCCACTTTCAACCTGAATGGAAAGGCTTCCATTTGGTGGGAATACCTTAAGAATGTAAAAGGGATTCACGAAGAGGACCTATCTTGTGAACGGTTTGAGAAATACTTTAGGAATAAGTATCTGTCGGAAAAGTATTTCGATGAAAATAATAAAGAATTCTATGAACTAAAGCTGGGGCAACTCACCATAGAGGAATATGTCAACAGAATCCTTGGGTTGTTGAGGTATGTACGCTATATAAAAGAATAAAAGGAAAAGGTGCAACGATTCATCAATGGACTACCTAAGGACTATCATAACAGGATTTAGTTTGACGAGACAAATACCCTAGAAGACACTATATGAAAGGAAAGATATTGTTATGAACATCTTGGGCATCGAACAGAACCTCGCGAAGGCGGGAAGCAAAATAATAGTTCAGGATTCCAGAAAAAGGGGTTTAAATCCCCAAGATTTAAAAGCTATAAAAAGGACTCAAGGATGAGCTTCCCAACCCGAAGTGTACCTCAGCAGAATTTCCCCTCCCAGAGCGGAAATAAACCTTCTAGATATACCCCAGGAAAGATTGATAACCCAAAGAGAGAAACCTTGAAATGTTGGGGTTGTGGATAAGAACATCTACTGAGGGACTGCCCGCACCAACAATAGAACGTTCAGAGAATTTACAATGTTCAAGAAGCTACCACCATCAATGACGTGGCCAGGAGTGTGGCGCAAATTTATGCAGCCTTGGATAATGAACAATTTGACCACCAAGCTTCAATGGTGGAGATGGAAGGTATGATCACCAACCATCTAGTGTCTATTCTAATTGACCCTGGTTCAAATTTGAGTTATATAGCTCCTAAGGCTGTTGATAAGTGTAAATTATAGCTACATAAACATGCCAAGCCATGATTGGTATAGTTAGCCCTTGGCACCAAAAGAAAGGTAGCAGAGGTCATACCAGCTTGCCAATTCACTATGGGTGAATTCCCCACCCAAGCAACCCTTAACATACTACCCCTAGGATCGTATGACCTGTTGATTGGTATGGACTGGCTAGTCACATATAAAGCCAGACTGGACTGTTACCATAAAACCTTAGAATGTGTAAGTGAAGAAAGAAGAAGGATAGCCCTTCAAGAGATCCAAAAACCTGTCTCAGTGAGAAGAATATCAACCCTTCAAATGAGAAAGTATTGCAGAAAGGGATGTCCACTATATGCGATACAGGTGTTGGAATTAGTTGAAGATGACAAACCAAGCCTTGAAGACCACCCCACACTAAGAGAATATAGAGATGTATTTCCAGAAGAGGTGTCGGGTCTACCTCCGAGACGGGACATTGACTTCTCGATATAAGTTGCACCAGGAGAGGTTCCAGTGTCTAGGACACCCTACAGGATGAGCACACCCGAGCTAGTTGAGATTAAATTACAACTAAAAGAAATGATGGGCAAAGGCTATATCTGACCTAGCATGTCTCCATGGGGAGCACCAGTCCTGTTTTTGAAAAAGAAAGACAGTACCCTCCGACTGTGCATAGATTATAGACAACTCAATAAGGTAACCATAAAGAACAAGTACCCCTTACCCATGATCGATGATCTATTCGATCAATTGGGAGGTGCTTCCATATTCTCAAAGATTGACTTGAGATCCGGATACCATCAAGTCCGAATCAAGGGTTAAGACATCCAAAAAACTTCCTTTAGGACAAGATATGGTCACTATGAGTTTTTGGTAGTACCATTTGGATTAACCAATGCCCTTGCCACTTTTATGTGCTTGATGAACAATGTGCTCAGCAAATTCCTAGACAAATTTGTACTGGTTTTTATTGATGATATATTCCAAGAATAGAGAGGAACATGAGGAACATCTTAGACTTGTGCTTCAAGTGCTAAGAGAACATTAGCTCTATGCCAAATTTAGCAAGTGCGAATTTTTCCAGAAGCAAACACATTACTTGGTCCATATGATATCTGAAGAAGGAGTAGTAGTAGACAATAACAAGATCAATTCTATCATGGAATGGCCTACCCCAAAGGACGTTTCAGATATCAGATCCTTTATGGGCTTAGCAGGAGACTATAGGAGATTTATAAAAGGATTCTCCAAGATTGGTTGTCCAATCACTGCCCTCCAGAAGAAAGGAGCTAAATTCACGTGGACACAAGAATGTGAAGAAATATTTCAATCCCTAAAACATATACTGACCCATGCACTTGTGTTGAAGATTGTCCATCCCGAAGCTGACTTCGTCGTGTGCACATATGCCTGCAAGGAAGGTCGCTGAGGATTCCTTATGCAAGGAGGAAGTGTAGTCTTCTATGAATCCCAAAAATTGAATGAGCACGAATTCAACTATGTGATCCATGATCTAGAACTGGCCACCATAGTGCACACCTTAAAAATGTGGAGGCATTACCTCTTGGGAAGGAAATTTGTACTTATGACAGACCACTATGGATTGCGATATCTGTTTGACCAACCGAAGATCAATTCTAGACAAGCTAGGTGGATGGCCCTCCTTAGCGAGTTTGATTTTGAAATCAAACATATTAAAGGAAAGGAAAATAAGGTGGTTGATGCCCTTAGAAAAAGTATGAAAAAAATTCACCTGACAGCGGTGAGCACCTACAAGACGAATGTCAAGGAAAGAGTCAGGAATGCACAAGAAACAGACACACTCTTCCAGACCGTGACCTTATACCTAGAGCAAGAACCCACAAGGATAAAGTATGAAGTCTACCAGATGATAGATGGAGGTCTGCTAACATAAATTCTTGATGCCATTCAAGGGATCTCGCAACATAAATTGTAGTATCTTTTATTTAACTATACAGTGGTTTAAGTAATGCAATATATTAGATATCATTTTTGGAGATAGTGTAAGTTATTAATTTATGATCTATATTATGAATATTAATCATAATTAACTAAAAAATCATATTCATGAATATTAGTCACAATTAACCAAAAAAATAAAGTTCTATCATAAAATATAGGATATTTAAAATGTTGATGAAGGCTATTGTTCATGGCTTCGATGTTATTGTGTGTGATCCTCAAAGAAAAAACACAGATTCAAAGTTATCCCAGCAGAGCACTAACAATAATCTACGTTATTCTATTGTAGAACAAATTAATTCTCACATGATTCTCATTTTCCAGGGACAAT
This sequence comes from Picea engelmannii, assembly GCA_009831015.1. Classification (NCBI taxonomy): domain Eukaryota; kingdom Viridiplantae; phylum Streptophyta; class Pinopsida; order Pinales; family Pinaceae; genus Picea; species Picea engelmannii. The sequence goes on from ML789343.1 coordinate 606,417, forward strand.
GACGTCTTGTGAGGGACTTAGATCCAGAGCTACCCATTTTGATATTAACCTATACACACACCACAATCACACTTCTTTATTATAATATTTTCAAACCAGATACAATACATAAGTGTTGTCAAATCCTACTTATTCTCAAATTAGAAAGACATGAACAAACCCCAAACCAATTCTAATATAAACATAACCTCTAACACCTTACAATAAATTATCAATAATAACAATCTTGAACAAACCCCAAACCAATTCTAATGTAAACATCAACTCTAACACATTGCAATAAATTATCAAGAATATTAATTATGATAGTAATTTGTATTATTAATCATGAATATATATAGTAAGTGATGAATTAATTAATTAGCTTATCATTATCTCTACATTTGAAAGATTAATAAAATTGATGTCATATTTTAAAGGTTTTAAGTTTTGCCTTTTATTAATAAAATTGATGTCATAGTTTAAAGGTTTTAAGTTTTGCCTTTTATTAATAAAATTGATGTCATAGTTTAAAGGTTTTA
>ML789344.1:49403-73450 GCA_009831015.1 Picea engelmannii
GGGGGGGGGGTTTGTCTTATCAAACTAAAAAATGAGGAGAAAAATGATAATATGGTAAACACATGTTAATTATGCAAAAAATAAAAATGGCCACAAAACAAGGAATCCACTCTCATGAGAATTTCTGGGGGTTTCCTCATGAGTTAGGGTTTCCACATGGGCCTAGGTCCTTCACCGTGTAAGGGCCTTGTCATTGCAACACCCTATCATTTGCTCTTCACCCTAGCCGATTTTACTTTGTTATTGAGCTTAAGAAGGAGGAAAACGTCCTAAGGCCTAGGGTTGCCTACACCTTAGCAAACCGTTTTCCCCTAGGGTTTGATGGTTGAAGCCTTGGCTTACCAACACTTCACCATCAAACTCCTCTTGTCTTTGGCCATACTATTATCATATTGTTCCTTCAACTCTTGCCACTACCTTTGACTCCATTTTCCCTATGAATGCACTAGCCTTAGACTTTTTTGTTTGAGTACTTTGATCACAACCTACGATATCTTTGAACAACTACTAACACATTCTAACCCTAGCTTAGATTGACTTGCTAACCCTATTGCTGCTATTATCCATTTGAGTTATAGTCCTATTATCCATTTGAGTTATAGTCATACTTTGCAGCAAATTAATGTTTCTTCAAGCAATTGAAAGATTGGCTAATGCATAGTTGTCTTTGCTTCTAATGAATGTTGGTATTGTGACATTGATGATAAATCGTCCTTGTTCATTGTGAAGCTTCTTTAAAAGCATTTATTGTGAAGTAACATATTGTGATTGTTGCTATTATACGTCATTGATTGCTTCATCAATAATATCAGTCAATTGCTTTATTCGAGAAAGTCCAATTATATGAAGTACTAACCAGCAAGTGACCTTGCAAATATAGTTTATTGTTGCTTTGTTCTGGGCAGGTACATTTCTGGTTACTATTATCTTTTATTGACTTTTTAGCCGGACTTTCTGATCGGTGGTGACTTGTGAGAGGGAAACTTTTACCTTAGCCTTTTACACTTTGCCTTCTCAAAACCCCAGGTCATCGGGGACGTCTCCCCTGGGCCTACCACCCTAAATAGAAAGAGACTTCCTGTTGAGGTGACAGTGATAGGATAGTCTCTCGTTGCGTCAGTTTGTCTTCTTTTACCTTTCCTTTACATCCAAGTACAATTTGTGCGATAACAAGGCCGGAGTCTTAGGTATGATCAATTTCTCCACAAGAATCCACAATGAAAGTTGAGTTGAGGAAAGCTCCTATACAATGTATGTCGAAACATCTCCTTGAACCTAGCTCTGCATATAGTATACTAGAACTAGGTAATGTAGAGAAAACAAACGCACATTCCAATTGTTGAGGAGAAGGCTTTGAGGAATCTTACATGTCCGAATAAGGAGGTTTCACAAAATGTTTCCCAATCCCAATTAAAGGGGTCTTGAAAGCATCCCTTGGGTTCTCAAGCCTATTGTGGATGCTCCCGTGACTTGTCCTTAACCAGTGAGGGGGTGGAATCCCACAAAACAAAGTCAAGGTACCATTTGAGACTTCAAAAGGAAGTATCCTTGGAGGATGGAAGTGAGGTAGAGAGAGATCTGGCCACAGTCACTCAACAAACCAACGCAGTAGGGAGAAAATCATATATGTCAATTGCTAAGAAGAGGTTTGTAAAAGAGGTGAAGGAAGAAAAACAATTAACCATCAAGTGGGGGCTTAGAACAAGGATGGCATCAACCAAGGTGACCCAATGATAAATTTTTCCCTAAATGCAAGAGGGGTAGGGGTAGGGGTAGGTGGGTGCCAATAAAAAGTTAGCCCTCAAAACACTCTTAAGCAAGTATAAGCCTGATATTGTTTTCATCTAGGAAGCCATGTGTGAAGGAAGAAGAGTAGTAGAAATTGTGTCCTCTGTTTTGAAGAAATCGTTCTTTTGTTTGATGGATGTTGCAGGACGATTGAGAGGATTGGTAATGGGATGGAATTGTAGTATTGAATCCTTATCCAATTCCTTGCAAGTATCCATCTAGAATGTAGAGAAAAAGGGCTAGGGAAAGCTTATAACATAATTAATTTATATTGTCTATATGGGGAAAGGAAACCCTTAAGGGACTCCTTTGGAAAGCTAGATTGCAATAAAAATGACAATATCATCATAGGTGGGGATTTGAACCTGATTCTGAAAGGAGGAGAAGTCTAGGGAGAATCAACTCAACAAGACCTTTAGCAAAAATTTTCTCACATCTTTTTGAAGACTTCCATTTGATTGATAAAGATAAGATAAGATAATTTTATTAATGTCCAACTAATGACCACAAAAGCAGGTCAAAGGGACTGTTGAGTACAATGATGTCGTTACAAAGCAAGAGTACCAAAAGGTCTCCTATAAAAGGCAAGATGCAGAAAGTAAAGTAAAGCAAAGCAAGGTAGACTAGAGGATGAGATCTAAACTGAGGCATGAATAGCCCTCGACCCCAAGCCCATAAACCCACTTTGAAGTGGAGATTTATAGGAAGAGAAGATCTAGGAACAAGAAGAACCAAAAGTAATGAGATAGGTTTGTCATGGAAAAGGCCCATCTCTCCAACCATCCGAGGTCGAATGAAGGAACCTGAGTATAGTATGATGTCCAGAGGGAAAACTAGTGGGATACCTGGATCATCCACTACATTGTTGTCTAGAAGAAGTAGTTCATCTGAGGCCTAGGGGATCTCATCCGTCTACTGGGGAGAGATCAGATCTGGTCATGTAGTTGAAATCTCATGGGAGGAAGGAAGGTCCCACGAGTCCACACTGATATGAAGTCGAGAACCCTACTAATATCAATCTGTCTCTTGGTGTCCATTCCTAAGGGTAGCACTGTGAAGAAGGGTAGAGTCTGGTCTAGTATGAGGCTAAAGAATGTGAGCTCAAAGCCCGAGAGCCTCCTACATGTATAAGGCTAGGCACCTTTAGTCAAAATATCTAAAAAAGCCAATGAGGGTCTAAATCCCCCTAAAAAAGCGATGGAACCTCCCTCTAATCTCGTAATAGATGGGGCAACAAAAGATGAAGTGCTCTTCAGTCTCGAAATAGGAAATCGAACCTCCCTCTAATCTTGTAATAGATGGGGCAACGAAAGATGAAGTACTATTCAGTCTCGGCCTCTTGTAGATCGCATAATTGGCAGTTGTTCGACCGAACGATCTAGTGGTCTGTCTCTATCCAAAGTCTATGAGAACTCACTCTGAACTAACCTAGGGGAATGCGAAGAGCGTGCACCCAATGGCGAAGTGTATACTGTGGTTGAACATTGAGCCCATCTCAAAGCTCCAAGAAGTGCTCAACCTAGAAGGCCATCTTTGGGCATAACCCACCCTAACGGTTAACCCAAGTTATTTGGATAAACTGCATGTAAATGTCATCCATAATGATCTTGTTCAACTCCTACATGGTAGTTAGGAGGTGGCCAAGTGCATCCAAGGAATATCTAAAGGGAGACGATCCATTTGAATGCCCACGGAATCTAAAAGATATGAAACCCCTACGAACTAACCTCGAGCCCAACCCGAAGGGCTAGAGAGGGCAATGGTCTCTAAAGAACAATAGGCCAAGTATGGGTACCGGTCTTGCCCCTTCACCGAGTCAGCAAAGCTCCGGATGTGATGCAGAAAAGAGACCAATTTGAACATTGTCTCAAGTCGGAAGGGTTGGACCCCAAACTTTGGTAGGATGATGTGTTGAGGGAATGTCTACTTGCATCTAATGATGAGCGGGAGGAGAAGGGTCTAGGTTCTCTCAGTTGAGACCCAACTGGACTTAAGTAAAGAAGACCCCCAAATCTCTGAGCCATAGAGAACAATGGGTCAAATAAGGGAGTCAATGAGGAACAACTTGGATGAGATGTCCTGAAAATGGTGACGAAAGCACCATCTCAAGAGAAGGGATAAGGATCCATAGCCCTTCTTGATCCGAGGCTAGAGGGTCGATCGCAAACTGAAGCAGGGTCCTGAGAACCGCACCTACAAGTATGTATAGGTGTTCATGATCTCCATCTCCTCCCCTCTGAAGAAGAAATGAAGGTCCAGGGTCTTCTTCAACCCATTGAAGATCATAACCTTGGTTTTACCCAGGTTGACCGTCAACTGTGAAAGGTCGCAGAAGAGAGCTAAGGCATCCAACTGTCTCTCTAACCCCTCAAGAGATGATGCTAGGAGGACCATGTCATTAGCAAAGAGTAGGATGGATATCAAAACTTGGTGGAGGAGGTACCCATCACTGTCTTGGATTTGCTCGTGAAAAGGCCTCCACAACTCATCAATGTAAATCCAAAACAAGGTGGGGGACAAGGGGCAACCTTGTTTAACACCAATGGTACTCCCGATGAAATCAGACATCCCATGAACTGTGGGGAGACAACCAAGGAGCAACTCATATAGGTGCATGATGGAAATCAATAGTGTTTGGGAAATGCCAATGTCTCTAAGCCTCTCAAACAAGGCTTCTCACATGACGAAGTCAAAGGCTTTTCGAAAAACTACAAAACAACAATAGACTTTCAAAGAACAATGTCATGCCTCCTCGATGAAGGCTCGGAGGGTAAAGATGTGATCAATGGTCTAATGAGTAGATCAGAATCTTGCCTTTCCCCTAGCTCTAAGAGATCTCAGCTCAAGCTCACTAGAGAGCTTCCCATGGAGAACTCTAGCATAGAGCTTCGAGAACGTGTGGCCCACCATAATCGTCATGTAGTTGTTGGGATCTGAGGTAGGTCTTGATTTATGTATGGAGTGAATGATGCGATGTGACCATGCCGATGGAAAACCTATATAGACCACATGGTTGAAAAGATCAGCCAAGTGAGAAATAAACGCATGAAGATCGTGCTTAAAGAACTCTGCTTGTAAACCCTCCTCATCTATTGCTTTGCTGCTACTCATCACCCAAACAACCTCTCTGATGTCACTGTCTAACACTAAGTAGCACGAAGACGGCAAAGAGGTAACCCAAATATGTGGCTGCCCAAGAATATCATAGAGAATGGATATGTGAGAGAACAAGGATTTGAGGTTAAGGTCGGATGGGAGGGGAGAGTTGCGGGGGAGGATGGTGTGCCATAAGTGTTTGGAGGAGTAAGGAAAGTGTTGATATTTGGGTACCTTGGAAAGTGGTCCCCTTGTGTTTATGAGTCTCTAAACACAAAGGGGGAGACTATTACCCTTGTACTTTACCTTTATGTTCTAATTTCACTTTGACTTGGGAGATTTAAGTCAAAAGTGAAATTTTGTCATTTAAGGAAAAATTGACATTTAATTCACTTTGTGGATGAATTAAAAGACATGAGGCAAACTAAGGAAACTTAAGAAAGTGGGTTTTCTACGTGAGATTTTTGGGATTAAATCTCACCCATTGATTAGACATGGCTAGATTGAATCTAGGCCATTGGTCTTTTAGGTTTGGCCAAAGAGAGGCTAAAGGAAGGAAAAGGGTAAGGATGAGACTCACTTGTCACTTGAGAGAGTTGAGTGAGGAGAGGAAGAGAAGAAAACACTTGGGCGCATTTCTTGAGGAGAAAACGGTGCATGAGGTTAAGGGTTTGGAGGAGAAGCCAGAGGGCGTAAGCTTCCTTGAAGAGCTTTCATGGAGGTTGGGCGCTAGTGTTGAAGAAGGGCACATTCTAAAGGGAGGAGGCGCACAAGCTAGTGGAGGGGCGCATCCAAAGGGAAAAGACTATTTACCCTTGTACTTTACCTTTATGTTCTAATTTCACTTTGACTAAGGAGATTTAAGTCAAAAGTGAAATTTTTTCATTTAAGGAAAAAGTGACATTTAATTCACTCTGTGGGTGAATTAAAGACATGAGGCAAACTAAGGAAACTTAAGAAAGTGGGTTTTCTAAGTGATATTTTTGGGATTAAATCTCACCCATTGATTAGACATTGCTAGATTGAATCTAGGCCATTGTTCTTTTAGGTTTGGCCAAAGAGAGGCTAAAGGACGGAAAAGGGTAAGGATGTGACTCACTTGTCACTTGAGAGAGTTGAGTGAGGAGAGGAAGAGGAGAACATTTGCGCGGATTTCTTGAGAAGAAGAGGTTGCATGAGGTTAAGGGTTTGGAGGAGAACCCATTAAGAGGGCGCAAGCTTCCTTTAAGAGCTTTCATGGAGGTTGGGCGCTAGTGTTGAAGAAGGGCACATTCTAAAGGGAGGAGGCACACAAGCTAGTGGAGGGACACATCCAAAGGGAGGAGGCGCATCTAGCTTGTGAGAGGGTGCATCCTTGAGGAGGAGGCTCACATACTTGGAGTCGGCACACTCTAGACAATAGAGGGCACAATGGTATGTGAGGGCGCTTACTTGTTGTGGAGCATTTGCCAGAGGAGGGGCGCACTAGTGCTTAGTGCACACTAAGCAAGTAGAGGAGGCACACCTGTGCAGAGGATGCAAAGTCCAAGGCAAAGTGCAAAGGCAAAGGCAAGGTTCCATTCAAAGGCAAAGGCAAGAGACAAGGAAGAGGACTAAAGGCTTAACAAGAGAAGAAGGGTGCCTTTGTTCAAGGGCTAGCAGGCACATCTACAAGGGACTCTAAAGCATCCAAGTTTGGTTGCTATTGTACCAGGTTCACTTCTATTTGTTTTCCTTGTTGTAACCTTTGCTTTGAGATCTCCTATATACATCTATCTCTAAACTGGTTTTCCCCGAGGGGTGGGGGGGTATTATCTAGAGTCATGTTGACCAAAAATACTTGTGTTCAAATTTCATGTATGCTTAGTGTTTAAATTAGCAATAGGAGATTGTTAAGATCCTATAGCAATGCTATATGTTTTGAGGCTTGCATGTGCTAACATTGTGTTACTAAAGTCTAAAACCACTTGCAAGCCTGCTAAGTCACCTGACACGTCCAAACCCCCCCTCATGTCGTGAATCCTACGTGTCGAACACCAAACGGTAGGACACGTGTCGGATACTCGTTTAGAACGTGTCATGTTCACAGGACACGCGTGTCTTGAAAATAAAAAGTGACATTCTCCTTTATCCTTTTACTTAAATTTTTAACATTACCATTAATTGTTTCAGGATGTTTGAGAGTGGTTCCAACCTCATTGGACTTCATATGGAGAAAGCAGAATTTTAGGTCCCATTCAAAATTCATCAGACTTAACGGTTTTCAGGATTTCAAGATTGGCAGGATTGCAATATTTCCACTAGATTCTATCATGTAAGAGGGTATGAAACTGGCATTTAATCAAGGGCACCATACCCTTTATGTACCTCGATGTCGGTGTTATTGATTGTTGAACTCTTTTGTCACGACTCCAGTAAAAATGTACCCTTCACTCAAGTATAAACTCTTATGTTGAACTCTTCTCTTTGTCATTGTGTCAAGTGACTTAGTGGTGTATCTGCACACCAACCTCTGTCTTATTTGCAAGCACTGGGCAAAGAGAAGAGTGGTTGAAGGGAAAGACAAAGATGTGGGATGTGTTTCTTAATGATATGGGTTTGGACAACAATGTTGAGTTGGCAATGTCATCATTTATGTTAGTAACTTAGTAACTTAGTAGTTACTAAGTTAGTACTAGTTGTATGATTGAATTTGTATCATCATCATGTAACTGTTTACAGTTTAATTATTTCATTTTTGCATGTGTAATTCATAATTTAAATTTTGATATATAAATTAGTCCTTCGTGTCCTATTTCCGGGGGTCATCGTGCCCGTGTCGGATACTCGTATTTCCGTGTCCTCCATGTCCCGTGTCCCCATGTCAGGTGACTTAGTTGCAAGGGCACCTTAAAAGAGCATATAACCATCAGTTGAAGGCAGATTTCTTGGCAGAATTAAACATACCTGTTTGCTGTCCTAAAACAGCAGCAAGGACAGATTTAAATAACTAAGCTTAGAGCCCAACAAGAGGTCATAAGACAGGCATGTTGGGCAGCTTCTAGTTCCTCGAAAATCTACATGGTATACGAGCCTAGGTGGCTAAGAGTTTGCTGATTTGTCAGCATATAATGGGCAGTTTTGTGGGACTGTTTTGGACAGTGTTGGACAGCCTCTTTTCACATCTATGTTGACAGGAGTGAGGCCGTACTCTTTTGTAGTGTTTAGCATCAGATTGGGTTTCAGTGGACAACCATGTCAGTGACTCAAATGAGGGCAGAGGATAGGCTAGCCGGAGCTAGCAACTGGTCCCCTTGGAAGACCAGGATCATATTTGTCTTGGAGGATCTTGAACTATGCGATATAGTTCAAGCTCTAGTGGTTCTTCCTCTTGTCACTGCTCCCGTGCTAGTAGCAGAGTTCAAGGAGAGGAACACCAAGGCTAAGAGGACTATCTATGATGCGGTGAGAGACCATGTCATACCCCATTTCACTGGGAAGGACTATGCCCTGGAGATGTGGGCCTCATTGTGCAAGCTCTATCAAAGTCCCAATCAGAACCRAATGATGGTTCTGCAGGAGAAGCTCAGCAACGTTCAGATGCTCAAGTCAGAGACGGTAACATCATACCTTGCGATTTACACAAACTCGAGATGAGTTGGCAGCAATTGGGGAGATTGTGGATCCCAACTTTTTGGTGAGGACARCCTTAAACGGCTTCTCCAAACCTTGGGGTTCATTTGTGCAGGGCATTGTAGCCAGTGAGGTCATGCCCAGTTGGGAGAGACTCTGGGACGATTTCGTGCAGGAGGAGYTGAGATGCAGCTCTAGATCTTCAAGACAATGACGTATTGTTGATGGTGATGGGGATCTTGCTCTTTGGACAAAGGGCAAGAAGAAGGTCAACAAGGGTGATAGACAGGGTCCCAAGGGAGGGGCCAAGCCACAGCAAAGTGGCAGTGGGCAAGAGAGAGACATGAGCAAAGTGAGATGTTTTGCTTGTGGAGAGATGGGGCACTATGTTGGACAGTGTCCCAAGAAGAAGAAGAAGTAGCAGCAGGATGGTGTTGCAGCAACAACAGACGAGGAGGAGTTCACTGCTCAGTTTGAGAGGGAGTGTGCCTTCATGAGTTGATGTTTGACAGTTGAGACACCATCCAGCAATTGGTGCACAGACAGAATTGAGGAGGTCCCACAAATTGAGAGTGTTGTATCTCATGGGTTGTGGACTCAATTTTCGATGACACCATATTCAGTGGTGACTGGTCCACCTGGGACAACTTTAGTTTCATAGTTGTTGAGCAAACAATCAATTGGTGCAGAGGGTTATGAACATCAGAGATTGATGAGTGTGAGCAGGGTGCCAGAGAGGTTTGACTCTCACTTGGCTATGGAGACAAGCAGATCAGTTTCAGATTCCACTTCAGGTGGAAGTCACTTAGTGAGAAACCAAGGTAAGGATCTTGGTGAGATGCCAAGATCCAAATACTCTTGGTGAGATGCCAAGAATGAGACTCTTGGTGAGATGCCAAGAGATGAGACTCTTGGTGAGATGCCAAAAGAAGTGACCTTTGGTGAGACACCAATAGAAGTGACCTCTGGTGAGACGCCAACAGATAGAGATCCTTGGTGAGATGCCAAGGTAGGGATCTTTGGTGAGATGCCAAGATCGGGATCTTTGGTCGAGCATATCAGAGTCAGAGGCCACTTTTCATGATCAAGGTACAGCCATACTCGTCAAGTATTTGCCAGCAGGCAACGGTGTCCACTGCAGGGACGAGATTGGAGGGGTGAGTGACACTTTCTTCAGTAAGAGGGAGTGTTGAGATTTGGGTACATTGAAAAGTGGTCCCCTTGTGTTTATGAGTCTCTAAACACAAAGGGGGAAACGATTACCCTTGTACTTTACCTTTATGTTCTAATTTCACTTTGACTTAGGAGATTTAAGTCAAAAGTGAAATTTTGTCATTTAAGGAAAAAGTGACAATTAATTCACTTTGTGGGTGAATTAAAGGACATGAGGCAAACTAAGGAAACTTAAGAAAGTGGGTTTTCTAAGTGAGATTTTTGGGATTAAATCTCACCCATTGATTAGACATGGCTAGATTGAATCTAGGCCATTGGTCTTTTAGGTTTGGCCAAAAAGAGGCTAAAGGAGGGAAAAGGGAAGGAAGACACTCACTTGTCACTTGCGAAAGTTGAGGGAGAAGAGGAAGAGAACAGAACACTTGGAACATTTCTTGAGAAGAAGAGGGTGCATGAGGTCAAGGGTTTGGAGGAGAATCCATTGAGAGGGGGCAAGCTTCCTTGAAGAGCTTTCATGGAAGTTGGGCACTAGTGTTGAAGAAGGGCGCATTCTAAAGGAAGGAGGCGCACAAGCTAGTGGAGGGGCGCATCCAAAGGGAGGAGACGCATCTAGCTTGTGAAAGGGCGCATCCTTGAGGAGGAGGATCACATACTTGGAGTGGGCGCACTCTAGAGCATAGAGGGTGCAATGGTATGTAAGGGCGCTTACTTGTTGTGGAGCATTTGCCAGAGGAGGGGCGCACTAGTGCTTAGTGCGCACTAAGCCAAGTAGAGGAGGCACACTTGTGTAGAGGGTGCAAAGTCCAAGACAAAGGCAAAGGCAAGGTTCAAGTCAAAGGCAAAGGCAAAGGCAAGAGACAAGGAAGACGACTAAAGGCTTAGCAAGAGAAGAAGGGCACCTTTGTTCAAGGGCTAGCAGGCACATCTACAAGGGACTCCAAAGCATCCAAGTTTGGTAGCTATTGTAACAGGTTCACTTGTATTTGTTTTCCTTGTTGTAATTTTTGCTTTGAGATTTCCTATATACATCTATCTCTAAACTGGTTTTACCTAGGGGAGTTTTATCCAAGGTCATGTTGACCAAAAATAATTGTGTTCAAATTTCATGTATGCTTAGTGTTTAAATCAGCAGTAGGAGCTTCTTAAGATCCTAGAGGAGTGCTATATATTTTGAGGTTTGCATCTGCTAACATAGTGTTACTAAAACCACTTGCAAGGGCCTCTTAAAAGAACATATAACCATCAATTGAGAGCAGAATTCTTGGCAGAATTAAACAGACCTGTTTGTTGTCCTAAAACAGCAGCATGTACAGATTTGAATAACTAAACTTAGAGACCAACAAGAGGTCATAAGACAGACCTGTTGAGCAGCCTTCTAGTTCCTCGAAAATCTACAGAAATTACATAAGTCTCGTCTCCTCTAAGAAACAAGGAGGCATTTCTTGCGGCGAAGGGGACAATGATATGAAGCTATGAGGTTGGGGTAGGAGGGGTGAACATGGGAGAATGTGTGTCGAAGTTGGCAATGGAGAGCCTTGCATTCCTCATCATACCATCAATTCATAGGGCAAGAGTTGGTTTTTTGAGAGGTGGAGGTGGGCCGAGTGGAGGGAGGGTAGGATTTGAGGGTTGCTTCCCAAATGATGGATGAGAAGCAGGTGTACTTGGTAGATGTATGAGAACTAGGTCTCGAAGGGGAGAATCTAGCGAAGACGGGTAGAAAAGGTGTCAAGGTCCCCTTCATTGAATCAAAAGTTAGTGAGGAGTGAGCCCTGAGGAGGTGTGTCAAGATGGGGGGTGTCAATCCGGAGAGAAAAGGAAAGAAGAGCATGGTCCGCAAGGGGGATGGGGAAACAAAGAAGTGACGAATAAAGGGGAGTATGTTCTGGCTAGAGAGGACATAATTAACGACACTCGCACCTCCACCATGAGGCCAACACATGAAAAAACGAGAATCTGAGAAGCATGGGAGGCTATTGAGAATCAACAACTCATGAGATTCCCCTAGTTGTAAAAGATGCCAACCATATGTTGTGAAAGACCCCAACGCAACGTTGGACATCCGGTGAAGCCCCACTAACTCTCGATCTATCTCCTGGATACAAAACACATCATTTGACCAATCATGGAGAGGAATCTACAGGGCTCTAGTGCGACAGTTGAAGTCACGTAGAAGGATAACCTCCCCAACCGTTGAGTAATGGGTGAGGTCGCCATACAAATCTATAATGGATCCCGCCAAGCCCATTATGAATAGCATATGATGATGGAGGTGGAGGGAAGTAGAAAAACTGCAATGTAAATGTCCTCGGGGAGAGGGGAAACACCTTGAACCCAAACCTACATAAACCTAGCAAACTCATTCGTGGCCACCAAAGAAATCTTGCTCTTGAGGGAGCCTAACGAAACAAGCAACACCACTTGAACCTCTGATATTGCCCGAGCTCCTCGTCTCCTATCTACAGCCTAAAAATTGATGGTATCCTATAATGTCAGGGAGAGGTCGAACAAGGCTCTCATGCATCTCGGTGATGAATAGGATGTATGACAACCTAAGAGCATCAAACAATAGACCTAGGGATGACCAAAAAGAACCATTGGCATTCCAACAACTGATGGAAATGCAAGCGTCATGTTTCTTCTCCCAACAAGCACGTCATTTGGAAGCCTTGGTTCGAGGTTCCCACCTGGGTGGAAAAGAGTGTCGGATCACTGCCCATTTCCTCGCCTGGCGTGATGCTATAACCAACTCCCTAGAGCATTTGAGCTTCGCAACCTATATTCTGGTGAGATCTTCATCAAGGAAGATCTTATTGGGTCGCTTGGCTCTAAGAGCCCAAGCTGATCAACTACAGACCTAAATCGGAGAAAGAGAGTGGAGTCGTACCCAAGCCAAGCTTTATCAAGAGTCACATCAGGGAGATCCAAATTATCTCTAAGTAATAAGGTTTCAACCACCATGGGGTTCGAGAATGGAAGAGATAGTGGGAGCCTAGTACGTTCCTCCATGAGTTTAGCCTGAACCACCTCCTCAACTATCGCTAGCAAGGGGAGTGAGCTTTATCCCTTCCTCTAACTATCTGTGCCCATGAGTTGATATACATTTTTGTTTCATGTTTAAAGGCGGCTTGCTAAGATCTGATCTCCTCCTACTTGTTTTTAAGATCGAGAATTTTTGCGTGTAATGTGTCACCGGGGTGGTGAAGGGCATCTTGCTCCTTGTTGTCACTTAGTTGTTTCTTCAATGATGTACCGTGTTTGCGAGTTCACTAACCTCTGTCCATAATGCCAGGTTTGATGATTCCAAGAGCTCTAACATCATAATTAGTCCCTGAATAATCATGTTGCTAACCCCATCTTCAGAATCTTGTGTATCTGAATTTGGAATCCCTGTGATTACTTCCCCAATAAAGGGGTCCTCCATCCCTTCCACTAGACCAACTGCAGGTACACCCTCTACCAAAGGAGAAGGTCGAATTATTTGTATTGGGGTCATCAAGATGGGGTGGAGTGATGAATCTCCTAGAGGCATTGGGCGAGGCCCTACGAAGAGCACACCAACAGTTGGGTCGAGGACCAATAATTTGAAATTAATCAAACCCCAAACTTCAAAGCCATGCAGGAAATTCTAGTTATGTTGGCTCAAAGTGCCCAAGCGACGGCTCAAGGTACCACAAAACCACAAGTCGTGGTCTTCATGGTCGCAGACGGGGTTGAGCGACCACGAAAACCTTGTGTTAATTGCAGACAGAGTTGAGTGGTCGCATAAACCTTGTGTTAATTGCAGACGGAGGTAAGCAGGAAACCCTTTCTGGTCACGAACAATAGCAAAAATCCTTTCTGGTCGCGCGTGAGGCAGAGGTCTTGGTCACAAAGATGTGAGGTCGGGGTTGAGCTTACACCATGGGGGCGAAGTCCGAAGCTGCAGATCGACGCAAGCAGGGCTGAGTTGGGGGTCGACACGAGCAATAATAGACGAAAGCAAGGGCTGAGTCGGGGTGAGCAAAGAGCTAGAGCTCGTCATGCGACGGGAGTTGGGCACAAAACTGGTCGAGAGTTGGTCGCAGACAAGCTAGTGTTCGCAAATGGATGGGACGAGAGGTGTTTCTAGTGAGCAAAGGACGAGGTCGAGGTGAGCAAAGAGTGGGATCGGGTTGAGCAAAGAGAGAGCTGGAGTTGGGTGCAAAGTTGGTCGAGACTTGGGCACGGAGCTGGCTGAGAGCTGGTCGCAGACGAGCTTCCTTGCTTTGAAACCCTCTTGGCGATATCTCTTGGAAAAGGGCACAAGAGTAACATTTATAATAGGGTTCAATGACTCCTACCTAGAGAAACTTGAGGAGTGGCAAGGAGGTAATCTCAAAGAGATTAGTTTCTGGCAACTAAAAAAATTGTTGAGGAAATAGAAAGGCTAAAGTCTTGAGTAGGGAATGGAGGGTCCTCGGACCATCTCCCTATTCTTTTTCAAATTGAAGTAGACTCGTAGAAACCTCCAGCCCCCTTCAAGTTTAATCACTCTTGGTTAGAGGAAGAAGATTTTAGAGAGCTAGTGATTGGAAGAACTTTGACCCCATTTCTGGTGAGACCGCAATGTTCCAATTTATCAAGAATTTATGGAATGTTAAGACAACTGTAGCATAGTGGGCCAAGAAAAGGCAGTGGAAAGGCAAAAAGAGCTTGTAGCGGTGGAAGAAGAACAAGTAGGTTACATGTGAATAATGTAAGGGGCATATTCACCAAGGAAGAGATCCAAAAGTTGAAAGGGATGGAATTTTCTAAAATGAGTTTATTAGAAAAAGAAGAGGCGGAATGGAGGTTGAAAACCACAGCTATTTGGTTGGCTAAGGGAGATGAAAATACCAAATTCTTTTAAAATTATGCAAAGCATAGGAGAAACATTAACACAATTTAGGAAATCAAGAAAGAAGATGGTTCGGTGGCAAGATCTTTCGATGACATAGCTAATAAAGGAAGAAAATATTTCAAATCCCAATTCCAAGATCAAGCTAGGGCTAATATAGCTAAAATCCCAAAGGTTGTTTCCCAGTTTCCCAGACTTATAGATAGCAGAAAAATGAAGAGTTAGGAGTAGAAATCACAAAAGAGGAACTCAAATATGTTCTGTCCTCCTGGCTAAAAGCCAAGGTCCAGATGGGTGGACAGTGGAATTATACTTAGGTTTCTATGAATTGTTGGAAGAGGACCTGTTGAGGGTTATTGAGGAATCCAGGTCTTTAGGAAAGGTCCTGGAAGCATTGAACACAATTATTATAGCATTAATTCCAAAACGCAATGAGCCATAATCCGTTGAGGAATCTACACCAATTTCTTTGAACAACTTTGTCTACAAGATCATTGCAAAAACACTGGCAAACAAATTGAAAAAGGTGTTATCAGGTTTCATCTCGGAAAAGCAATTTGGGTTTCTCTATAATAGGCAATCCATGATGCTGTAGGCACAGCACAGGAAGGCATGCGTACTATAAAGATAAAAGAGACTTCTACAGTGGTAATAAAAATAGACTTAGAAAAACCCTGTGATAAGGTATGTTGGCTCTACTTATGATTGCTGCTGATCCAAGCTGGGATGAATGTTCGAACTGTAAATTAAATTATGGGGTGTTTATCTTTAGCATCCTTTGTTGTTCTCATTAATGGCTTTCCCTCAAAAAAATAATTATGCCATAAGAGGGCTTAGGCAAAGGTGCCCGTGTCTCCTTTCCTAATCTTGTTGGTGGCTAAAGAGTTGTGCAGGTTGATCACAGATTTGGCACAAATTTATGGGTGGATTTCCATACAGTCCGTACAGATTTGGCACAAATTTCGAGGGTCGTACAGTCCAGTTTTGGGGCACTGTTTTCGAGGAGAAAAGACACGAATTTTGAGGTGATGTTCCTGCTGCATATTACATGCAGAAAACTCAGAAAATGGCACAAAAATCGAGACAATCCATACAGCATTTATTGATGGGACAACCGTACAGTTGTACGGATTTCTGGCACAGAAATCGAAGAGATTTTCCAGAACTGTTCAGAAAAATTTTTGCTGAAGAAATTCTTAGATAAGTTTGTGTAATTTCTAAAGATGAATATGTCGTAAAAGAAATTTCTCTGAAGCTCGCAAATAATAAAAATTCCCTCTCTCACTGGTTTTCCCCTTGTGGGTTTTTTCAAGGTCATTGTTAGACCGGTTATCTCTGTGTAAATTTTCTGAATATTGTGCTGCTGATATGTTTTTATTTCCGCATTAAAGATCGTTCAGAATCCTCATGTTTCAGTTCTGAAAAGTTGTTTATATGCTGAGTTTATTTGGCTGTCATAAAACTAGGTTTGGGCATTAAACACTGACTGGAAATCAGCAAGACTTGAAACTGGGTGGGGTCTAAAATTTTACATGGTATCAGAGTTGAGTTAAAGAGAGGCAGATTTATATCAGCAAGTCAAAAAAGTGGGACAGAAGTCACTTCACCGGACAGAAATTTGAATTTTTCATTTTCAGCAGAAAAGGGTATTTGGCTATTGGTTTGAAGGTTGAGGACAGACTTGATGGGGCAGTGAACTTTGGTGCTTGGAATGAGAGGATGATCTTGTTGTTGCAAGAAAGTGAGTTATGGGATATTGTTGAGAACTCCACAACAAATCCTGTGAATGTACCCACAGATGCAACTCTTCTAGCAGCATACACCAATAAGAGTATCAAGGCCAAGAGAATTACCCTTGATGCCATCAAGAATCATTTGATTCCTCATGTGACAGGGAAAGTAAATTCCTATGAGATATGGGAGTCCTTGACGAAGTTGTACCAGAGTACAAATGAGAACTGGAAGATGGTTTTGAGAGAAAAATTGAACAGCATTAAAATGACCAAGGTTGAAAATGTGGTCGCATATCTTACTAGGTTGACAAAGGTGAGAGATGAGCTTGGAGCTGTGGGGATGGCCATTGCTAACAGTGAACTTGTGAGGACAGCATTGAATGGAGTTTCCAAACAATGGATTGTTTTTGTTGAGGGCATTGTGGCTAGGGAGAACCTTCCCAAGTGGGAACGTCTTTGGGATGACTTTGTTCAAGAGGAGACCCGGAGAGGTTATGTGCATGGCAGTTCATCTACAGGTCATAATGAGGAGAATGTGGCTCTTGCTGCCAACGGCAAGAATAAATTAAAAAGGGGTCCTAAGGGAGGAAATAAACCGAAGGGTGAAGGCAAGAAGGATATGAGCAAAGTCAAGTGCTTTGCATGTCACAAGTTTGGGCACTATGCAGAACAGTATCCGAACAAGAAGAAGAAGCAAATAACAACTTCAACAGCGGTGGAGGAGTTCTCCGCCAAGTTTGATAAGGATTTTTCCTTAGTAGTATGTCTTTCCACCAAGACCACTCATTCCAGTGTGTGGTATATTGACAGTGGTGCCTCCCGCCATATGACAGGTGTTCGTGAGCACTTGATAGATCTTACTCAAATTGGTGATCTTGAGGTAGTGCCTGGAGATGACCAGTTGGTCAAGGCAGTTGGTAGTGGGACAGTATCATTTTAGAGGGAGTCTCTACCTCCCATGTTGTTGAGAGAGGTCCTATATGTTCTTAGCTTGAAGAACTTGGTTTTAGTTTCTGCTATTGAGGAGAGGGGTTATGAGGTGTTGTTCTGTGATGGACAGGTGCTCCCATTCCCCAAGGGGTCCAGTATCACTTCGGCCAAAGTGATTGGGACTCGACATGAGAAGCTGTACAACCTCATGTTCCAGCCAACGAGTGCATTATGTCATTCTACCAACAACAGTGATCTTTGTGATCTATGGCACAGGATTATGGCCCATTTGCATCATGGGGCTCTGAGGATATTGAGGGAGATTGTGACTGGAGTTCCAAACTTCAGTACAGAGCACCAAGAGTTGTGCAAGGGGTGTGCTTTGGGAAAGTACACCAAGACTACTTTTCCAAGCAGTGACAGTAGAGCAGCAAGTATACTTGATCTCATTCATTCTGATGTATGTGGCCCGATGTCTTTGGCATCTTTGACTGGTTGTTTATACTATGTCATATTCATTGATGACTTCTCACGGAAGTCTTGGATTTTCTTCATGGAGACCAAAGAACAGGTCTTCAATCGGTTCCAAGAGTTCAAAGCTCTTGTGGAGAACCAGACTAGAAAGAAAATCAGAGTTCAGGACAGATAATGGGGGTGAGTATAGCTCCAAGGAGTTCATGGACTTTTGTGCAGGAGAGGGCATCAGGAGAGAGTTGATTGTTCCTTACAACCCACAGCATAATGGGGTTGCTGAGAGGAAGAACAGGGCCATAGTTGGGGCTACGAGAACCATGTTACATGATCATGGGCTACCATTTTTTCTTTGGGCTAAAGCATGCTACACTACAGTTTATCTGCAAAACAAGAGTCCACACAAAGCAGTGGGGAGTATGACTCCTGAGGAGGCTTTCTGTGGAAGAACCCTGAGGTGGGGCACTTCAGGATTTTTAGGTGCCTTACATATTCACGTGTCCCTTCTGAGAAGAGGACAAAGCTGGAACCCACAACAGAGAAGGGAATCTTTGTTGGGTATAGTGAGACTTCAAAGGCTTTCCACATATACATCCCTTTCTTGAGGAAGACAGTTTTGAGAAGGGATGTGAGATTTGAGGAGGATGGAGCCTTTAGGAAGTCATGAGGGACAGAGAGGGGTGAGCAGTCATCACCTCAGATTCAGATGAGTCCACAGCAGACTTCAGTAACACAGAGTTTGGGGCCACCAGTTTCGGTGACTACTGGTCCACAGGTTACAGGACCACAGATGTCAAAATCACAGGTTACTGTTCCACAGGTTTCAGGATCAAGTTCTCTAGATTCTACTTCAGGGTCATAGTCTCTAGGTGATGGGGTTGAGCAAGGAGAGACCCCTTCACGGGACACTACTTCAGAGAGGAGGAAGCCCAAGTGGCTTCAAGATACTTTGAGGGAGGCACAGGGTTTAGTGGGGAATCCCACGCAAGCTGTGAGGGAGAGTAAACCTCTCGAGAGATTTTGCAGCTACATTGCGATGGTGAGCAGCATAAGGGAGTCTGAGCCTTCCACTTTTGAGGAGGTTGTTGGTAGACAAGATTGGAGAGATGCCATGATGAAAGAGTACAATTCCATCGTGAAGAATGATGTTTGGGAGATTGTTCCTAGACCTGAGGGGAAGTTGGTGGTGACTTCCAAGTGGCTCTATAAACTCAAGTATGTTGCAGATGGCAACATTGAGAAGTACAAAGCTCGCTTTGTGGCTTGGGGGTTCTCACAGGTTGAGGGAGTTGATTATGATGAGACCTTCGCACCGATTGCTAGATATACCTCGATCAGGTCAGTGATCTCTCTCACAGGTTGAGGGAGTTGATTATGATGAGACCTCCGCACAGGGTGCTAGATATACCTCAATCAGGTCAGTGATCTCTATTGCAGCAAAGATGGGTTGGAAAATCCACCAGATGGATGTGAAGACCGCATTTCTAAATGGTCTCATACAGGAAGAGGTGTACATTGAGCAACCATTGGGCTTTGAGGTGCATGGGAGAGATTCTCATGTGTGCAGACTGAAGAAGGCATTGTATGGGTTGAAACAAGCTCCCAGAGCTTGGTATTCGAGGATTGATGCCTACTTGCAGCAGTTGGGCTTTGAGAAGAGTGAGACGGATCCCAACCTATACTTCATTGCAGTTGGAGAGGATCCTCTCATACTCTTGCTATATGTCGATGATCTTTTCATTACAGGGGCAAAGAGACTCATCACTAGCTGCAAGGAGAGCCTTGCTTCAGAGTTTGAGATGACTGATATTGGATTGATGCATTATTTTTGGATTGGATGTTTGGCAGGAGCCTAGACACATCTTCCTGGGACAGGGGAAGTATGTTTGTGACATTCTGAGGAGATTCCAGATGGAGGATTGTAGGCCCATGACCACTCCCATGATTACCAACTGGAAGAAGCTTCATGCTTCTGAGTCACAGTTGGTTGATTCCACTTTATATCGTCAGTTGATCGGTTCTTTGACGTATTTGGTCAATACCAGGCCAGATATTTGTTTTGTTGTCAACATTCTTAGTCAGTTCATGGTGGAACCTAGGAGAGTGCATTGGGTGGCAGCAAAACATGTGCTCAAGTATCTTTGTGGTACAGTGGATTATGGTATGGACTATCTGAGAGGGGATGGAGTTCGATTGGTGGGCTATACAAATTCAGATTAGGAAAAATGTGTCAATGACCGAAAGAGTACTTCTGGATGTTGTTTCGGATTGGGCTCAGCAGTGGTATCTTGGTTCAGTCAGAAGCAAAAGTCAGTGGCTTTGAGTTCTGCAGAGGCTCAGTATATGGCTGCCAGTCAGGCCAGTTGTGAGGCTCTTTGGCTTCGCATGTTGTTGGTGGGATTGTTTGGTGTGCAGTTGAGGCCTACTATGATTTATTGTGACAATCAGAGTTGTATTAAACTCTCTGGGAATCCAGTTTTTCACAACAAATCTAAGCACATTGAGATTCGGTATCACTTCATCCAGGATTATGTTCAGAGAGGAGCAGTTGAGCTACAGTACATATCTACAGATAACAGGTTGCGGATATACTCACCAAAGCCTTGGGCAAAGGCAAGTTTGTATTCTTCGGGGACAAGCTTGGAGTGGTGAGTAACACCTTCTTCAGTAAGAGGGAGTGTTAAAATAATTAAAAAAGTACCTAGGCAAGTGTTTCTCATCACCTAGGCGCCTAAGGGGTGAGAAAGTGCCTAATGTGGACCCTAGTCATTTAATTTGTGAGAGACAAACTAAAAAGTGACTTTTTGGACTTAGGGAAAGTGGGTAACTTAAGTGACTTTATCTCCACCGTTGATCTCATCCAATCTCCACCATTGGATTGAGAAACGCTTCACCTTCCCTCATGAGGTCGATTAGGGGTAGGAGGGCGCACCCATTCTTGGGTTGTTGAAGCATTTTTGAGAGAGCAAGAAAGAGGTCAACCTTGAAAAAGGAGGCAACATTTGCAGAGCTAGGGCACGCATTTCAAGGCAGCAAGCTAGCACACATTTCAAGGCAAGGGTACAACATTTAATGCAGGCCGTACAGTACGGATTTCTAGAGGCCGTGCAGCTTTATATATGCACAGAAATCGAGGAGGACAGCAGCTAAAGTTCTGAGAAAGTTGGCACGCATTCCAAGGCTGCCACACAAGTGTTTACTTGCACAGAAATCGAGGCAACTGCTGGCACAAATTTCTGGGTGGATTTCCGTACAGTCCATACAGATTTGGCACAAATTTTGAGGGCCGTACAGTCCAGTTTTTTGGCACTGTTTTTGAGGAGAAAAGGCACAAAGTTTGAAGTGCTGTTCCCACTACATATTCCATACAGAAAACTCAGAAAAAGGGCACAAAAATCGAGACAGTCCGTACAGCATTTATTGCTGGGACAGCCGTACAGTTGTACGGATTTTTGACACAGAAATCGAGGAGCTTTTGCAGGACTGTTCAGGAGTTTTGCTGAAGAAATTCTTAGATAAGTTTGTGTAATTTCTGAAGATGAATATGCTGTAAAAGAAATTTCTCTGAAGCTCACAAATAATAAAAATTCCCTCTCTTACTGGTTTTCCCCTTGTGGGTTTTTACATGGTCACTGTTAGACCAAAAATCTCTCTGTAAATTTCCTGAATATCGTGCTGCTATGTTTTTATTTCTGCATTAAAGATCATTCAGAATCCTAATGTTTCAGTTCTGAAAAGTTGTTTATATGCTGAGTTTATTTGACTGTCATAAAAATAGGTTTGGGCATTAAACATTGACTAAAAATCAACGAGACTTGAAACTGGGTGGGGTCTGAAATTTTACAAAGGTGAGTTGACTTGTAATGACAGTTCTAGAAGGCATCCATGTGTACTGGCTTTCTTTACACATATCCCCTAAACAGTCATTGGATAAAATTAGAAGTGCTTTAGTTTTTTGTGGACTCGAAAGTGAGAAAATGAGGGGATTCCTTTAGTAAAATGAAAGACTATTGCAAGACAAAAAAAAAAATGGATGCTGGGCCTCAAAAACATGCATATTTTTGGGCAAGCTCCAGCTGCTAAGAGTCTATGGAGAATGACTCATGATGATGGCCTTTGGGGAAGAGTGATGAAAGGAAAACACCTTGATACAGGATCTACAGAGGACTGAATAAGGAAAAAAGGAAAGCCTTTTAGGGGTGCCTCGGTGATTTGGAAAGCATTAGTAAGAGCTTTTCTATTGGTTGATAAATGGTTGCCCTGGAAAGTAGGAAGGGGGAACACAAAGTAGGATAGGATAAGACCCATGGATCAGGTGCTCTGCTCACTTCAGACTTCCTGATGGGCTAAAAACACGATTACATAATCTGGGAGTCTTAAATTTAGCAGATGCTAGTGAACAAGGTCAAAATTCTGTGGAGACAAAGATGGAAAAGTGAAACCCAGTTGGAGCTGCAGGTAGATTTAGCAGATGAATGGAATAAATATACACAAGATCTGAAACATGGTGCTATAATGCTCAATCGGGAAAAAGATGAACTGACATGGTCCAGAAATAAAGACATGGGAGTCTATACTGCAAAACTTGAGTATGCAGCCAAGAAAGACGAGGAAGAAGTAAAGGATAATAAATGGTGGTGGAAGAAAGTGTGGAAGTTAAACAGTCCTCTCAAAACTAGGATTTTCTTTTGGTTGGCGATGTCAAATAAGATTCTAACATGGGATAATGGGCAGAAAAGAAACTAGCATGGCCCAGCAAGGTGTATATTGTGTACAAAAATGGAAGAAACTGTTGTTCATTTATTTGTGCAGTGTCCTTATTCAAGATAAGTTTGGAGGGCAGCTTTAAGCCTGGCAGGTACCAACTCAGACTGGAATGTGGAAACCCTTGAAGCATGTTTTCAAAAAATGTATCGAGATAAAGCTGTAGCTGAGCATAGAGCACTGGCTTGCTGCGTATACAATATGATTTTTCAAGGAATGGGCATTTCTCACATCTCAGGTTATCTCACAAATCAGATATGCTTATGAAGCTTCTTGGAAACCCGTAAAAGTCAAACCTCAAAAAATCCCGAAGGCTCCACTTTTTTCCAAAGAAGAGCCTTGGGGATTCTTTGATGGGGTTCCCCAAGGATTGCCGGGAATGTATGGAGCGGGTAGATCTTTAAATGAAAAAGAAAATCATTATCCACTTTCAAATATGCAACAGGTGAGACAACAAACAATAGAGAGGAATTTTATGCCTTGTGGTTTCCACTTTCTACTGAAAATTGCTTCAGATAGAGGTTTGAGCAGACTGCAGGTTATGGGTGATTCAAAACCAGTCATAGGTTGGACAAATGGAAAAAACCTCAAAGAAAACTTGACACTAACTCCTATATTAAATAGGATCAGAGAGGTAAAAAGAAAGTTTTCTGTTATAAGTTTCACTCATATATAGAGAGAGTTCAACAAACAGGCTGGTAAATTATCTAAAGAAACTCTCTCCATTCAGGAAGGTATACTGAGTCACAGACACAACAGGAATTCAATGAGGGTCCTCTTCCTGAATCTGTTAAATCTGGTATATTGATCCTCAGTTTTTAGTTTCTGTTTCAGCTTATCCTCAACATGGTTTGAAGTTTGTTTGGTCCTTACAAATCTTGGGCTAGTTTGAGCCATTTTTGAATCTTGTGTTAATCTGGTGCTGAAAAGCACAGAAAAGGGGCAGAAAAGGCCCAAGGATGACTGTTATTTAAACAGCTGTAGAAGATCATTTTGGGACTCTTTAGGGATAGGAGGATGCAGAGACTTTTGACTGTGATGATGTCGTTGGACAAGCAGATGTATATTCTGATTTCCTTGTTGAAATATCGAATATAGTGTTTTTTCATGGAAAAAAAATGAAGAGAAAATGATAGGATTACCACACTGAAACATTGGAAATGACAATGAGCATAAAATAATCGAACCACAAAAACACAGCCATGCTTTCACAAGGGACTAAATAAAAAATCATCACCAAGCTATTAGTAAACCTTGTAATACAACTTTAAGTCATCTAAACAAGAATAATGTATAGCCAACAATTTCAGCAACCTCTTCAGACATTCAAAGATATGTACCTGTGGCAACTCATCTATAGAATATGCTAGTTTTCAGGCATCTGACTTGTTAAATTTATAAGCAGCTGCGAGAGCCATTCTCCTGGAGGATGGCTAAGACCCTAGATGAGATCTAGGGCCCCGGTGCACTCCTGGGGTACTTGGTCTGGGACCAAACAGCCAGTGCCATGGCAAAAGACCCTTGTTAGGGCCCCCAGTATATGACTGGGGTTCTTGGTCTAGGACCAAGCAGTTAAAGCCCCTAGATATGTCTAGGGCCCCTGGACATGGTCCAGGGTACCCATGCCTGGGGCATGGGTTTCT
>ML789344.1:76052-102650 GCA_009831015.1 Picea engelmannii
ATGGATCCATGAACTGAACCTTTGTCTGAGCATACTAACCTGGCCCTACACCTCTTGTGGTTAATGTACCATCTTCAAGGTAAGGTTGCAGTACCAGGTATGTATCTTACTCATCTCTTCTAGATCTGGTTTGATTTTATTACTGAACTGTCTAACCTAGTAGATCTGAAGAAATGTTTTGAAGTTATAAGTTATTCAATGATGAAATGATTGGACTAAATAGTTAGATCAGAAATCTGTGTTTAGTCATTTAGATTTATTGAAGTTTTCAGATCTGTTTACTGCTACATTAGATCTGAGTACTTTCTCTTTGGATCTGAGTTTATATTTATATTGATCAAGTGGATCTGAGTTTATATTTATATTGCTCAGAGTTTTCTCTACAAGTTTGTTGCTGTCCTTCATAGATCTACATGCTAGGTATTCTATCTCTGTTTGAGTTACAGATTTAGTTGCTTTAATCATTGAAATTTAAACGAGACTACTGTTCTGCAATTTTACCCTAAATCTAACATGACTTAAAGCAGTATCTTGCCTATTTAAGACTGATATCTGACAAATGGTTGGTACCTAAGGTAATGGACACATATCCCCCTGTCGGACGCTTGGACATGCAGGACACACGATGCCCGAATGTTGGACTAGCTGACACACAAGTCCATGAACACAGACACGTGTCCCAGAGTGTCCAGCACTCAGGCATTGCATGTCCCATACATGGGACACCAAAAAATGTTCAAAAAAATCAAAATTTGTGTATATATGTGCCAACATGTCAATAAATGTGTCTACCAATGTGCATCTGATGTTATATTTTCTAAATGTTCAAAAATTTAGCTCTTTATTTCTGGAATTTTGATTTTTTAATATATATATCAATTGGGTCTAGATTGGGTGATTAAGAGGAGATATTATCCTCCCCACCTATGTTAAAATCCTGCTTGTGACATGTTTGCCCCGTGTGGGCTGATTGGAAGGGCAAGGTAACAGCAATCTCACTCTCCCTTAAGTTGTTGAGGGTGGGGCAAGATGTTTCCAAACATAAAGTCTACACAACGGGTTTGCTAGGGATGGCATCCACGAATGTGGGGAAGCATCCCTTGGATTTCCACACAATGTTTTCCATGTGTGTGTGTGTGTGTCCCACAGCATGTCACCTTTCGGGAGTCTACAGCTGTGTCCCGGCATGTCACCATTTCGGAGTCTTCAGCTCATGTGTCTGAAACTCGTCCGTGTGTCAGATGACTTAGGTTGATACTGTCCTGGTCCGACCTGAGCTCAAAAAATTAGTCCAGTGCCAATCAAACCAGTACATTCCTGATCAACCCTCCTAATGAAGGGTTGGTCCTGACTGTTGATCAACCTGAGTAGCAGTTAAAAGTCCTGTCAAAGCCGTACATGGTCCTAAAAGGTCAACCCTCAGTTAGAAGTGCTAGATAAGCACTGTGAAGGTCACCTACCCTTGCATGCATAGTAAAGAGCTTTTCTCTACGATTAAGAGCGTAAAGACTCTCACCTAGCCAGTAAGTAAAGCCCTTACCTGAGGAGAGCTAGTTCCGGTAACACCAGGACTTCAACTCTGCCAAGGATAATAGTATGATAATGATACAAACTTAGAGAAGTGTGAAAATATACTTTGTAAAGAAATAGACAGGATAGACACTACTGCAACACTAAGCATGTCGACCTAAATGTCTTGCAGAATAAACTGCACCTCTGGACTAARACAAGATAGATTGCACCTATCATAACTAATAGTAGACATATCTTGGTCTGACAAAACAAATGGAAGTCAAAAGAAAAGAGAAACTTGTCAAATATCTCAATAGGGTTTTGTTCATGGACAAAGTTCTCCATGTTCCTATTGTTTCTAAGGATTGAAACCTCCCAAAGCCTATCCAACTCATATCAACTCGATGGGATTAAACTGCGAAGCAGTAAGTCACAGAGACAAGATAGATTGCACCTATCATAACTAATAGTAGACATATCTTGGTCTGACAAAACAAATGGAAGCCAAAAGAAAAGAGAAACTTGTCAAATGTCTCAATAGGGTTTTGTTCATGGACAAAGTTCTCCATGTTACTATTGTTTCTAGGGATTGAAACCTCCCAAAGCCTATCCAACTCATATCAACTCGATGGGGATTAAACTGCAAACCAGTAAGTCACAGCTTGCAAGGGTCCAAAACCATACCAACCATTGCCCACCTCTCATCTGGCATGTTTAAGCAATACTTCCATTATATTGAAGTCCTGTTCCCAATTATGATGAATGCCTCATTTCTAAAGAGTGTTCATCACTTGTATCCATTAAGATTGTGCATACAGGACCATACTGCTGTAATCATTAAGGACAGTTTTGTCCCACTATAAGTCATCGAGTATCAATTATAATACCTCTCCCAGTAAAGAATATAATCTATACTGAGCAACAAAAAAACATCAAACAACAGCAAATATTGCAACCATATAAAAATGAAAAAAGAAAAATACAACATCTGAAACAAAACTTAGTCTTATAATAGCATATAGACATGAGCTGTGTCTGAAAAATGTAATAATTCAGATGCACAGCTATAACAATTTGTATCACACAGAACTATGGTAGGCAATTAGAATAAAAAAATGTATGCTAACTTCTAAGGAGACCACATTTGTCAGTAAGCCCTTCTGAGGAAGCTCTATCTAAAGAAACTGAATTTTCCACTTGACAACTTCCAAGAAACAAAGAATTTTAATTTTGAAACCATTCCAGCATGAAGCTCCAAATTCCAACTTAAAGAGATATGTCTGAAACCGGCAACTCTCGCACCTGAGACTACATCACTTGAAATTTAAAAGAAAAGAAAAATACAATAAGAAAAAGCAATCCATGGGATGTGGTTATCAGCTTGACTATCTCAGGAACAAGCATGGCAGAACTGTTGCTTGATTCATGCCATACTTTCTGGGTTACCTTGACTTGAAATTGGTCAAAATTGCCCAATAATGGAGAGGTGGAAGGATTTCACTCGTATAACCTAAACCCACCCTTAAACCTATATTTGACACAAGTAAATCAAATGTGTGGCATGTTCAGAGTCAAAAGTCAAAATGTTTTGGGTTTGTAAATGGTGTGTTTAATGCCCATGTGGGTGAAGACAGACCTGAGAAAACTCTGATATTTTTTGTATTAACTGTTGATCTGTTTCCCATGGAAGCAGATTACAGTTTGGAGTCTGGACTGCTTGTAATTCATACTGTATATTATTAATAGAATAGTTCTGCTAGCTTACAAAAAAAGTTGGAAGTCCGCGCTGAGGAAACTACTTGCCACCAGAAAAGAGCTGCAATAAAAATATATAAATATATAAAGAGAAAAAGGAACAAGCAAAAAGGAGATGAATGGTCACATAAAACTATGCAAGTGAAAAACAATCTACTCCTAACCTCTGTAGTCAATACCCACGAGCACAACAATACATTTTTGGCAGAATTCACAATCAGATAATGTTATCTCAACATCTTGATAACACAGAAATATAATGCATAACAATGAAATTCAAATAAATCAATCTGATTAATGCTCTCAATTATTTGCAAAAAAACTGAAAAGATAAACAATCTAACAAAAGCATACGACATTTTAAATCACATGTTAGACATTCTTGCAGTCAAATCCAACATTAAACATATTGGTATTAAATGATAGATGGTTTCTGTGCTCAAAGGGCATGAAAACATCATTAAGCCTTCTATCCCTGCCTCGTCTCCACAGGCACTTGGGCACTAATAATACTTGAGTCACATTTTTTATTTGAGGAATATTTTTTATTTGAGGAAAATTCCACATCAGGAAAAAGACAACGAACCAATTTCTAGCCCAACCTTTTTTTTACATGTAATTCAGTTTCCTACCTAGAAAGCATATAGTCATCACTTCTCACATGGAAAATGTTTCAACATAAGGGGGAAAAAGGCTGTTATCATCCCTGGTTGGTGCTCTTAAGGACAAGCATTTGATTAATAATTGAGTCTATGGTACAAAAATTCCATAAGTACATTGATTGGCTGCCTATGCTTGCCATTATCTCAAATATCCATAACAAGAAGCTATGACTTAAGACATTTCATTCAGTACTTACTCAATGAATGAGCAGCTATGGTACAAAATTTCATAAGTACATTAATTGGCTGCCTATGCCTGCCATTTTCTGAAATATGCATCACAGGAAGCTATGAGTTAAGACGAACTGTTCTGCTTGATCTATGATTTTTCTGCAGAAAATAGTGATCATAGGAGCAACTATACAAAAGGCAATCTTCAGGCAATCTTGTATACCTATGATTGACAAAATGTTGCAGAAAGGTGAACTTATACAGTTTGAGCCGCGCGCAAGCATCTCAACTCAAACAAATGCTCATCATTAGAAATGTGAAGTGAAAGGCGGAGATTGGTCAACAAGGTTTCTTGCTCCCAAGTTATATGTCCGGACACATACAAAGCTCTCATTGCAGAGCGATATGCACGAAGTTCTAATTTATGTACTTTTGCTGCTCCTTTCTCTTCGGTCAAAGATTTATCTTGCCTCCGGTTTGGACATTCACACGAAGACATAGCATCATCGAAAGAGCTATAGACTACAGGTCGTGTTGAACGCTTTTGATTTGAACATAAAATATCATTTGACATATAGCTACTACTACTACTAGCAACAGAACAATGACTACTCTCAGCTTCCTCAATTGATCGATTTAATCTGTCTTCAAATGAAGACATGCATACACATTCCTCACCCACGTGTTTTCTGGGGAAAGGAAAGGTATCTACCTTTTCCAACACAGGATGTGATGACTCTCCCACTGCCTCGTGGTTCCTAGATTTCTGGATTGCTCTCCTTTTCTGAGGAGCAGCCTCCACGTTGAAGTATTCTTCCTTGTATGCAGATTGCATTTGAATGCCTGGTTTTCTCTTTGTAGCCTTTAAAGATGTCAAAGGTTTGTGCAAATAGAAATCAGTTTCAGTTTGTCCATTTTTCCTGTTTCCAGCACCCATTTCCACATTTAGATCTTGCAACTGCAATCCAGCATGTGATTCCTGTGAGAAGGCTGCAAAAGACACCCTCTCTTGAGCAGTCTCCAAACGAACATAGTGATTTCTAGAAGCCTGGTCAAAAATGCATAGAAACACATCAGGAAACAGAAATAATTCAATTCTTCAAGAGAATACAAATCAATCTTAGAAAGAATCTAAAAAATCTTTAGTTCCACATAACCAACGTATCAGAGTCATTCTGACTTTCAATAAATCTATAAACTTGGTTGTGAAATAATAATTCTTTTTACAAAGTATTATCTCCATAAAAGCAAAAATAAGTGTGAGAAAACTGTCAAATTTTCATAATCTAAGAAAAATTACCAGAATAGTTGGAAGCAAACGAGCGAAAATAAACACAAATATTAGTTCTCAGATGGAGCTGTTCTTTTCAACCCGCAAACCAGAGATAAGATAAGATAAGATACTTTTATTTAAGTCCATGAATGACCAAAACATAGGTCAATGGGACTCAAAAGTACAATCCAGTACTGACAAACTGTGTGAGTGCCAAAGCAACTCCTAGAAGCTAAAATATAAAATAAAATAAAATAGAATACTGAATAAAAGAAATAGACAAAAGCATAAGCTTAAGAGAGTATAGGCAATGTAATAATTATGCTGATAACAAGAGACTATTGTTTCAGCACTGAGGATTGCCATATACTTCTAATATCTAGAGAGAAGCAGGTTGATATATCTAAAATATAGCCTCTGGCCAACAAATGCACAGAAAAGTGCATCATATGACACAAGTTAAACATGGTTCCTGATAAAAAAAGTTACCAGCAGAGAGGAGCGACTTGAAAGGACTCTAGTTGCCATAGTGCCAACATCTGTTCTCATTGAACTTAGTGAAATCAAATCAGACAAGATAGATATGCACAGGCACATAAAATTATGTTCTTTAAGAGCGACAGAAGGAAAAAAGTGTCCAAATAAGTATAGAAAGAAATACCCTTGGGTTAAGAGCATAATATAATAAAACAACTAACATCCAATTTTACCCCCTTCAGAGGGTATGCTCCTATCAAATGTCAAGGAATTTAGTCAGCCGTAGACACTTGCAGCTTTTCAGTCAATTTGCAAAACAGATAAGGAAAGTTTGTATGGGATGAAGGGGCAATACACACTGGCAGTCTTCAATCCAAATCTCAACAATGGATCCAAACAGGTAGGGAAACGAGGACAGGCTCGGGAGAAACTCTGTTTGGCCTCCAAGCATTCATCAGTTGTCAGCTCAAGGTTATTTCAGGGGACAGAGTCTGTCAGAAAAAATGAATGGGCAGCAAGCAGAGGGGAAGCCAGTAGCTGGGGGTAACAAAACCAATGCAACCAGAAGGGGCAGATCACAGACATAAAAAAATCCTAATCAAGGAGGCCCTTCCATCAAGCAAACTGGAGCCAAAACAGAGCCTATGGAAGAAGCAGTGAGATACAACTGAAGGTTCCCAGCTGCAACCAAGGAGGAAGTGAGTGGATTGAAAAATTAATCAGGGAGAAATGTGGCAATACCTCATCTGATGACATTGATGCTGAGCTCTTGGACTGGATTCAAGACATAGGTTTTTCTCAAAGCTGGGATACCAAATATTTCAAGTTGATTGAAATACACTGGTACGACAAATCCTTCATGGTCCAGGTAATTGAAGAATGAGATGTGCAGCAGCGAGCCATCCTGGACAAACTGGACTTCTTGGACCACAAATATGAAGCATTGGTCGAAACAATTTGGAATATGGAAGCTGTGGAGGAGGATCAGAATCAGGAGGGCCAGACACCAGCTACGGAGGCCCAAGCAGACATCAATCCAGTCTACATATACGTAGCCTCAGCCTCAGAGGGTGAGGATTAGTTGCCTCACTGACTGGTCTACGTCCTTTTTTGCTTAATCTTTTATGTTAATCATTAGGATGGGCATATCTTTTGATCTTTTTTCTTGAAACAGACTGCTGGTTGGCAATTTTGTCCCAGAAACAGCTTTTGTTATCTTTATACTGTTATATCTAGGTTTCCTAGGCTATAAATAGCTATGCTGGTATTATGAACAGTTCTGCTAATACTGGAGAACAGCAAAGGCAGAATCATCGGATGTTTGATAGTTAGCCTGGAATGCATGTACTTTTTTAAAGAATGAGTAGCTAAGTTTACAAAAAAATGCACTAGTGAAGAGAATCATAATTGCAGTACACAAAATCTCAAAAACTTCGATAATATCCTAACATTTTCGCCCCATAATAGTAACAGACAAGAACTGACTAGAAAATAATCGGAAAAAAGGGACAAAGCATGTCAATCCACATAAGAACATCAACTATGGGAAATCAATTTGAAGTACTCAGAAGTCAGGAAGATACAGCCAATGATAGGGTAGGGCACCCAAGATGAGTAAACGTTGAAAACCCATGCCATATAAGATGCTAGTGTAGGAGCCTACATTATTAGAAATAATGGCTTCAAAATATTTGCCTGACAGCTTAAGAGTGGGAACAGATGATATAGCCAAGTTTGTCAATCAGCAAATATAATAAATCATAGAAAATACCACGAAATTTTACTGTCAGACGGAAAACAAAATGTGATCATAACATAAAATAGTATTAAGTAGACAACTGGGTCTAACTTGAGTGGTTGTGGGATGAAGTGTTATCCTTCCCACCTAGGTTCTATTCCCATAAGTGACATGTTGAGCTCATAATGAGTATATTGTTGTAACAGTGTTGAGTCCTATTGTCAACCTGGCTTTGTGCCCTAAAGAATCTAGGGTTTAGTCTGGGTACCATCCTTGGAATGATGGGAAGTGCCTGGGGGTTTTCTCCGGGATATGTTACCTGGAAAAAAGAATTGATATTAACTAACTACACTATAGCCCACTCAAAACATAAGGGTGGTAACAAACTACAATACTCAATAATAAATGGGAAGCCAGGTTTGCTTTATTGACAAATACAATAAACCATTGAATAACCCATAGACTCAGAACTGACATTAAAAAACAAAACAAAACAATCGATGCATGTAAGAACGTCGACTATCAAAAATAAATTTGAAGTAGAAGCATACCATTAAAAGCCATGTCTCAGGATTCTGAGTCCTGACAATGAAATCGACATGAAAGAAAAAATGCATAAACAAGTCCACATAAGAATATAAACTACAGAAAAGAAGTTTGAAGCAGTCAAAAGATACATCCATGTAGGGAGAGGGTACCCAAGGTGAAAAAAAGTTCGATTTGCCCCAGCAATCGAGGACAGTACTGTAGGGGGGCCACATTGTTAAATAAAAGGGATCCACAATCTTTGCCTAACATCTTAACTGTGAGAATAAAACTGCATAACAGATTAGAATCTAGATAGCTGGGTTCACCAATCAGCAAACCAAACAAATCATAGAAAAATACCACAAAACTCTACTGTCAGATAGTCGAAAAAATGTAATCATAAAATAAATTAGTCAAAAATAAACATTCTCGCCTACTCAAAATTTCAGAGTAAAATATTAATAAGTAAAATAAATCATGGAACAAACCATGAAACTCTATCAATTAGGAAATAGCCAGGCTCACCTTACTAACAAGTAAAACAAATCATAGAACAGACAATGCAACTCTACCATCAAACACAGAAACAGGGCAAACTGTCAATCATCCAATAAATTGATCAAAGATCTTTTGTGCCTGCGCAGAGAAAGTTTAATACCGAGAGCTAAACTACATAACATGTGAGATTGGGCAATAGCCAGGACCCGGGTTCATCCAATCAGCAAGTCAAAGAAATCATAGACCATGAAAACTTACTGCCAAGGATACAAAACAAAGAAACAACATTAAGGAAAAAAAAAATTATTCGACAAACTACTCTAGAAATTACAGTATTTTGTTGTTTCAATTAATAAGGAAATTTTTCTTCAGTGCAACAAATAAAGGTCACTTCTGTGGTTCTTGCAAATCACAATCACAAAACAAATGCTTGTAAAACTCACAATTAGAGTTGACATTGTACCTGCTGGGCACGAAGCCATTTTCCATCCTGCCAAGATAACCGCGGCCGCAGGTTTGACTGGTGACATGTCCTTTCTCGAAGAGATTCCAGCAACTTGACAATGAAGAAATTGCTCGGTAACACTTTGACAATTTTGCCTATTTTCCATGAGTGATGATCATAAACTTCGATTGTATCACCAGCTACCCACTTGCCCAAACCTTTTACAGAGGGAGGAGCCGGTCTCATCACTTCTGAATAAACTTCTTCCACAACAGATTTTCTATCAACATCTAAAAGATTTTCGTACTGAACTTTGTAACGTTGCCCATCGGCAGAAATGATCCTTGCTCTGCACCACGAACCAAAAGGACCCTCATCTCTTCTACAAACCTCCACCATACTTCCTCCCTTCAACTTCATTCTGTGTCTATTAACTCGTGAAATCCCTGTTGAAAACCCAAAAATTAAGAACTCGTTAAGGTCATGGGGAAAAAGAAAACATCTGATTGTTCGTCCTATTGATTGAAGCATATTCTACAAATCCTTGTAAAAAGTCCAAAACAGTGAAAAAAACAAAAATGTAGGGGAAGGAAAAATGAAAAAAAAAAAAAAACTGATTATCACGTGTTGAACATCATATCAGCAAACTGTTAAAGTCCCCTAAGGCCTAAATAAAAAACAGAAAAAAGCAACTAAGCTGAGTGATGGGGTCCAGGGAGTATTCAGACCCATGTAAGAAAATCCAAAAATGACAGGATTCAGGGGAAAAGAATACTAAAAGTTATGTGGGACGTAGGGTGACGATATTTCTCATAATTCCTTAAATTTTGTATTAATTATAGTAGATTTTTCAAACCTTTATATAAAACAGAGGTGAAAATAAAAACTAAACAAGGTCTAGAGAAGCAAATAAGCAAACTTCTGGTAGTTCCTTCAATTTCAGAACGCTTATACTAAAATTTTCCATTCCTACCCCTGCAAAAACACAAAATATCTAGGAACAAGAAAACACAAGATCCAGAGAAGACAACAAATACATTTCTGTTTAGATTTTCCTTGAACTAAAAAATTTAATCCCCACGGAAAGCATCCCAAAATTTCATATTGATTATACTAAATACTAAATTGTTTAAATCCCTTAAAAACCCAACACATTTCTCAAATCCTATAAGAAAAGTTAAAAGAAATATGAAAAGAAAATGGACATGATCTACAGAAACAAATATGCGAATTCCTGGCAATTCTTTGAACCTCACGCTTGTACTAAGATTTACTAACTCCTGTAAAAAAATGAAAATACTTTTAAAATAATAATAGCAAGATATAGAGAATATAACACACACATTTCTGATTTATCTTTCTTTGCACTTCATATTCGTCGCGATAACAATTGTAATCCCCTAAGAAATAAACAACGTCCAAAATTTCATATTAAAATGTTGAAATCCTTAAAAAACCAAACACCTTTTCAAATCCCTTAAAAAAAACGAAAATGACAGAAACATAAAAAGGTGCATAAAAACAAATTAGCACATCTCTGTAGTTCCTTGAACTTCATAATGATATACGATAATTTTCTGACTCCTCCAAAACAGGAAAAATATTTTAATAAAAGAAATAGAGAAAATAATAAACAAAGAAGCAATCACTATAGCTTTCTGGGCGGAAACTAGATGGGGAGAACAACAGCCAAAAGCATCATCCTTGGCTTATGCTCTAACCCGAATAACACGGGGTACGTGGAATCCCGTGTGAAGCAGCAAGGACCGTTCTGATGGGTTTTTCTTTGGAGTTGATATTCATTGAACTAAAAAATTTAAATCCTGTGAAGTAAAAACCCAAATTTTCATATTGATTATAGAAAACTGTTCAAATCCCTAAAAACTCAACACGTTTTTCAAATCCCTGTCCAAAAATAAAATGAAATGAAACTGAACAACGTCTAGAAAAACAAAGCAAATTTCTGGTAGTTCTCCTTGAACTTTATTATACTAAAATTTTCCAACTCTGGTAAAAACACACGAAAATTAAAAAAGAAAAAAAGAATCAAGATCTGAAGAAAATATCAAACACATTTTCTACAGGCCTTTCCTTGGACTTCATATTCAATCTAATTAATAATCTGCATTCCTTAAGGGAAAAGAAAATAAAATAGAATAAGCAAACGGTTCACATTTTCCAAATTCCACCGGAAAAGAAAAAACGAAAAGAAACTAAAGAAGGCGTACAGAAACAATTACATAAATTGCATGTAGTTCCTTTCAACTTCATAATGATTATACTTAAAGTTCTACCTCCTGCAAAAACACAAAATTTGAAAAATAAAACGAGATCTATGAAAAAGAACGAACACGGTTCTAGTTTCTTGAACCTCATAATCCTTGTAGTGAAATATTTTAAATCCTTAAAGAGAAAAACCAAGAATATCAAATTGATTACAGTAATTTGTTTAAATCCCCTAAAAATACATGCATGCAAACAAACATCTAAATTTCTGATTGTTCCTTTCTTCAACAGTATATTCACGTTAATTAGTTTTGAAAAATCAATAAAATAAATATATAAATGAGAAATATATATATCAAATCCCTTGAAAACCCTCTCCCCAAACTCCTAAAAAGCCACAGAAAATTAAATCAATATCACTGAGCGATCAATTAGAAAATAATTGAAACAAATCGGCAATCTGGACACAGATGAGAAAGCATCGAAAAAGTTTTTTACAAATTTTGAAACAAATTTATTTAAAATACTTACCAAACTGAGCCGAATATTCCGATAACCAGCAAAAGCTTGGCTGAAACTCCAGTAATCGATCTCTTCAATGAAGCAAATGGCATCAGAAAGACCTCAAACAAGATCAGACGCCACAAATTCAAACCCTAGGGCCATATCTGCCCAACAGTGATATGAATAAACAGTGAGACCCCTTCTAAACAATTACCCTCGGTGACCCTTCTCAGCCTCAAATTGTGAGCTCAAATGCATCAGAAAGAAAGATAACTCCGCCTTACCGGGCAAATCAGAGATCATAAAACAGATATCATAACAGAGAACTTCACACAGGGCAGAGAAAAAAAAAAAGAATTTTGAAAAAACTAAAATAAAACCCACGTCTCTCACAGCAATAATTTCAATTTCTCAAAGCTGGGATTGATAAAAAGACCACTAAAATCTGGCCTTAAAACCATGCACAAGTTTAGGTGTAGAATGGGGAAACGTGCATCAAATTGGAGGGCGAAAGAGAGATTAAAACCAAATGCCAAGTTTAGAGGAGATGTATAACGATGATCGATGTATTGATTGAAGACATTACTAAAACCGTAAAATTAATGGAATTGAATAGACGAGTAAAGAAAACTACAGACGAGTGAGGAAAACTACAAGATAACAGAGATGTGAAGCGGCAGAAAGGACACAACACATCCCAACATCATTGCATTCTATTCCAAGGCCCCTGTCACAAGTTTGGTTGATAATTATAAATTATTTTTAAATCTACTTAATTTACCTCCACAAAAATTAAACAAATTACTACTACTCTAGATGGATAAATGAATAGTTAACCTTGAAAGTCAATTGTATTTACCATAAATATCCAATTATACCTTAATCACCCTAGTGACTTCATCTTGATCTCTTCATTACAAAGTTAAATGGTAGTTATGATTTCTGAGACCATGCATTGCATAGAATCTTTTGAGGTATTGGTTAGATACACCCTAGGGTTGCTGAAAGATTTGTCCTTTTTGCCTTTCTCCTCCCTTGGCTTACACTTCTCCTTGTAAACAAAACTATGGTTTGCATCTGAAGTAAGAATTGGGAACTCTCTAGTGGGACCCAAAATGAATGGTGTATTTAGATGGTTTATTTTTTGATTGATGTGGGTCCAACATTCAATGGGCATGTAAGGATGTAAAGGCAACCAACAAAGCAACCTTTTAATATTTGAAAAATTATAGATTATATTAAGAAAGAGAATGAATATAAGTGAGATACAAACAAAAATGTTTAAATTGCATGCTAGGTTTAGGTTTAACTTAATAAATAATTGAAGAGGGGAGAGGAGATTTTTTTAAGTTGTATAAATTATGTTCAAACGTTAAATATGTTGTTTTTGATTATTTATTGTTTTATTTATTATTATATATACATGTTTATACAACATGTTTCATAAATGAGAAGGAGGAGGTCGAACAAACATGTATATTCATCTTACAACCAATCAACTATTGTATTAAGAGGGAAACAATTTTTGTAGATACCTCTATTGATATTAAGATCTTGGTATGTTGGGATTTTATATGTTGTTGCAAATTAGACCTCACAACTAATGTGTGAAAGTACACAAGGGGAGAGGAACTAATGTGTGATAGTACACAAGGGGAGAGGAGATGTTAAAGTCATAGAATTTATTCCAAAATGTCACACATTATGTATCTGAGTGTTTATTATCATCAAAGTCTACAAGTTTTCATGGTTCGGCGTAATGTTGTTTGAGATTTCTAGATATAAGTTGTGTAAGGATGTTCCAAACTCCTTATACAATTTATATCCAAAAATTTCAAGCAACATGTTTGTTATCATGTTCATTAGCACACATACTCACCCACACAACACATCCCATTAAGGAGGGTGAGGAGAGCGAGCAAGGATGCATATTCATCCTCTAACCATTCAATCATTACATTAGTATGAGCACTGCTAGTTATGCACCCAACAACATGTACGCAAAGAGAGGTCGAGCAAGCACACATATTCATCATGCAACCAATCAGCCATTATGTTAGTAGGAGGGTGACTCTATGGATAGCCCTTTTGGCATAAGGATCATGGTATGTTGGGACTTATATGTTGTCGTGAACCAGACCTCACAACCAATGTGGAATTTAAGAGAGAGAATTGAGTCGAACTAAAGAACGAGCATCCTAGAAAACATATGGAGATGTCGAGTATTGGTGAGAGTTGTTAACATAAGAGAAGGTATGAAGTTCCAAACAACGAAAAAAGGTTGAAATTTTTTTCTCAATTTAAACAAGATCGTGGAAAATTTAGATAAAGCACATGCTTGATCTGAACATTGGTGGCTAAAAAGGAAATAAAATTAACAACTATTAACATCCCAAAACATCTATAATCACTAGCTATGTTAAGGATGAAAAGGCCATTGTTTTTAATGACAATGGATCTACTCCTCCCAATGGTGTGACCTACATAGTACGACCTACTTTTGAATACAATGGTGAGATTGACAAAGCCAAAGAAACTCATTGTTGTATAGGATGTTAGATGCTAAAATTGGGGGCATATATTAATGTTTTCACCTTGTCCCTTGTTAAATAAATAACAATGTTATAGTAAAAGAAGGTGAAGGGCATTACTTTGTTGTGATTTTGCGCACCCAAGGAAGCTTGAGCATCCATATTTTATTCAACCATCAAGGAATGTTGATCTAGTTGAAATAGTTAGCGTAGGGTTGGAAGGATATGCAAGATAGTATTAGTAATTTGCATGGAAAATTTTAGGGGCTAAATTTCTCCCATGGGCTAATTTTCCATACTTTTTCCCCAAAAAATATTCATTATTCTAAAAATTATTTGCCCAAATTCTATAGGATAAAAAAAAATCACTAAAATTTTATAAAAACTATATAAATTCCTTAAAAAATTGAATATTTTTACAAAGATGTTGTCAAACATTTTATAGTTGGCATATCAAAGACTAGTAAAATTCGCCAAAATTTCTATTTCAAAATAAATTTCTATCCTTAAAATTATCCCTAATAATTTGAGGAAAAACATGTCCAACCCTTAAAATATGTGTCAATACATTAAAACAAAAACTCCTAATATTTAGATGCACGAACTAAAGATCTTAATATTATGGAGATGAAAGAAGAGTGATCAAATACTAGAAAATCAACATGAAAGAAAGGGGATGCGCATCCTCTAGAAAAAGAAATAAATGAAGTGAAGAGTCATGAAATAAGTAAGCTTGTATAAATTCAGAAGTACTCCCATCACACAAACAATCCAAGTGCACTATCAAACCACAAACAAGAAAATATATTTATTAATTTTATATTTTTATATATTAATATCATCTTAAAATATATTTGTTAATTTTTCTATCTTTATATATTAATATCAGCGTAAATAATTTTTTTAAAAATTTTATCTTTATTTTTATAAATTATCGTAAAAGTGTTGCATTTAAATACATTTAATAATTTTGTTTTGGGCAAGATGACCCTTCAAAGTCAAATCACTAGTTTCTTTCAAGAAACTTGCCTCGTTGCCTCACCCGTGACAACGACGAGGATATTAGTTATTATGTACATCTCCAAACTTTCTCAAATGGTGGGCATTGTTATTTAAATGATAAGAGTTATTATAATGATTTTAAATATTTAAATATAGACATTGTTATGTATTTGACTAGTTTTAAGTGTTAGATTTGATTTTTTTTAATGAGACACATTTATAGGTTTACCAAATCATATTAAACGTTTTTATATTGAAAATTCTAATTTTTTGCAATGTTCTAACATGTGGTTGTAAAAAAAATCCTGCAAGGGAGTAAAATTGTAAACTTCTAAATTTTAGAAGTTAAAAAAAAATATTTACCCTTTATTTTATTTTCATTGAAATACATTATAAACCAACTCTTGTAATGCTTTATTTTCTTTTCTTATAATTTTTTTAGACTTATATTCTTACTTAAAATATTAAATAAGAATTAGTTCACTTAATTATAATTATATATAGATAAAACACTTTGTATTGAGAAAGTATTATAATTATATGTATATATATAGAGAAAGTATTATAATTATATTTATATATATAGATAGATAGATAAATAAAACATTATGTAACTTTGTATTGGATAAGGTAGCACATTAAATATATTTTGTATTATTTTTAATTTTTTTTACATATAGTGTTTTAGGTATTTTAATATAATCACATAATTTAAATAATTTATTTGACACTTATTACTAAAACTCAACTTTCTCAATATTAGGAAAGTTGAATTTTAAATATTGGTTCTGGTGTTAAAGGGATTATTTAAATTTTAAGGGTGCATTATATTGCTAGATTAAAATGGCTAAGGTGTCATATGAAAAAAATAAATAAAAAAAAATGGAACAAAGTGTGTTTAATATGAGAGCTTATCTGATGCAAAGTTCAAATAAAAGAAAAAAAAATTCTAAGTATTTTTTTCATAAATTTCTTCTATTTAAGAAGTGCTACTTTTTGAAATTGTAAATAAGGCTAAACCAATGATATTTTGGATTTTGTGTTTATTATTGAGTTAAACATTGTTTTCTCTCATTATAAACTTCTCCCATTTAATAGCATTTTGTAATAACAAATATTGTTAAAGCAAAATTGATAGACTATTAATTTATGTTTACTTTATTTGATGGGCAATACAATATTGGGATGTAATGAAATTTATGTGTGATGAGTAATCAAATATTGAGATGTAGTGAATTTTATTTTTTACAGATAAGAGTGAATGTCAAATTATTTCAGCATTGTTACTAGGAATGCCACTCACGAATGTAGGGAAACATTCCTTAGGTTTCACCATGACATTTTCTTTAAAAAATGACATGTTTTATAAAGGAAGTGGGGGGTGACAAAGCATATCTTATTTATTTTTTTAAATGAGAACTAGACTTATATTAAGAGAAAATATAGTTGTGTCAAGGAGTCATACATAGCTAACAAAAGGGGTTAATAGTCGATACAATTTCTACATCCAATGGAGTAAAATTTAGAACTTTTTCTAGCCTAATCCATGATTTTCTAAACTAATTATGTCCTTTACATATTGTCCTAGTGACCAAAAAACTTAAAAAAACATCTACTGGTATGAAGAGGCATAATCCTGAATTTTTGGGGCCTTTCCATGCTACAAAGGTCCATCTTTAGTGTCCATTGGAGTCGCTCCTTGATCTTTGTTGCCATTAACAGTACTGTCATCCTGAGGGGAAAATTTACCAAGATTTATAGATGTAGAGATCGAATGTTGGGGTAGAAATAACGCTTTAAACTGGAAATTCAAATTCTGTGGCTTCCATTCTCTAGGTCGAAGAAGCCAAAGCGTTTTAAAAGTCCCTCATCTTGTTTGACGGCTAATGGAGTATTGAGCAATTTACATGTGAGATTTCTTCAAGGCGCCTAAGAATCTTCTTGAAATCACTCAAAAAAGGTTCCATTGTAAAGCACTGTAGCTAAAAATTATGTTGAACCACAA
This sequence comes from Picea engelmannii, assembly GCA_009831015.1. NCBI lineage: Eukaryota > Viridiplantae > Streptophyta > Pinopsida > Pinales > Pinaceae > Picea > Picea engelmannii. The sequence goes on from ML789344.1 coordinate 93,380, forward strand.
GAAAACTAGACTCATTTTGACAGATAATGGTTGTAGAAGTAACAAGACAACAAAGATAGGGAATGCAATACTGAAATTTTGCACCATTAAACACAAAGACAAGAGCATAAGAGACACATAGAAACATGAGGGTCCAAACACGTAGCATTGGCAAGAGGAAAATTCCTTGCACTGCGCAACGCACCATAGTAACCACGAGCATCTAATACAATTGCAACTACCCAACGCTCCCACCAACTAACTGTAACAATGGCCCGGAGCTCCGAAGATGACCCAATAAGAAAACCCAACAGAGAACCAAAATAGAGTGTGTCATGACCAAGAGGAACAATTGGCATAAGAAATTGTGAGGGAGCGAGCCCGAATGAATGCTTTCACGGATGACATAAATGCACTAATGTGTGAGAGGGTAAAAATGAGGAGCGATCGAACATTCCATATCCAAATGTTTACACAGAGGGGAGGCACAACTAGGGGACAACGAAGACCCCCTTACACCATTAAAATTTAATCCACCACATTTCATTCTAGCTCCAACTCTATCCCATCGGTCCACAATTGAATTGAGGCCCCTTTTAATATGGTAAACTTGAACTTCACAAAAACCATCAACCAATAAAAGGATGTGAGATAGGATGTCATTTAACATAATTGTTTTCTGCCAATCTATGCTTATGAATTGCGCGGATAACTACCATGGAGTCTCCAAACACCATTAACTCAGAGATCTTACGCTCTTTGTAAAGAGCATAGACTTCTACGACATTATTGGAAGTTGTATGTAATCCCCAAGCAAAGTAGGTTATATTGATTCCTCTGAGATCATGAAGACTCGCACTTGCACCTGTGGCCCCAGTGAGAAAGCATGTCTTGCAATTAGTTAATCATTATGTTACTAATAACAAATATAATAATAATCTAATTTTAAGGTCACGACCAAGCCAGACACCAAATTGGTATATGAGACCCCCTTGTTTGTGGGACAAGGGACCCCCCTCCACCCAACGATTTGACTGGTAAAGTCTATGGAGGTATGCATACCTTGTCCCCTTCTGGATTTGAACTTATGACCTCTTAGGAGAAAACACATATTCTTAACCATTAGGCCTACTAAGAAGGTCATGGAGTAAGCTAATAATATAACAAATGGATTAGTTTTACATTCACAAATTTGATAATAGTCAAATTAGGGACGATCAAATATCCATCCTAATCTAAGTTCTATGCATGGTAGAATGATTACTTTGGAAGTTTTGTCCAATTCTAAAATAACACAGACCATTAAAAAATCAATTAGAATTCCAAATTAATGAAAACTTTTACTCTTTCCATTTCCATTGTCCAAATTCAACAACTTAAAAAAAATTACCACAAAATTAAACCACCACTATAAAAGATTATTTATCTTTATAAACATCTCATTTACAAAAAAAACAAAATATATTAAGACATATATTATTGCAAAACTATATAAGAGGAAAAAATATTTGAAAACAAACAAGGGACAAGGAACCCCCTCCGCCCAGCGATTTGACTAGTAAAGTCTACGGAGGTATACATACCCCTCTAGATTTGAACTTGTAACCTCTTAGAAGGAAACACGTGTTCTTAACCATTAGACCCACTCAAAAAACACATGTTCTTAACCATTAACACATACATTAAGACATATATTATTGCAAAACCATATCAAAAGAAAAAATACTTCAAATTTGGAAAAATATTAAAAACAAACACAACGTTTCTAAATTTTATTATGTTATTTATTATTAATTTTAATAAACATTGCTAATCATCATTATCATTTAACATTAAATAAATAAAGTTTAAAGAATTGTGATTTTTTAAACTCAATTAAATTTACAATTTTGATTTCAAATCATTGATCATACATCAACTCAACTATCAAGTCTCAACTATTAAATCATAATTTAATATATATAATATTATTATTTATTAATAATTTTCCTTTTAGATAATTTGTGAGCTACCAACTCTAACACCATTGGAACAATCCACAAGATTTGAAAGTTGACACGTATTCCGAGTAATAACAGTATTTTACCGATTCACATTACGTTATTTAATCTATAATGCGTATCATTATGATGATGCACGTTTCGAATTTTTTGAAAAAGAGATGGAACCGTTTTAAATATTAAAAATGAAATGTGAGCACTTTCGTGCTTCGTGCACACGCTCTCTCTCTTTATGATACGACTCTCCTCTACAAGTTCGTTGTTTTTTTTTAACCAATTTTATATCTAGAGACAAATAGTTGTTTGACCATTATAGAACCAATGTCTTTGGTAACAATGGAAACACAACTCAATAAAGCCAAATTGTATAAAAAAACAACTAAAACACATTATCTAATTTTGAATGAACACTTAAAACACTCTTTATCAAGAAGAAATGCTAAATTTATATATTACTTAATGGTTTTCTAAAGACATAATGTAGAGTTTATGGGATGTTAGTATTAGCTTAGGGATTATAGTGGTAGTCCATAGACTTTGAATTTGGGCTTCGTCTAAATAACCATGGCGAGGCGAATTACTGAAACAATTTACTAATTCTTCTAAATCTTAAAAAAAAAATTACTTTATACACTTTTATTTGTTTATTTGTTCTATATTTTATATACATATTTCTCGTAGTTGCATGGGAATAGTTTTTGGCATTTTCAACATCTTTGAAACTTGTTTTCGATGTTTGTTTCAGGAGCTTGGGAATTGGTAGGAAACGTCGCCAATTGATTGGGAACTATTTTGAAAATTTCGAAACTTCAACATCAAGAAAATGGGAGCTTGGGAACTAGTTTCAGAAATAAATAGCTTTAAATTAAAATGTAAATATTTTTATTACATTATTACATATACATAATTTATTACAAATATTTTAATTATATTTATTTAAAATATTACTATAAAACAAAGACTTAACTACACTAAATATTGTTTTAAAAATTATTTAAGTAAAAAACCTTAATACTACTCACTTTATAGTTGTGGATATGAAAAACTTTTAATGCATGTATGTTTCCCTTCAAGTCGATACTAAACATGAAAATCTAATAAATCAATACCTTGTCCATGGTAAGCATTTGTTCCACTTTGTTATTGCTATCAACCAACCATATCATTGACTTTTATTGTATTTCCATATTACAAGAGTAGCACTATTTAAATTTTTCCAATCATAACAAGGATAATGCTTCAAATTTACAAAGATGTTTGAAGTTTATGTATGTAAAATTTAATTTTTAAAAGATGTTAAAATTTTATATATGTATTTCAATTTTGTTTCTCATTTTTTAATCAAATATCTATGAATATTTAAGTTTCAATAATGTGTTAAATGTATTCATATAATTATTAGTACAAATTAAATTAGTAATTTCAATAGTTGTTGCAGTAGGAACAACTTTATCCCAAATTAACATTGACCTTCAATTTTATTGCCCTGTAAATTTGAGGAAACTTGTACGAACATTCCCAAGTTTCCCTGCAACATAAATATTTCCTAATTTTATTTTTTTCAATTACACAATAATGGAAAGAACTATGTTGATTAAAGTTGGTTTTTAAGATTTTTTATGTTTATCTTTGTATATATTATTTTCCAATTGAATAACAATAAAATGGATATTATAGCTCTTTTTATGAGAGAATAGTGTTTATATAGAATGTGTTGAGAAAGAAGATACTTCGGTTCTCTAGTTTTTAAAGTTGTGTAAAAGTTTGGTATTGTTATTACTAGGTATTGATAAGAAGTTATACCTTTAACAAAAAAAAATGAAGTGGTAGACGTGAACACGTTCAAACGAGATGACTTCGCCAAATTAACGTGAAGGTTTAAGACATCGTTCCGCGTTTGAAAAAGTTATGAAGACGCCAAGGTGGGGTCCACATCAAGTACATGCACCATCTAATGATTTTTTTTTCTAAAGTTGGGCCTCTAATACCTAACTATATTGACAAACTCCGATGGAGAATATAATTTATATTGTCTCTATAGTAAAGTTAAGGTTTGTATTTATAGTAAACTTGGGATTATACATGAAATATGGTAATATTATTTATTTTCCTCTTTTAATATGCTTCATCGTGACTCCCCTATTACCTGCATGTTTCATTATCAAAAAATTTAACAAGTTACTAACGATGCATATGGTTTAAAAGTACAATTATTTCTTTTAATATGCTTCATCGTGACTCCCCTTTAGTTGCATGTTTCATTATCAAAAAAATTAACAAGTTACTAACGATGCATATGCTTTAAAAGTACAATTATTTTTAGGTTTTTAATAAAATCAAATAAAAGTATTTATAATTTTATAAGTTTTATAGTTAATTGGGTTTAGTTGAGTTGTTTGTATTGAGGGGTGTTTTTTTCCACCCAGGTTCAATTCTCTCAAGTGACATGTTAAGCTCTTAAATGAGTATACTATCAAAAAAGCCTCGACTTTCTACAAAATCCAGTTTACCCAAAATGAGGGGAAATGCCTCATGGGTTTCTGCAAGAGTGTTTCCCTCGTAAAAAATAAATAAAAAATTACAAGTTTTACCAACTTTAAAAAGACTTTGTTTTGAGCTTCAAATGTGATTCCAAGTATTTATAACATTTTTTAATTGCAATGACAATTTCAAAATAAAATGTAAATGACATTTTGAGTTTCAATCAAAATTATTTTGAAGAAAAATTAAAAACTTTGTTATAGATTTTTTTTGTCGCTGAAGCTATCTTAAGTTTAGCTCATCGTCTTAAGAATAGAAGAAGAGAACGATTGTTATCTTCTTTGTGAGCAATAACAAAGAAAAAGATAAAAATGACTTGTATATCATCAAACAACAAAAGCCAAGATTGCAAGTCCATGCAAATCCACAGTCATAAATGCAGGAGAATTAACTAATAGAATGTTAAACGCTACAACAAAAAACCTACAATAATAGTGTTTAATGCTAGAGGTCTTACATGTTACACATATTAATACAATCCATATTTTGACAAGATATGCATTAAATGACTTTACAAAATCGTGGAAAATAAGATGAAAAATAATTTGTTGATTTGGGTATCAAAATTACGATAATCTAACGATTGGAAGTTAGATAAAGTGAAATGTATCGGGAAAAGGGAAAAAAATCCTTTAATTGATCTATTCAAATCAATTCATATACTCACTCTCTCTTAGAATAACAAGATGGGTTAGAAAGCACCTAGTCCCTACTTCATTTATTTAGCTAAATATTCAAGTTCACATTATATAATAATATGCAAACATTGTGGCCTTGAGGGTTAGTTCGATTGGCAAATGTTATTGTGATAAGTCCATAAAGGTCTCAAGATCAAATCTCATTGGGTCTTTTCGGGTTACGAACCACCTATGTGGTTGGCGGTCGATCTGCCCACTATCTAGAAAATCTTAAGAAGAAGGAGGAGAGCTTGGCACTAGCATCCCTTTTCTCCACTCAAGAATGTGAGGGAGGGTTGATTCCTCGAAAGAAGAAATATGCACATATTGTGGTGTTTAAATTGAAAGAACATTATGCCATTTGAATGAAAACATTAAAACACGTAGAATGGCCCATTATATGCATATTGAGGGAGACAACTACTCTACTCAAAATATCTATATTAATATTTTTAAGGGGGAGCAGTTATCATTTTATTTATGGTATCAAGATCAATTTTTTCACATATGAAACAATCGACAAAGGCTTCTGAAACATAACAAAAAACAATGTGTAACATCAATAACCTTGTCTAAGCATCATTGTCTATTAAAGAAACGACATTTTCAATATCGTTACAAAATGGATAGTCAACCAAAGCTTTGTCCAAACCAAAAGATATAAACAATTAATGATTACAAGCAACCAAAAAGGCTCCAACTACTTGACAAGTGAGTTAAGTGAAAAATAACTAATTTCCCATCCATGAAAGTTAAAAATTCCATCCATGAACAAATGAAAAATTAAGAAATTGGACTCAGCAATTTTTTTGGTCTTCTTTGGCAAGTGAAGTTAAGTGAAAAATAACTAACTTTTATGAAAAACTTATAAAAACTTGAAACCCAAAAATTAATTTTCAAGATAAGCAAATAAATTAAATGAAAAAGTGGTACCCAAAATTACAAAAAAAAAATAAGTACTTTGAACAAAAACAAATCAATTTCAAGGAGAGTAGATGTTAGAAACAAACTTAGAACAAAAAGTGTTCATAACTTAGTTAAAACTTTGAAGTGAATCTTTACCCTGTAATGGAATGCTTAGTTATTTTTCCAAGTAGAATGATAGGTCCTTTTGATTGACAACTTAAGCTTTGAGAAAGAAGATGACTTAGATCACACTTTCACTATCAAGAGGTTTTAGAGATCTGTAAATGACTCTAGTTATTTTGCCAAGTAGAATGATAGGTCCTTTTGATTGACAACTTAAGCTTTGAGAAAGAAGATGACTTAGATCACACTTTCACTTTCAAGAGGTTTTAGAGATTTGTAAATGACTCTACCATTCTTCTAGTGTTGCTACACTGCTAGGAGTGTCCATAGCTTTGTGGAGTCACCTCGATATAACAAACCTTATTCCACTGTCTGCAAGCATCCATAGCCCCGGTGGAGATATCTACTCATCAGATAATATGTTTCAATTATGGTATTGAAATGACTAACTGATCGACTACAAATAATTTTTGAGATAAATATGGTATAAGTTTAGTTGCTCTATTGAGATTTTTGTTTTTCTTCCCTATGGAATACTTTTGGCTTACTATTCTGACATTGACAATGGTCTTCAATAATCTTGAACATGAAACATCAGAGGTGCTTCTTAGTTTGGAAGTCATCAATCATTGCCCCAAATGTCAGGGTTGGGTTCTCTGATGAATCACCATTCAATATGGTTTATAATTGTTAGAATATAATGGATGTGCTCGTTTTACCATTGACAATATCTCTATTGTCACCCAACCATAGGCCGAAGCCACCCTCCGAGCACCTTAACCTTGATAGAGAATCACTCCAGAAGAAAACATAGGCTAGATAGCCAAACAAGAGGTAGCGCACCTTTCCCTAAGGATAGCACACCAATAAGAGTTGATCAGATAGTCCAAACCCTAGCCAAGAGATATTCCAAGCCAAAATGTAATTGTTAGCTGCAGCAGCTGCACTGGAATCTCTCCTCAAACCTGCGCACAAAACTGGGCACTGCAGTGCGCACAAGTGTTGCTCTGCAATTTCTTAGACTGCCTGCCAGAATGAAGAATGGCCTCCTGTATTTATAGTAATTCTAGTTAACTGCCTGGGCCGACTTCTCATTCTGGGTATCTATCTGTTCAGTATATATTATTTATTCTGGCCGACTTCTTCTCTTGGAGGCTAATAACCTAATATAAGTTATTGTCTTGAGCTGACAAGTCTTCTAGGGTTATTAGCCAACTCATTAGGGTTTCTCTTGCTTCCCGGAGTATTATATTCTCGTCAGGTTTACACGTGGAGGTAAATACCTCCCGCAGCTACCATAATATCAACACTCCCTCCTAGCTAGGGAGGTATTATAGGTAAGGGTCTTGAGAAAAAAACATACCATTCACCCGGTAGCATCAACATAGTCATTTAAACTATCTCATGACTAGATCATGAGCATCATCATCACCATCAGTGTCATCAACTGCATCATCTCTCAAAACCATACTCCATCTCAGTAATCAGACATGATGTTGGATAAGTCACTCACACCACAGAGTGATACAAGAGTCGTTCTTCTGTCATTTAATCATTCATCTGGTTGATAATCATTTACCAAATTGTTGATAGTCTTCAAGGTAATCGGAACATAATAGAACACAACTATGTTTATCCATAGTAGTACATAACTACAATCCAGTGGTACATTACCACACCAAGTAGCAAACAAGTACTTGATCAATAACGTATAGTCACGAACAGTGGAACACATCCACCACAATAGTATACATCTATTGTCATACAATCTTCATAACAATCATCTGATATCAATGTTAAGCCCTAATATTGGCTCATTACCACTTAATTGGGGCATATTACATTAGTAATGTTATTTTATTTATGTTGGCTTTATTCCATTAGTTGTAATTATACCTCCTAGTCTCCTATATATACCAAGGAGACATTTTCATTTGGAATCATCTTGTACTTGAACATTTAAGTGGGGTAAAAGGAGGTTGCCCCCTCGAAGAGGCTTATTATCTGAAATTATCTCTTTTTCAAGGCCTTGAGTACTTTTTCTGAGGTTTTTCTATGCTATATTAATATTTGGTTCTTAACATATGGTATTAGAGCTCAAGGTCTTGGGGTTTCGCTGCTACATCCGAGACACCTTGGCATTTTCGCTATAATTTTTTTTCTACAATGTTTCAGAAGGAACGGATTGGAGGATATTTAGTAGACGGATCAAGGTACATTGGGTTAAAATTTAAGCTCCTGAGGCCTTATACTTTCAGAGATACAACCTGTACAAGATAGGGTTATGGAATCATCCTGAACTGAGTCATTGCGGAATTTTTGCTATAAAAAAAATTATGTAACGTTTTAGACCCTAAAATCTGGAGGCTATTCACAGAAATTAGTAAGGTATCTGTGGTAAAAATTTCAGATTATGGGTCATCTTAAATTTGTAGATACACCCTGTGGAAGATAGGGTATCTGACTAGTCCTATTGACTAGTCTCAAGAAGGTGTTCTAGGTAAAACAATCATAACTTCTTCCTAGAGTATCCAAATTGAGTGGGACTGGTTTCATTGGATAGTGGACAGTCTGCAGTATTTCTGGTACAAGTTTCAGAATTTTATATCAATTATTTTGTGTGGGGCACGCTATACAAGTTAGATCTCCTAGAAAGGCCAAATATCAACACGTTGTGGGGAAGTTATCGTAAATTCCACTTTGCACATCCAATTTTGATCAGACTTGTGGCATTACAGAGAAGAAATATCAGAGAACTACATAAAAGAAAGTTTCATACCTAGAAGGGCCGAAAATTGGGAAATACAACAGAAGAAATATTGCCTAGCAAAACCACCACAAAATCAAGGTTCAAAAGTGATACTTGGCCAACATGCCACCCAAAAAGGGAACTTCTACACCAAATATTCCAGATGAGCACTTGATTGATGTATTCATAGGAACTTTAAAGGATAACATTCAACATGAGGTTCGCCTTTGGGAACCCAAATCATTGGAGAATGCATTTAAGGTGGCAATAAATGTTGAAAGTAAAAATATGGCTAT
>ML789344.1:104970-178227 GCA_009831015.1 Picea engelmannii
GTCAAGAAGGATTTTTTTTGGGATGGCCTTAAAACTGATGTTCAAAGGTTTGTGGCAGAATGTTTGGTTTTCCAACAAAATAAGGTGGAAACAATTAAGACCCCGGGTCTTTTACAACCATTAGCCATCCCAAGTCAGCGTTGGGAAGAGGCTTCCATGGATTTCATCACAGGGTTACCGAAGTCTGAAGGAAAGAGTGTCATCATGGTGATTGTTGATAGACTGACCAAGTACACACACTTTTATGCACTCTCTCATCCCTTCAAATCTAGTACAGTTGCCACCGCATTCATGGAGACAGTTCAAAAGCTACATGGCAGGCCAAAGATGATTGTAAGTGACAGAGATCCCATCTTCACTGGACATGTTTGGATAGAATTATTTTCTTGTTTAGGTACTCAATTGGCTCATAGCTCATCCTATCATCCTCAATCTCATGGACAAACCGAGATAGTGAACAAATGTCTAGAAGGCTACCTTCGTTGCTTTGTCTCTGATAAACAAACAAAATGATTCAAATGGTTACCCTTGGTAGAATGGTGGTATAACACTTCCTTTCATACTGCAACAAAAATGACACCATGTATGGCACTTTATGGATACCACCCTCCTTCCATCACTTCTTCTCTAAAAGAAAAATCTAAGGTTCAAGCACTGGAAGATCACATCGAGAATCAACAACAAGTTCTCCAAATCTTAAAGGACAACCTAACCATGGCACAAAATCGCACGAAACAACAAGCAGATAAACATCGTAGTGAAAGAAGTTTTGAAGTAGGGGATTGGGTGTTTTTAAGACTACAACCACACAAACAGATGTCCCTCAAGCAAGCCAAGAAGGATAATAAATTATCACCAAAGTATTATGGACCTTATAAGGTGTTGCAAAAGATTGGTACTATGGCATACAAATTGGAGTTGCCTGTATCTTTGCGAGTACACTCAGTTTTCTATGTTTCATGCTCAAAGAAGGTTATAGGCGACAAGATCCCAGTTCAAACTATATTGCCATAACTTGACGAGGAAGGAAAAATCATATTGGAGCCTGAAGCCATCACTGACACAAGAATTCGCTAGCTGAGGAATAGATCCACTTCAAAGTATCTCATTAAATGGAGGAAACTATCGACTGGAGATTCCACTTGGGAAGATGAGTCTTTTATACAGAAGCATCCAAAGTTACTCAAGCATTGTGGACAACACTTGTCTCAAGGCGAGGGGCATGTTAGTCCCTAATATTGGCTCATTACCCCTTAATTGGGGCATATTACATTAGTAATGCTATTTTATTTATGTCGACTTTATTCCATTAGTTGTAATTATACCTCCTAGTCTCCTATATATATACCAAGGAGACATTTTCATTTGGAATCATCTTGTACTTGAACATTTAAGTGGGGTAAAAGGAGGTTGCCCCCTCAAAGAGGCTTATTATCTGAAATTATCTCTTTTTCAAGGCGTTCAGTATTTTTTTGAGGTTTTTCTATGCTATATTGATATTTGGTTCTTAATAATCAACCTGCATAGAAACAATGTTATGATATAAACTAATTTATCTGGGCCAATCTTTCACTCACATCTGTGAGATATGAAAGAATATCCGCCCTTGGAGTAGAACATTAACAATGGGCTATCTACCTTATTCTTCTCAAACAAGGAAGAATGATTGTTCTGATTTCTGAGCCTGGACCATTCCTCACCTTGGGCCATTCCGCCAACACTAAACAAAGTGTAACCTGGAGAGAATGAATCTGCCCTACGGAATGTCTGTCTCTGATTGTTGAGCCTAGACCATTCCCCACCCTGGGCCATTCTTCCGGCACTAAACAAATTACAACCTAGAGAGAATGAATACACCCTAAGGAATGATTGTCTGGACCATTTCCTCTGTTAACCACAAGAGGAAAAGACTGTCATGTACCAATCTCCAAAACAGACCATTCCTCATGTTAACCACGATGAGAAATCGTTGTCCGGCGAGGCGAGCCAGTCTTCTTGAGTAACCCTCAAGAAGAGAGACTGCCCTAGACCACTCCCCATGTTAACCACAATGGGAAGTCGATGTCTATGGTACATCAACAATCTGGACCACTTCCCATGTTAACCACAATGGGAAATCGTTGTCCGTCAAAAATCTCAATCCACTTTCCGAATAGGAAAGAATCTGCTCATCCTGGACCATTCGTCGAACTGAAAAATGATTGTCCATCAATCAATAATACATCAGTGCTCCCTCCCAACCTGGGAGTCATATCTTCCTTTTTCAATAAGGAAGTCATCTCCACGAGATCTAGCTTGAGTATGCAAACTCTTTCATTTTGAACAAAAGATTTTACCAAAATGTCTGCTTATCTGCTCATCTGTGGAGACAATTATTGGAGAACCACTTTTTCCTTTATGGACTTCATCGCAGATAATGTAATGCTTGATTTCAAATGTACTTCGGTCTGGAACACTGGTTTTCTTTTGAAGGCTTCATGTAGCTCTGGTCAATAAGGTATATCATTGTTGGATTGCTCTTGCTAGTTCACAATATCGTGGCAAGAGTCAAACTGGAACATATCCATGTGACACTTATTCTATCATCATGAGATCTTTCTCATGGATTGGCAATCGATCATCATGATCTTTTGAGTAGTCATTCTAATATAATATCTCTGTTATAGAGATTCTTCACCACGCTTCTGCTGTGCACTGGAGGTTCTCTACCAAGTTATCTTTTTCCATCTGCATACAAGGGTCTATGCCTCAAAGTCTTGAGGTTGCTCTTCAAATGCTCTTTATTCAATTTCTCTGGAGAACATTTTTTACAGTCATTTGATGTAGAACTCCAGCCCATGGATGTTGCGGATGATATACTGACTCATATAGAGGCATGTCTGATTTACTGGAACAATTAATCATCATAGTCTTCTCCCTCCATCTGGGAAAACCCCTAGTTCTGGATCTTGCAATGCTTGCATATATACATTGTTCTTCACCACAACTTTCAGTTGATTTATTTTAGTGAGTTCATATAAAGCTGGTAATCTTGTGATTCTTAATACAATGACTGATTGTTCTGGCTTCTCTTTCTTTCTTGGAATCTTCATGTTCTTCTTGATGTGTTTCTTTAGTTCTCGGGTCCATGGAGTTTCTTATAGATTCCATGCCCTAAAGATTCCATTTCTTTCTTTCATCATAGGATCACAAATGTGGATGGACAACCAGGGATACTTTAAGGCTTCTCTTCGAAGAAGACTTCTTCTGAGATTGAGTTGGACACGTACTGTCTTTTATGGCTGCTACCATGGATATATACTTCATCATCTTCAATGAATCACATGATCAACTCCCTCTTAATCCTTGCTTCATGTATGAGTGCATATAATCAGCTTCCTCTGTCTAATAGAGTCCACGTTTCCGTCTGTATCCTTATTGTCTTTTGCAATATATAATTGGCTCTCTTTGTCTAACAAAGTCCACGCTTCCGTCTTGTTGTCTTCTACAAAACGTCATAAGTCTTTCTCTAATTTTCTCTTAATTGTTGACTTCTTTCTGTCTTTGCTTCTTCTAAGTCTCTTCATGATTGATTCGGCTTATCTTGCAATACCTTCCACATGATGTGTTTGACGTATTTCATCCTTTCATGTGTATTATCTAATGATATCAATCCTTATCTTGTTGTTCTTCCATAGGTATAGTTCTTCTTGGAACACATTATCTTCCAAGAGATAGATATACAAGATATGTACAAAGATGATGCAAACAAGATATGTATAAGAAATAAGAAGAGTATTGTTACCTTTAGAAGAAGAAGTCTCTTTCGTCCTGCTCAGTCTTCTTTGTAGGTTCCTTTTCTTTGGCAATTGATGCTTCGCATTTCTCCTTCCTTTTCTTTATCTCGGGACAATGATTCTTGTAGTGACCATACTTTCGACAGTTGAAGCATTGTATTCCTGAAATATCTTTCTCTTGATTTGTCTTCTTCTTTGAACCAAACCTCCTTTTGTTCTTGAAGTTCTTGAATCTTGCTGTGAAGGTTTGATCATCATACTTCTTTTAGGGTTTCTCTTTTGCATTGATCCTTGATTCTCCTTGAGCACAACAAGTCCAAAGTTCTTCAAATGTCGGATACTCCTTTCTTGTGTTCATGCTCGAGGGAAATGCATCCCACGTCTTGGGAAGACCATTGAGTACTATGTTTACCAACTCCTTCTCTGAGATGATCTCTTCAATAGCTTGTAGTTGATCTCTTAACCGAGAGATTCTCACAAAGCATGATGTTATGTTGTCGTCATCATTCATCTTCATGTCACGGAGCTCATTCTTCAGACTCATTACTTGTCCAATGTTTCTGACTGCGAAGATATTTGTTAGGGCATCGTACATCTTCTTTGACGAGTCAATATGGGAGATGTAGGGTATCAAGTGGTCTTTGATAGAGTCCAATATGATACTCATGGAATTGATGTCACCGTCTTTGAACTTTTCCATAGCTGCAGCGTTCTGTGGTTCCTTCTCTTTTCCTTCTTCAAACTCTGGTTTCACGATCTTTCCTTTCACGATATCCAACACTTTATTCTTGGCAAGGATGAGGTTGATCCTTGTCTTCCACGCTCTGAAGTTAGAAGCTCCATCTAACTTGTTCTCTGATTTCAAAGAATAAGTCATAGCTGCTTTGACTTGGTCAACCCTAGATTTGACCAGGAACTCAAACTTGACGTCTTGGCTTGCTGAGAGTATCAGTAGATGTGCTAGGCTAGGGCGCACTGATCTGTCAGGAAATTAGGTCAATCCCTTCAATTAAGGTGCTTCAATGATAGGATTAGGGTTTCTGCAACTGCACCTGCTAGTAACCCTAGCGACAGTGTTATGGTGACTGCTCCTGCTAGAAACCCTAACAACAGTTCTTCAATGAGCTCAATACCCTTACAACTATGTTTCCTTCCAGTGGTTAGAATGAATGAAGGAGGTGTGGGCCCATAACCTGTTAGAATATAATGGGTGTGCTCATTTTACCATTGACAATATCTCTATTGTCACCCAACCATAGGCCGAAGCCACCCTCCGAGCACCTTAACCTTGACAGAGAATCACTCTGGAAGCAAACCCTAGGCTAGATAGACAAATGAGGGATAGCGCACCTTTCCCCAAGGATAGCGCACCAACAAGAGATTATTAGATAGTCCAAACCCTAGCCAAGAGATATTCCAAGCCAAAACGTAACTGCTAGCTGCAACAGCTGCACCGACAACTCTCCTCAAACCTGCGCACAAAATTGGGCACTGCAGTGCGCACAAATGTTGCTCTGCAATTTCTGAGACTGCCTGCCAGAATGAAGACTGGCCTCCTGTATTTATAGTAATTCTGGCTAACTACTTGGGCCGACTTCTCATTCTGGGTATCTGTTTGTTCAATATATATTATTTATTCTGGCCGACTTCTTCTCTTGGAGGCTAATAACCTAATATAAGTTATCTTCTTGAGCCGACAAGTCTTATAGGGTTATTAGCCAACTCATTAGGGTTTCTCTTGTTTTCCGGAGTATTCTATTCTCGTCAGGTTTACACGTGGAGGTAAATACCTCCCGCAACTACCATAATATCAACAATAATTTGGTTTGGTTTTTGAAGTACATGCATTAAAACATATGTTAGCTGTAAACACCAATACTACACTAAATAATCCAGATTCCAAAGTGATTTAAAGTGCATAATGCAACACAATGGATGTGCCTATTTCGAGATTATTCAACTCCCATTGAACGTTGGAATCATATCCTTTTTTTCCTAACCTGGCTGCAACATTTCAACTCCATATTTGGTGGCAAATGAACCAGATGAAAATGATATACTTCATACATGCACATATGATGTGAGCATAACCAATGACAAATGTCATCAGACCCCTCGAGTATGGTTTTATAGGTTAATTCGAGGCTATTTTTCTCGATTATAAAATCTTTGGATGCATTCTTCATGAACTTTTACTGCCAATTTATATTTTTCCATTCGACCTTAGTTCCAGTTTCTCTATTTCTCAAATTCTAGCTATATGCATAAATGTGGTTTGACCTCCCAAAGTAGCTATGGAGGTTCAATTTCGGCCATGTAATTTATGTCAGTTAATTGAGATGCTTGTTGGTCAAATAAGAAAGTCATTTTAGGGGTTTTGTATTTGCTAATCTGGGATTGGTCATATATTGATAGGACACATCTTTGTCCTATAATAACTACATATAATTCATAATTAAAACCTTTACTGCCATTAGTACATCTAAGGCATTGTTGAATATTTAGAAGGCCGAATTGTTTACTAGAGGATTATATTTTTTTGAGTGGCATTTTCTAGTCTGTAAGTTATGAATAGGTTGAAGAGATTTCATTTGAGGAACTAGGTCCAAATAAAAAGCACGACAAACTTGCTCATTCTTCTTATTGCATTATTAATAAATTAAAGATAAGTCATTAAGAGTTATGTAGTACAATCAATGCACAATTGCAGAAGTATTACTAATTACATTAAGTGCCATGGTTTTCCTGATTTTTATTGCATACAAAGATGGGTGTGGTAGGTACTTGTCAGACTAGGGGATATAGGTAATTGCAGTTGTGTTGCCTATGGACGAGAGGAAAACCACTACATTTTCCCAAATTTAGCAACCACTACTTTCTCCAAAACTCGAGGTTAAAAAAAAGAAGAAATTTCAGAGACAAGAGGAATCTACTAATTTTCTTGTTCCCATGAATATCAAAGTGAAGAATGAGATCGTGACATGTTGACTTGTTCTCACAAACTTCAGGTAGATTGTGAGATTTTGATTTGCCATGAAAAAGTTCAGGCGTTTAAATTCTGGAATTTCTACTTAGGATGTGGGGAAGTTGGATTTTAGTTATGGCCATTTTGAAAAAGAAGCGTGTATTTTCCTTCAAAGGAATATTCCAAAGGGATTGTGAAGAGTTCATATATCTTGAGAATTTATATGAATTTCCTCATGTATTGTATCTTTCTTTATGTTTTGAAATCCGTCACTAGATGCACAGTCTTCTAGATAGACATGATGTCTTACTTTTCAAAGTATGCTAGAGAGACATGTGACACATTATTACGGTCTTTGTATTTTCAAAGAGTTACTCATTTCAATAATTTGGCCAAAATCCCTTAGCTTAAGTTCCTAATGACTCACATTATGATGCACACTATGGTTTGCAATCTATGATACTTAAACAAGGAGTTATAGATTGTAGTTGATTGGATTATATTGACACATTATTATAAGTGAATTAATTAGATTATTATCACTTTATGTCTGAAGATTGATGAAAGAGAATTAATATGCTCTGGATCAAATGAAGATAGTGAAAGGTCCAACACAAATGGTTAAAACCCTTGCATGTACAATGTTAGTGATTATGGTATCCGACATCTCCAACATTCTTGAAATTTAGAACAAGGATACCAAGATTGGCACCATGACTCCCATGGATTAGATCCTCTTGGAAACCCACTTGTTGGAGCCTTCACTCCTAGACAAACCATGTGGTTAGGTTTTACAAGGAATTTACTGTCCACTTAGGTGATTTCTACAACTCAATATGATGGAGATGTGTAATTATATCTCTACTCTTAATAATATCTATGCTCCTTGATTTTGAACAAAACCAAAGAATCTTGGATCCACAACCACATGAAGATCACTGGCTATTTGAAATATTTAGTTGTCGTAAATTCTGATTGCAGGAACCTATAAGAACTATTGTTATGTAAAAATAATAGGGAATCCCTGGAATTATTTCAATCTGTTTTTTTTTTTTTAAGTCATACATTGAACCGGAAAGTGGAAGTCGAAGTTGAAGGAAAAGTGTGACTAAATTTTTTTCATGCTTATGATAGAATTTGGATGAAATGACCAAATTCATTTGTTGGATGCCAAATTTAGATGATAATTCTTTGATAGACACAATTGTCTCTCAGCCTTATGGCCAAAATCATGTAACAAATATTGGACGAGGCACTAATACAATTACCTAATAAAAAGGAATGCAAAACAATATATATGAATGAATTGACACATTGGAAATTTAGGCATTTAACTTTCTTTGATTACAATGTCTAATTATTTTTTTTAGTTGCTCTTGTGGATATTTATCTTTTTATTTTTATTTTTTAAAAATACATATTTATTTCTGGCCAATCCTTTTAACTGTGTGAGGGAAACTTTTAGGATGCCATGGTGTTCATTTCCAATTTAATTCTTAATGGTAATTTGTTTGTTTTTTATATCGAGGAATTATCATAAGTTAGTTTCCTAAGTCATTGGACACGAGACACGAAGGACACAGAAATACGAGTATCCGACATGGACATGACGACCCCCGGAAATAGGATGCGGAGGACACACACACACACACACACACACCTGATTTTTTCTTTTAAATTACACATACAAAAATGAAATATTGACATAACGATTCATATTTTGTTAGAAACTAGAAGATTTACATGTAACATAATACATTGTAACATCAATGATGATCAAATGACAAACACTAAACACATGAGAAATTAGAACCATGAGTTGCAGCATTCTCAATCTCATTAAGTCATCAAAATCAAAATGTATTACAATGTAGATAGATATTGAGTTAGAGTCACTGATACTATAGGTGGGAATGCCAATGACAAATACAAAATAGCCATAGGGTAGATACTAGAACCATAGATGGAAGAATCTCATAGTTCATGAGTCGTGACTATTAGTAGTCCTCCATGTCATAATCATCAAGATTGGCATCACTACAATTGCTCTCTCCTCCATCCTGCTCCTCCTCCCCTATATCCAATGCAATTTGTGCATTTGTTGATGTGGAGGATGACCCCTCAAGAGGATCACCATCATCAAAATTGATTGGCGCTAGCACTAGTTCATTAAGATCCAAGTTGGATAATGCCAACTCAACACTATTGTTCAAACCCATATCATCAGGAAACACATCCCATATCTTTGTCTTTCCCTTCAACCACTCTTATCTCTCCCTGTATTAAGACAAAGGTTGGTGTGCACATACACCACTAAGTCACCTGACACGATGACAAAGAGAAGAGTTCAATAGAAGAGTTTATACTTGAGTGAAGGGTACATTTTTACAGGGGTCATAACAAAAGAGTTCAACAATCAATGCGACCAACATCGAGGTACATAAAGGGCTTGGTTCTCTTGATTAAATGCCAGTTCCATACCCTCATACATGATAGAATCGAGTGGAAACATTGTAATCCTGCCAATCTTGAAATCCTAAAAATTGTTAAGTCTGTTGAATTTTGAATGGGACCTATTAGAACTGAGAGTCGCCCTCAGATTGCAAGAGGATAAGCCCAGTACCCATCAAAAAGGTTTGTGAATGTAAATTAATGATGAAAGGTCAAATGGACAAAACTCAACATCAGAATGTTTTAACACAGAAAACTGGGCTAGCATGCATAAGCAAATGAGGTTTTGATTAACTTCAGTCAGTGGTTTAAGGATAAAGGTAAATAGAAGGAAGACTTGGCGAGGAAGGTGGATAGGTCTGCTATAAGCATTAGGCCTTCAAGCAACCAAGAGAAGAAAAACTCAGTCACAAGAACTTCTTGAACTTAAAGTTTAAAACACTGAAAAACATTCATAGCAAAATTATAATCAAACATCCATTATAAAACAACCACAACATCTCACACGGATCATCCAATCATGAGCATTTAAGAGTAAGAGGAAACAAGATGATGAAACAAAATTGACTTCTATTAACGGAAATGTCTCAAGTCCCATACATAACCAGAGAACAACTCTGCTTAGTCAAAATATTACCAAAAAGGGAGCTCTGCTCAACCATCCGACTTTCTCATATCGTTCTTCTGATTTATTTATAATCAAGATAATGGCTGGTGTCTTCTCTTGTCAGTCTTGTTCCTTCTTTCAGAAGGAAAATCAAGTCAATCTGGGCCTGCAGGAAAACAACCCTTTGTGGTACTTTGGGTTGACAGTTTTCTGTCTCCTCGGCCAGACCCTCCATGCTTCCATTAAAGGGGGTAGTCGATTGCTCAACCACCAGTCCTTCTTTCATTAACTGATTCAGGCTGACAATTTTTTGTCTCCTTGGCCATACCCTCCATGTTTCCATTAAATGGGGTAGTCGATTGCTCAACCACCAATCCTTCTTTCATTAACTAATTCGGGTTGACAGTTTTGTGTCTCCTTGACTAGACCCTCCATCCTTCCATTTAAGGGGGTATTCTTCTCTTTCCTCTAGTGATAGACTTGTCATGGTTTTCTAATGCTCTGGTTCTCCTTGTGACGCTCCTTTGATGATTTGGCTTAATGCCCAATTTATGTTTCCATGCGATGATCTCGGATTGGACCCCATATAAGCACGTGATTGCGGAAGTTGCCAAGGGTGGTTTGGGTCCACACCACTTCGACCCCCGCAATCCACCACCAACTGCCACGTACCTCTTTAGCTATACCGTGGTTTCGATTGTGGGACTGCTATAATATTTTAACGTTCGAGCACTTTTTGTCCCCGCAATGAAGTGTGGTCGTCAATCTTGTCGCAATTTGCGATATGGGGACGCCCTTCTTTTTTTTCCACGCGCTACTCTCGGATGGACCCTACACCAGCACGTGATTGTGGATGTTGTCAAGGGCGGTTTGGGTCCACACGGCTTCGACCCCCACAATCCACCACCAAATTCCATGTACCTCTTTCACTATACCATGGTTTCGATTGCGGGATTGCTCTAGAAATTTAATGCTCGAGCATGTTCTGTCCCCACAATGAAGTGTGGTCGTCGATCTGTTGCAATCTGCGATCTGGGTAACCCTGCTATTTTAGCACCCCCACTAAAATTTATCTGTCTTCCAACTCCAGAATCCTTTTAACCATGTTTAGATATGGATCCAATTTCGGCGCTTGGGAGCTTTGAATGTTGAGCAGGAATACCTCCCAGAGGATGATCTCCCGAATCTGACGTGGTGGCCTGACGTCACTGTGTTGACGTGTCATGGAAAGAAGGGTGACATGTTTCACATGGAAATGGGTGAATTACACAACCAAGTGACCTGGAATGAGTGCCACGTGTTAGGGCCAGATGAAAGCCACTTGTCTCCACAGATGAGCGCCAAGTGTCTTTGGTACTTCGACACTTCGGGCTTCGAGAGTTTTGGATTGTGAAGCATGAAAAACTCTCGGAGTGGTATGGTCTCGTAGTGACGTGGCGGCCTGACGTTATATGATGTCACAACTAGTGATGGATGAGCGCCATGTGTTGAGTTGAAAAACACCCATGGAGTGGTAGGGCTCGAAGCGACGTGTCAGCCTGACGTTACTTCAGGACTTCGGTTCTTCGGGACTTAGAGATGCTTGGATGGAAATATCCTGAAGTGACTTTCTCCCGGTTGACGTGGCAACCTCTTGTTACTTTGGGACTTTGGGACTTCAGGACTTCATGATGCTTGGATGGAAATCTCCCGAAGTCACTTTCTCTCGGTTAACATGGAAGTCTCTCGTTACCTTCGGGACTTCGAGATGTTTGGATGGAAATCTGTTGAAGTTACTTTCTCCTGGTTGACGTGGCAGCCTCTCATTACTTCTGGACTTTGGGCTTCAGGAGCTTTTGAACGCGGGCATGAAAATCTCCCGAAGTGGCTTTCTTCTGATTGACATGGCAACTTCTCGTTACTTTGGGAATTCGGGACTTCAGCTCCTCGGGACTTCAGGATGCTTGGATGGAAATCTCCCAAAGTGACTTTCTTCCGGTTGGCGTGGAAGCCTCTCGTTACTTCGGGGCTTTGGGCTTCATGAGATTTTGAATGCAGGCATGAATATCTCCCGAAATGACTTTCTCCCGATTGACGTGGCAACCTATCGTTACTTCGGGACTTCGAGATGCTTTGATAGAAATATCCCAAAGTGAATTTCTCCTAGTTGACGTGGCAGCCTCTCATTACTTCGAGACTTTGGCCTTCAAGAGCTTTTAAATGCGGGCATGAATATCTTCGGGAGTGACTTTCTCCCGGTTGACGTGGCAACCTCTCATTATTTCAGGACTTCGACACTTCGGGGCTTCTATCTAGTCGTTAATCCTTGCACGACTTTGAAACTCTGACTGCCCGAGAGTCGCTGATCTAAACTGTACATGGGATCTTCATCGTTGAAAATTGAGCCTGTCTGCTTTCTTGTATTTCAAGCTCGAAATGGACTGCTCTGAATGTTGCATTTCGCTCATGGTTTTTCCCTGTGCAAACAAAGGACTTGGTCGGCCTGCAAAAACTACATATGACCCATGACAACTTCATGTGATAACATTGGCTCCATAGGGGATGGCATGCTCTCTGTGAGCTGCCAAGAACAAACAACTTCAGTGTCTTATCCTAGGGCTATGGGGTCACTTATTCAAACAAAAATAAAAAGAAAAAGTGATATTTACAATGAACAAAAAGCCAATCATGGCTTAAGCAAAATATTTTTTCAGAAAATGCCCATTGACAGGGCCACCAAAGACTTCAGAATCCTCCAAGTTCTGCAATTTATAAGTGTTATTTGAAAATACGTTAGAAATCTTGAACATACTAGTCCACAAAGCTTCAAATTTACCATGTTTGCCTTTGTCTTTCTTAGGCGCATCCCACTTGAGCACTAGATCACCCTGCTGGAAATATTCTTTGCTTACCTTCTTGTCAAAAGCTTGCTTGATCTTCTGTTGATGGTCCCGTGCTTTGCTAAGTAGTTGCTCCCTAGTCTATTGTACTTCTACTAGTTGTTGTATCCTCCTGACCATATCATTAGGTTCCCCTTGGTAGTCCTGGAGGAATTTTGCCACGGGAAAGGAAAGCTGAGTAGGAAATATAGCCTCAACCCCATATACAAGCTGAAAAAGGGAAACACCAAGTGACCTCTTTGTTGTAACTCTATCATCCCACAAGGCAAATTTTAGCTTTGAGTCCCATGCTTTCTTATTGTCTTATAACAATTTCTTGATGATATTTATGAGTCTCTTGTTAGAGGACTCTGCCAAACCATTTCCTTGGGGGTAGTAAGGAGTATAATGGACTAATATAATCCCATATTGTTCACATAAATTGATCAATGGTTCATCTTTGAAAGAAGTGACATTGTCAGTAACAATCCTGCTTGGACAACCAAATCTTGACATGATATCCTCGAGAAAACTAACGATTACCTTGTGGGAGGCATTCCTTGTAGGAATGGCTTCTATCCACTTGGTAAAGTAATCAATAGCAGTCAAAATCCACCTATGCTGACCACTTGAAGTTGGATGGATTTCCCCAATGAAGTCAACACCCCACTGTTGAAAAGGTCCAGAGGCCACCACATGCTTCAAAGGCAAAGATTTGGGTTGTTGCTTTCCAGAAAACTTTTGGCATTTGACACAAGCTCTAATCTTTGCACAAACATCAGTAAAAAGGCTAGGCCAGAAATACCCAGCTCTGAGGATCTTATAGGCTGTGGTTCTCTAAAAACGATGGCCCCCACATAAGTTGTCATGAAAGTTCTCTAAAAATGATGGCCCCCACATAAGCTGTCATGAAAGTCAGCCATGGCGCTTTGTGCTTCATGTGGATCTAAACATCCCAAAAGAACTCCTATTGGATATTTCCAATACAATATATGATCAATGAGACAATATATGATTGCTTTAAGCTTCAAATCTCTCACCTTGTTCTTGTTCAAACCATCAGGAGGTTGCAACTTCTGCAGAAAATATATGATGTCTTTATACCAAGTGCATTTTGCCAAATTTGGGCTGGCATGCGTTCTTTTATCAACAAACTCAACTTGTTGATTTTTTGAGTTTATGTTCATGAAATTAACCCTTAACGCTTTGCAATTTGATTCAACCAGCAACCTGGCTAAACCTTGGCCTTTCACTAGTTTAGTGGGCTTCATTTCAAGGTAAAATTCCAAAATTTTAGCAATCCATTTGCTCCTTTTCCCATCTATGTCAGGTTGGATGAGTATCTCTTTCATTGAGGCTGAAGGGACATATGCAACAATCTTTGAGTGCAGAACATATATTCTGAAAGATTTGAGGGCTTTGACCAAATCATAAGCCTGCTTTTCCATGATATCATATCTCATTTATGTATCCCTCAATGCTCTGTTGAAAAAGGAAATAGGCTGCTCTAACCCCTCTGTATTTTTCTACAGCAAAACAACAACCAATGTGTCAAATGAGGCAAAGGAAAATATCAAAAACTCCTTGGAATAGTCATGACTGATGAGCATAGGTGCTTCAGTCAAGGCATTTTTGATCTGATCAAAAGTTTCTCGAGCCTCAATAGTCCATTTCACCTCATTTCCTTTCCTAAGCATGGTTGTAATGTACTTTACTAATTCAACAAAGTTAGAGATGAACCTTCTTATAAAATTGATTTTTCCCAAGAAAGACTGAACTTCTTTCTTGGATCTAGGAAAAGATAAGGCCTGGATGGCCTCTACTATGCTTGGATCAATTCTTACCCCTTCTGTTGATACAATGTGCCCCAATAACTTACCTTCCTTCATAACAAACAAAGACTTCTTAGGATTGAGAGAGAGACCAAACTTTTTGCACTTTAGGAAGACCCTTTTCAAATGATGATAATGCTCTTTATTAGATTTCAAGAACACTGTA
Source organism: Picea engelmannii (assembly GCA_009831015.1). Taxonomy (NCBI): domain Eukaryota; kingdom Viridiplantae; phylum Streptophyta; class Pinopsida; order Pinales; family Pinaceae; genus Picea; species Picea engelmannii. The sequence continues at coordinate 119,626 of ML789344.1, forward strand.
ATGTCATATAGATAGATGACTACAAACTTGTCCTTCTCCCCAATGAAGGCAATGCCCATTGCTCACTGAAAGTTTGCTCTTACATTCATCAACCCAAAGGGCATTTTAGCATACATGAATGTGCCCCAAGGAGTAGTAAAGGATGTCTTCTCTCTATCTTTAGGCAAGACAGAGATCTGATTGTAGCCAAAAAATCCATCAATCATAGACATCCTAGATGAACCAATGACTCTCTACAAAATGTGCTCCATCTTTGGCAAGGGGTAATTATCTTTCTTGGAGCTTCTATTCAAATTCTTGAAATCAACACATGGTTTAATTTCCCCATTTTTCTTCCTTACAGGGACCAAGTTAGCTACCCACTCAGAGTATCTCAAAGGAATGATAATTTTGGCATCCAATAACTTCTTCACTTCTTTTTCCATAATAGGCAACATCATGAGATTTATCTGTCTGAGTTTCTACCTAAAAGGCTTGGTCTCCTCTTTCAAAGGGATCTTATGTTCAATGATGTTTGTGTCATATGTTCTTAAATCTTCATATTTATGGGCAAACACATAAGCAAACTCCTTTAAAAGCTTAACATACTCAACCCTTTGTTCCTTTCACAAGCTGCTAGAAAAATTAACATACTTTGGATCCTCCTCTGTACCTAAATTGCATTCAGTTACCTCAACATTTTCAGTTGAACCTTTAAACTTTACAACAACATCATTTCTATCAAACAATCTCTCCAAGGGGACTAGTCCTTTTGGAATATGGTTACTAGGCAACTGAACAATATGGTCAACAATTTTATTCAGAAAAAATATCAGCATGAGGGTTTTTTTCAGTATCGTTATCTTGATCAATATGTCAGGTAGAAAACTCATCCACAGTCTCAAGAAATCTTTTTATCTCAAGATCATCCTAAAAAACCTTCCAATGTTTGACATTGTCGGGTATAGAGGGTCTATACTTCACTTCCACATCATATTTGAGTTTAGGGGGCAAAGGAATTCTGAAATTACTTGCTAAAACAACGAAGGAATCTACCATAGTCTTCTCCTCTCTTAGAACAAATGAGATATTAAAAGCTAAGAAGAAACTATCAACAAGATCCAAAACTTCATTTATGTAAGTCCTTAACCTGGGGTGTTTAGCTTGATACATATTTTTAACGTGATGAACAATTAATTCAACATCTTCAATCCTCGTGTCTTTATTAGCCCTCAAACCCAAAACAAGAGCCTCATATTCTGCCACATTGTTTGTAGTTTCAAATTCAAGTTTGTAGGACAAAGATGTGATCTATTGGGCAGGAGAAATAAATACTACCCCAACACCAACACCCTCCTTAGAAGAGGCCCCATTAAAAAACATCTTCCAAATAGAGGTATTAGGAGGAGGATCTTCACAAGAGGTGATGGACTACTTTCTGATCTCAATAAGTGATTGAGGAGCATCAGTGAGCTGCAACATACTGGATCCTAAATCAGTATCAAGTGAAAAAATGGGGTGGTTGGTAGGATTTGCTTCATCACTGATGATGTAGGCTAATTGTGCCTCCCTATAAATCCTTCTATGTTCTCCCCCAAACACAGGAATGGTGGCATATGAAAGGTCCATCTGCAAAGTCCCCCCTAGTATTTTGATCCAATCTCTTGACAAGAGCATCCCAAACTTAGGGGTGACATTAGCCACCACAATATCCATGACCACACTTTTCATTGGCAATTGGAACAAGGTAACAACCAGGTCTTTTATAACCACACTTCACTTTCCTGGAATCAAATGAGTATAGTTCATGATAGGTTTTTGTAATTTCTAACCCAAGATCATCCATGACAGTTTTAGGCATGAGGTTATGAGATGCCCTTGAGTCCATCAAGTAGTTGTGCAACACTTTATCATGAATGTTTAATGATGTGCAGAAAGGGGGGGAAGAGTCATCTTTATCCTCTACCAAAGGTCCCAGGATGACAACTGGTTTGTCATCTTGAAGGTTGACTGAATCTGTGGAATTAGAGGAAGGCTCGGGCTACAACATTTTAGAAAGATATCTTTTGAATTCCTCATTCTTAATCAGCTCCAAAAAAGGTATAGGGATTTTAATTTTTTGAATCTCACTCTTAAAGATAAAAGAGAATGGAGATTTCATAATCTTCTTAACTTCCGGGGTAGGGCTCTTAGCCAATGCCTGGGGGTTTTGTGCATATTTTTCTTTGCTGCCAGCTGCCACAGCCTTAGTAGAATTTTCTGTTTTAGTGGGTTGATTAGAAGTGTCAGTCTTCCCCTCTTTCTTTTTTGACCTTAGGTTGTAATTACTTGGATTGCCATTTGTTTTTTTCCCTTTACTCAATTCATTTAAATGACTATCCATGAGAGACTCTTCATATGCAGATTGAGTTAAATGAGGAGATGAAGAGGTGTCACCAAGACAATGGATTTCAGGATCGATTTCTTCATCCTTTCCTTCTTCATCAACAACAAAGTTGTTTTGGAGAGGGGCTTGGAATTTTTGATCATCGCTATCCTTATTTCTTTGATATTTTGGGAGGACATGAGGGGCGTTATTTGGTCTTCTGAAATTACCTCTATTATCAACATTTTGTGTGTTGCTATAGTTTTGTTTTCCTTCAAGTTTCAACTTCTCCATTTCAACAGAAAGTGATTTTACCAATTTTGTAAGCTCATCAACTTGATGGTGGACAACATGGGATTATGAGGTTGAAGCTTCCGCCCTACCTTTCCTTCTGTCTCTACAAGATTTTCCCCTAAGCTTGTCAGTTGCCAATATGTTAGATTCTACTTCCAAAGTTGCATCTTGCATATGAGCTAGAGAGGTAGATCTTCTTTCTCTCAAAAGGAGGTAAAACTCAGGGTCAAAAGCACTGGCATAGGTAATCTTGGCCGAGGTTTCTGTAGGCTTTATTTCATTGGGAATCTTGTTGTACATTCTATTAAATCTTTTCGAGAAATCTGAAACAGATTCCCCCTGTAACATCCCCAGCCACCAACAGGCCAGGCAACGCCACTACTCACACACTTCACTTAGCTCAAATAGCTCTGATACCATCTTGTAACGTCCCCAACCGCCAATAGGCCAGGCAACGCCACTACTCACACACTTCACTTATCTCAAATAGCTTTGATACCATCTTGTAACGTCCCTAGCCACCAACAGGTTGGGCAACGCCACTGCGGAACGTATATATATATAACATGCATATTTAATGAATTTAAATCAAATAACATAGAATTACTGCTACCATACAGACTGGAATGGAATTGACAGTAATTCCTACATGCAATAGAACACATGATAACATTTCAAGAATCACAGACATGCATAACATACATATTTAAGCACATAAATGATACTTATCTTTTAACAAGAGTAAAACCACCAACTGCGTGCAGACCTTCCATGAACCTCCCAGCCTTAAACGACGCTACTCATCATATTTAGCAGTGGGTCACCCCCGAGATGGGACTAAGCTCCACCCAGGTCAAGGGAATCCTAGACTAGGATGAGGTTATAGGCAACTACACGATACAACTGGAAGGATTCTCTCCAAGAGCCTTCTTACACCCACTACTCACACACTCTCATTCCTCACATTCTTGTTCCACCTCATGAATATGCACCTTCAATGTTCCACAGTGAATCGGCTGCTCCACTTCCCTTTTTAGGGTCTCGACAACAGACCAGATCAAGAATTCTCAGAGCTCTGTAGCTAGTGCTGGATCAAGAAGTCACCCGTCCTCCCAAAAGAAATTAGGATAAAAACATATCCTTCTAATCAGTTTTTGGAAGAATAATAAATTATTATTCTCTTAGATTTAAGCCCTTAAGCTTAGCCCCTCTTTCCAACCTCTCAACCCCCTCTCCCTTACCCAGCCTAGTGGAAGCTTAGTCCACCATCACTCTTTCTTCATGGTCGGTCTACATGCAACGATGTTTTTATATTACTGATATGAATAGTTACATGTACAAAACATGCTCCTGGCCTTTAACACCTAGGCTCTGCGGCCTAATAACACATAAGCTTACCATCTTATAATTGCTCGACTCACCAGCCTACAAAACATGTTTACAATTCATAAATACAAATAGGGCTCGTCCTTGGGGATATTACAATCCCCTCCCCTTATTTTTGCACTGTCCTCAGTGCAACTTATTTACACTACATCAACAAGATTTTAAAATTTTTCAAAAAGATGTGGGTATTTTTCCCGCATAGCATCCTCATGCTCCCATGTTGCGTCCTCAGGACCGTACCAAGTCCACTAGACCTTTACAAGCCCTATGGCTCGATTCCAGAGTTGTTTTCTCTTCTAGTCCAATATGCACACCGGATGCACCTGCAAGATGCCTTCTTGCTCCACCTGAATCACATTCCATTCAATTACATGATTAACATCAGGTATATATTTATTAAGTAATGAAATGTGAAACACATTGTGTACAGTCATGGATGCAGGCAATGCAAGCATATATGCAACTGGTCCAATCCTTTATAGGATTTCAAATGGCCCACAATATCTGGGTGCCAACTTGGAACAATTTCCCAGCTTCAGGGAACTTCTGTTGGCTTTCACTTCCAAGAAAACATGATCACCCACTTTAAACTTCCTATTGGTTATGTTCTTATCAGCATAACTTTCATGCCTGTCTTGGGCAGCCTTTAAATTCTGCTTAATCTTCAGCATTTTCTCTTCCATTTCCTTGAGCAACTCTGGCCCAACCACTGCCCTATCAGTTGGGTTATCCTAGCTTATTGTGGTGTTGCACTTTCTGCCATAAAGTGCTTCAAATGGGCTCATTTTCAATGATGCTTGGTACCCATTGTTGTAAGCAAATTCTACCAAGTGTAGGTAGTCTTCCCATTTAGATGGTTTGTCCATCACATACATCCTTAACATACCTTCTATCATTTGGTTCACCCTTTATGTCCTCCCATTAGACTCAGGATGATAAGTAGTGCTAAAGTTCATATTTGTTCTGAACCCTTTGAATAACCCATTCCAAAACTTTGAGGTAAATTTTGGGTCTCTGTCAGACACAATTGTTTTGGGAACACCGTGCAATCGTGCTACTTACCTCATATAGATATTGGAAACATTAGCTGCCTTGTGAGTAGTCTTCAATGGAATAAAATGGGAAACTTTCGTAAGCTTATCCACCACCACCATGATGGAATCATGTTGCTTATTTGTTCTGGGTAATCCTGTGATGAAATATAGTGTCACCACTTTCCATTTCCACTCAAGAATGGGCAATCGCTGTAGCAACCAAGCTGGGTGTCTATGCTTAGCCTTGACCTTCTGACACTCCATACATCTGGCGATGTATTCTGAAATTTCCTTCTTCATACCTGGCCAAAAGTAATGGTTCTTTATTGTTGCCACTGTTTTATGATATCCAGGGTGCCCAACATAAGGCACATTATGCATTTCTTTCAAGATCATAATTCTCAATTCCTTGGAGTTAGGTACATAAATTTTGTTTTTGTACAAGAGTGTCCCATCAGCTTCCAATTCATAATATTCCACTTTCTGTAGCATCTTACGTTGCTGTAACTTTGATACCAATTCCCTGTACTGCAAATCTGCATTTGCAGCTTCCGAAATTATGCCTTTAATATCAGTTTGATACATGCTAATGGTCGTAGAATGTAGTTCATGCACTCTTCTGCTGAGTGGATCAACCACTTTGTTCTCCTTTCCTTTGATATGCTTGATATCAAAGTCATACTCACAAAGGAATTCCAACCACCTACTCTGCCTAGCATCAGAGTTGGTTGGTCAAATAGATACTTCAGACTATGATGGTCTGTCCTAAGTTCAAACCTCCTTCCCATGAGGTAATGTCTCCATTTTTTTAGCGCGTGTACAATGGCTTCTAACTCCAAATCATGAGTTTCATAGAGCCTCTCATGCTCTTTCAATTTTCTGGACTCATAACATATTACAAACCCATTCTGGTTGAGGACTCTTCCCAATACTTCTTTGCATGCATCTGTACACACTACAAAATCTTCATTTGGATCTGCAATCCTCAGGTTTGGAGCACTGGTTAACAACTGCTTCAATTGCTGAAAGCTTCTCTCACATTCTTCTGTCCATTGAAATTTCTTCTCCTTCCTTTGCAAGGAAGTGATGGGGTGAGATATCCTTGAGAACCCTGCAATGAACCTTCTGTAATAGCCAGCTAAACCCATAAAGGATCTGACTACTGTCACATTCTTCGGCGTTGACCATTCTCTAATGGTTTCTATCTTCTCAGGATCCACAATTATCCCATCCTTTGAAATGATATGCCCCAAATAATGAATTTTGTTTTGATAAAATGAGCACTTGCTCAATTTGGCATACAGTTGGTGCTCTCTTAGCACTTGCAACACCATCCTCAAATGTTGTTCATGCTCTTCCTCCGAATTGGAATACACCAAGATGTCATCCAAAAATACTATGCCAAACTTGTCTAGATATTCTTTGAATACACCATTCATTAGGCACATGAAAACAACAGGTGCATCTGATAACCCAAATGGCACCATTGTGAATTCATAATGACCATACCTTGTTCTGAAGGCGGTCTTTCCGATGTATTCATCCTTTATCCTTACTTGATGGTACCCTGACCTGAGATCTATTTTTGAAAATATCTTGGCCTCCTTCATTTCATCAAAGAGATCATCAATCCTTGGCAAAGGATACTTGTTCTTAATAGTCACTTTGTTCAATTGTCTGAAATCGATGCACAATCTCAATGTTCTATCTTTTTTCTTAACTAATAAGACTAGGGCACCCCAAGGTGACACACTTGGGCGTATATACCCCTTCTTTAGAGGTTCTTTCAGCTCTGGTGTACTCATTTTGTAAGGATCTTTTGACACTGGAGTTGCTCGAAGCATCAGGTTTATAGAGAAATCCATATCTCTCTTTGGGGGTAGTCCTGGTACCTCCTGCAATACATCCTCAAAATATTTTAATACAACATGGTCTTCAATATTTGACACCTTATCCTTAGGTGCTTCATTCATATGCACTGTAAATATTTGACAACCTTTCCTGTAGCACTTCTTCAACTGCATTGCTGAGATTTCTCTGATAGCAACTGCTCTAGGAATTCCTTGGACTGATCTCTAATTTCCTTCCTTATCCAAGAAAGTGAATACCTTGCTACGAGAGTATAAGATGGCATGGTGTTGGTCTAATCAATCCATCCCAATTAGGCAGTCATAGGAACCTAAAGGTAAGATGTTCAATTCAACTCTTGTGCTCAGCCCGTTCATGTCCATTGGACAGGACTTAACCAATTCAGTAACTTTTCTTTTGGCTCTTGTAGCTAGCTACACTAACCAAGATTTTCCATGCTTGTTTCTTGGCAAATGCAAACTTTCTTCCATCTTGGGATCTATATAACTATGACTAGCCCCTGAATAAATTAAAATAGTAAAGGTATGGTTATTGATCATACCTTCAACTTCAATCATGTGTGATTGAAATTCAGCTTGCTTGTTTTCCAATGCTGCATAGATCCTTGGTATTCTACTGCCCATGTCCTCCACTGTTTTTGCTTGCTGAACATTGTGGACAACTCTCATTTTTCTATTTTTGTGGGGATAATCTCTATACTCGTGGTCCCCCTGACAACCCCAACATTGAATGGGTGCCTGCCTTGGCCTTTGTCCCCCTGCCTCAACCATCCTCTGCTCTCTAAAAGATAGCTGCCCTTGAGGACTGTTTCTGAAAAAGGGAGGCTTGTTTCCCTTCTATCTCTGCTCTTTCTTGAACTCCTTCTTGTCATCCCAAGCCTTCTGGAAAGTGGGTTTTTCTCCCTGCTGCTCATATAAGCATTTTGCTCTCCTTATAGTTTCTTCCATAGTTTTAGGATCATCATACTGGATCTGGTCACTGATGGGAGATGGTAGTCCACTCAGATACCTTTGAATTTTGACAGTCTCATCTTTGATGAAAGGAACATACTTCAGCAATTCCAAAAACCTTCGCTCATATTCATCAATGGACATACTTCCCAGCTTGAGTTCAAAGAACTCCTTCATCTTTTTGTCATAGTATCTCTTAGTTAAGTATTTCTTTTCGAAATACTTCTTAAATTACTTTCAAGTAACATTTTTCTCTTTAATGTGTTTCACCTGCACAAGTTGATCCCACCACATGGATGCCTTTCCTTTCAGTTGATACATTGCAATTTTCCCTTCTGCATGAGAGTAATAATTCTGCAGTTGGAAATATTTCCTCATGCCAAGGAGCCATGTATCAACATCTTCCTCCTTTTGGTGCTCTCCATCAAATGTAGGAGGTTTAATCTTATTCATTTCACCCTTCATTTCATCCACTCCATATCTCCTATGCTTTCTGGTAGGAGATGGGCTTGAACTACTGTGTTCCCTCCTCTTAGAGTGCCCTTGGGAATGATGATGGTGTCTACCAACACTCCTTTATTTCCTCCTTTCATTAGAAGACCCAAAACTTATTGATTTACTAGAGTCACTCCCCTTATCCAATTTCATTTCGATCCTTTCCAGGCTCTGTATCAACTTTATGTTGAATTCTCCCTGTTGTTCCCTAGTTTTCATGAGCTTTTTGTTATCCACTTGGTGAGTCTGGGCATCTTTCTGCAATCTTTCAATGATTCTCATCATTTTCCCCTCCTTATCTATCTCTTCTCCATGCCCATTGGAGTTTGATCCTTCAACTCCCAAATGGACATCCACTCCTTTAGTTTCAATCTTAGAACTGGAAGCATTATGTGCCTCCTCCATTCCTTTGCACTAAGTGGCAATTCGGTTTGATTATGACAATCGTTAACTCTAGAAACACAATGTGCATTCAACCAAATTTTGTCAGGCCAACAGTCCTTAACAATTTCCACAGTATTCATAAACCAATCTGATTCAAGAAAACGTTCATATTTCATTATGTGGTTCTCGAGCAGTCAAGAATCCCCACAAATCTTTTCTTTCTGAGCTTTGCTATGTTCTGCAACAATTTTTGGGCACTAGCCCCTTTATCTTAGCCCCCAACCCATGCGACCATGGGTCGTGGCCAAGCGCTATATCAATAGGCACTTACTCAGAACTTCGGGCCTTCGGCCTCGAAAGTTTTCAAAGCACATCACAACAATTTTCTCAGAGTTTTGGATTGACGAACTCGCAAAGTAGGGGGGTGTCGACAATCCATGACTACCCAACATCTAACGGCTGACACCCACTATGGGACTTCAGGCATCTGAGATTCAGGGCTTCAGATCTTTGGAACTTCGGGCTTTGAAAGTTGGTGCATCGACACACCCTTCTTCTCTCAAAATATTAATCTTCGAACACTTCCATGTCAACTTTGGTGACGTCATTACGTCTTGTTGGCTCAGTGTTATGAAACTTTTGAAAGTTCTTCCTTTCGTTCCTTTATGAACCATTCTTCCAGAGCGTCAAGTCTCTAGACTTCACAACTAGTGTCACGCGCCGCTGTGACCATCATGGCCCCACCATGCATACTAGAGAGGAGGTCCCCGTGGCGAAACATTAGAAACGAACATGTGGCCCACTCAGACAAGTGACACATGTCACGTTCCAAAAGACATTTCAATCTTTGGTGGGTTTGAAACCCACTAACACGTGGCACACATCCCATGGGTCCACGTCATTCCTGATGACATCATCATGCCACATTACTTTGAAATTTCAGGCTTCAGAAGTTTTTACGCCTGCTTCCTTCCAGTCTCTCGAATTCTGAATTTACGGACTTCTTTACCCTCTGGGTCCACATAGTACAACTGACAACATTCCAAGTGGGGGCACATGGTAGGTATAGGGGAGGTCCACATCACCTCCAGGTGACGTCATCAGGACTCACTACTTCGGCTCTTCGGGGCTTCAGACTTCGACCCTTCTCTTATTTATGCACCTAACGTCACCAAAGTTGCGAAGTACGAAGGGCTTCCGGGTTAACCCTCCTTCACTTTCTCCAGATCTGACGGTCATAAGGATTCTCCTTCTCCTGAACAGATGCTTTGGCCCACATTACTCTGTGGCCCAATACCACATCTGTTACGGTTTTATAATACCGCTACACCTCCTGAGCTTTGTAACACGACCAAGGTAACCTCTTGGGACTCAGGAATGTTCCGAACAAAGTTCAAGTGTTCTTTCATCGCCCTTCTAGCACTTAGTGATGCTTTGAACTTATAATTTTTTTCCCTTTCGACAACAATTCCCTCTGAAATCTTGGTCTCGTTAACCACTAACATGGCCCATCCAGGCGCAGTGTCAAAACCATGGCTCTGATACCATCTTGTAAAGTCTCCAACCACCAACAGGTCGGGCAACACCACTACTCACACACTTCACTTAGCTCAACTAGCTCTGATACCATCTTATAACGTCCCCAACCACCAACAGGCCGAACAACGCCACTACTCACACACTTCACTTAGCTCAACTAGCTCTGATACCATCTTGTAACGTCCCCAGCCACCAACAGGCGGGGCAACGCCATTGCAGAACGTATATATATATAACATGCATATTTAATGAATTTAAATCAAATAACACCGAATTACTGCTACAATACAGACTGGGATGGAATTGACAGTAATTCCTACATGCAACGGAACACATGATAACATTTCAAGAATCACAGACATGCATAACATACATATTTAAGCACGCAAATGATACTTATCTTTTAACAGGAGTAAAACCACCAACTGTGTGCAGACCTTCCACGAACCTCCCAACCTTAGACCACGCTGCTCATCACGCTCAGCAGTGGGTCACCCCCGAGCTGGGACTACGCACCATCCAGGGCAAGGGAATCCTAGACTAGGTTGAGGTTATAGGCAACTGCACAGTACAACTGGAAGGATTCTCTCCAGGAGCCTTCTTACGCCCACTATGCACGAACTCTCATTCCCCACATGCCTATTCCACCCTAGGAATATTCACCTTCACTATTCTACAGTCCATCGGCTGCTCCACTTCCCTTTTCAGGGTCTTGGCAACAGGCTGGATCAAGAATTCTCAGATCTCCGTAGCTAGTGTTAGACTCTCTCTAGGAGAAAATCAGTTCCCAACAAACTCTCTCACCTTGAGAGAGCTGCTCACAGGCATGACAACATGCCTCTTCAACCACGGGCCTAACAACCCGCCTCTTCAACCAATATTCAACTTAGTTTCATTAATGAGAGGACAACAACAAAGGTTCAATATAGCTCAGGGAATGGCAACAACCAAAACTTCGGTAAGGCAGAGTGCGACTCGGTTTTGGCAAGTGCAGATATGCTGGCTTCACAGAAAAATACATGTCGACTTCCCCAGTTAGCAGTTTCAGAGGTGCGTGAATATGCAAAGGTCGACGACAGAGGCCAAACGAGTTAGGCGAGGATGGAAGAATGGGAAGCGAACCCCCCCAATAATCTGACTTTCCAGCTTAATTTGCATGTGCCTGAGTTGACACATGTCACCCATGAAGCACACTCCTTTCCATTTAGAAGTCACCCGTCCTTCCAAAAGAACTTAAGATAAAAACATATCCTTCTAATCAGTTTTTGGAAAAATAATAAATTATTATTCTCTTGAAATTAAGCCTTTAATCTTAGCCCGTCTTTCCAACCTGTCAGCCCCCTCTCCCTTACCCAGCCTAGTGGAAGCTTAGTCCCACATCACTCTTTCTTCGTGGTCGGTCTACACGCAATGATGTTTTTATATTACTGATATGAATAGTTACATGTACAAAAACATGCTCCTGGCCTTTAACACCTAGGCTCTCCGGCCTAATAACACATAAGCTTACCATATTATAATTGCTCAGCTCACCAGCCTACAAAACATGTTTACAATTCATAAGTACAATTGGGGCTCATCCTTGGGGATATTACACCCCCTCTTTCCTCTTAAGTCACCCAAATTCTATAATATAATAAAGGAAATCCTTTTTATCCCCCGAATGACTCAAGAAAGCATCATCCAAAGCTTCAATCCCAACAATAGATCCAGGAGTCAAACCCCTAAACCATTTTCTATCCTCACCATCAAGGCTCTATACAAATACCCTCATCCATACATCTTCATCCTCAATGTTAAAATTATTTGCATAACTATAAAAAGTTGCAAGGTGTTCCTCTAAAGTTTTGTCTTTCTCCCCAGTGAACTTGGGCGTGTACTTAAGGTAGTCTCCAACTGGGAGATCATTCATAGGCTGAGATAAAATAAGAGGGAAATACCTAGCAACCACTATGACATCCATCCTATTTCTAGGAATATTAGCACTTGACATTGGGTTGTGAACTGTAGGAGAACAAGGGGGAGATGGAGTTTTGACAGATACAAATACAACTTGGATTTTTTGAGAAAGAGGAAGCGTTTGAGTCTTGGAGGAAGATGGTATAAGGTTCAAGGGAAAAGAGGTTTCCTCTTCTTGAGTCACAACAACTTTGAAAGGAGGAGGAGTAGGAAGGCCCAAAGTAGGAAAATCTTCAAGATTCTCAAGCCTGAACAACTTACAACATCGGGAGAAGCAAGGGTTTCAAAATTTTCTTCTTTCAATTTGGGGCTAAAAGAAGAGTATTCAATAGGAAAATTTTCAAAATCCAAACTTTTAGAAACTTTAGCAGAAGGTAAAAGAGGAGAATTGGATATGGCTACTGGAGTTTTAAAAGTAGAATCATGTAAAAGACCAGGAGTACCTGGTAAAATAGCTGAATATCCTTCTTGAGAAGCCTTTCCTTTCTTGATAATCTTCTCTGGGTTAGCTTCAGGTGTTTCTGGAGGTAGATGTGGAGTAGACCTCATGTGTCTGCCTTTGGGAGCCACAACTGAAACAATGGAGTCGCCAGGTGCAAGTTGCAATCTTTAATGTATTGAATTCTAGTTCACCTTCATAATCATTATGCTTTGTTGTTCAATCCCAGGTAAATGTAGTCAATTCATTCCACGACAACGACGCTAAGATTGTTAGCATTAAGAGTCACCCTCATATTGCAAGAGGATAAGACCAGTACCCATAAAAAAGGTTTGTGAATGTAAATTGATGATGAAAGGTCAAACAAACAAAACTCAACATCTGAATGTTTTAACACATAAAATTGGGCTAGCATGCAGAAGAAAATGAGGTTTCGATTAAATTCAATCAGCGGTTTAAGGATAAAGGTAAATAGAAGGAAGGCTTAGTGAGGAAGGTGGATAGGTTTGCTATAAGCATCAGGCCTTCAAGCATATAGGAGAAGAAAAACTAAGTCACAAGAACTTCTTGAACTTAAAGTTTAAAACACTAAAAAACATTCATAGCAACATTATAATCAAACACCCATTATAACACAACCACAACATCTCACATGGATCATCCAATCATGAGCATTTTAGAGTAAGAGGAAACAAGATGATGAAAGGAAACCAACTTCTATTAACGAAAATGTCTCAAGTCCCATACATAACTAGAGAACAACTCTGCTTAGTCAAAATATTACCAAAAAGGGAGCTCTGCTCAACCATTCGAACTTCTCATATCGTTCATCTGATGTATTTATAATCAAGATAGTCGCTGGTGTCTTCTCTTGTCAGTCTTGTTCTTTCTTTCATAAGGAAACTCAGGTCAATCTGGGCCTGCTGGAAAATTTCCCTCCGTGGTACTTCGCGTTGACAATTTTATGTCTCCTCATCGAGACCCTCCATGCTTCCATTAAAGGGGGTAGTCGATTTCTCAACCACCAGTCCTTCTTTCATTAACTGAATCGGGTTGACAATTTTCTGTCTCCTCAGCCAGACACTCCATGCTTCCATCAAAGGGGGTAGGCGATTTCTCAACCATGAGTCCTTCTTTCATTAACTGATTCGGGCTTACAGTTTTTTGTCTTTTTGGCTAGACCCTCCATGCTTCCATTTAAGGGGGTAGTCAACTGTTCTCTTTCCTCTAGTGATAGAATGGTCGTGGTTTGCTAATGCTTTACTTTTCCTTGTGACGGTCTTTTGATGATTTGGCTGAATGCCCAGTTTATGTTTCCATGCATTGATCTCGGATTGGACCCCATATAAGCACGTGATTGCGGAAGCTTCCAAGGGCGGTTTGGGTCCACACCGCTTCGGCCCCCACAATCCACCACCAACTGCCACGTACCTCTTTAGCTATACCGTGGTTTCGATTACAGGACCGCTCTAAGATTTTATCGTTCGAGCACTTTCTATCCCCATAATGAAGTGTGGTCATCGATCTTGTTGCAATCTGCGATCTGGGAACACCTTGCTTTTGTTGCCACGCACTTCTCTGAGATGGACCCTACATTAACATGTGATTGCAGACGTTGTCAAGGGTGGTTTGGGTCCACACCGCTTCGACCCACACAATCCACCACCAACTGCCATGTACCTATTTTTCTATACCATGGTTTCGATTGCGGGACAACTCTAGAATTTTAATGCTTGAGCATGTTGCGTCCCTACAATGAAGTGTGGTTGTCGATCAGTTGCAATCTACGATCTGGGGAACTCTACTATTTTAGTACCCCCACTAAAATTTATCCATTTGCGAACTCTAGAATCCTTTTAACCATGTTTAGATATGGAGCCAATTTTGGCGTTTGGGAGCTTTGAATGCTAAGCAGGAATACCTCCCAGACGACGATCTCCCGAAAATGACGTGGTGGCCTGATGTGTCATGGAAAGAAGGGTGACACATGTCACATGAAAATGGGCAAATGACGCAACCAAATAACCTGGAATGAGTGCCACATGTAAGGGCCAAATGGAAGCCACTTGTCTCCACGGATGAGCGCCAAGTGTCTTTGGTACTTCGACACTTCGGGCTTCGGGAGTTTTGGATTGTGAAGCATGAAAAACTCCCGAAGTGGTACGGCCCCATAGTGACGTGGCAGCCTGACGCTATATGATGTCACACCTAGTGATGGATGAGTGCCATGTGTTGAGTTGAAAAACACTCGTGGAGTGGTAGGGCCTGAAGCGACGTGTCAGCTTGACATTACTTCAGGACTTTGGGATGCTTGGATGGAAATATCCATAAGTGACTTTCTCCCGGTTGACGTGGCAACCTCTCGTTACTTCGAGACTTCGAACTTCGGGAGATTTTGAATGCGGGCATGAATATCTCCCGAAGTGACTTTCTCCCGGTTGACGTGGCAACCTCTTGTTACTTCAGGACTTCGAGACTTCGGCTCTTCGAGACTTTGAGATGCTTTGATGGAAATCTCTTGAAGTCACTTTCTCCCTGTTGACGTGGCAGTCTCCCGTTACTTCGGGACTTCGGGATGTTTGGATGGAAATCTCCCGAGGTAACTTTCTTCCGGTTGATGTGACAACCTCTCGTTACTTTGGGACTTCAGGCTTCGGGAGCTTTTGAACGCGGGCATGAATATCTCCCGAAGTGACTTTCTTCTGGTTGACATGGAAACCTGTCATTACTTTGGGACTTTGGGATGCTTGGATGGAAATCTCTCGAAGTGACTTTCTCCCGGTTGATGTAGCATCCTCTCTTTACTTCAAGACTTTGGGCTTCTTGAGATTTTGAATGCGGGCATGAATATCCCCCGAAGTAACTTTCTCCCAGTTGACGTGGAAACCTCTCGTTACTTCGAGACTTTAGCTCTTCTGGACTTCATGATGATTGGATGGAAATCTCCCGAAGTGATTTTCTCGTAGTTGACGTGGAAACCTCTCATTACTTAGGGACTTTGGGCTTCGAGATCTTTTGAATGCGGGCATGAAGATCTCCTGGAGTGACTTTCTCCCGGTTGACGTGGCAACCTCTCATTACTTCGGGACTTCGACACTTTGGGGTTATGTCTAGTCTTTAATCCTTTCAGAACTTTGAAACTCTGACTGCCCGAGAGCTGTTGATCTAAACTATACATGGGATCTCCGCCTTTGAAAATCAAGCATGTCTGCTTGCTTGTATTTCAAGCTCAAAACGGAATGCTCTGAATGTTGCATTTCGCTCATGGTTTTTCCCTGTGTAAACAAAGGACTTGGCCGACCTGCAAAAACTACATATGACCCATGACAACTTCATGTGATAACAGGACCTAAAATTCTACTTTCTCCATATGAAGTCCAATGAGGTTGGAACCACTCTCAAACATCCTGAAACAATTAATGGTAATGTTAAAAATTTAAGTAAAAGGATGAAAATGAAAGATAAAGGAGAAATTTAACATTAAGAATTTAAGAATTTAACATTACCATTAATTACTAGGGTGGGTGCTGGGCCCTTAGTTTTTGGTTAGAAGTTGCGCAAGGAAGAATACAGTCCCAATTTTGGTCAAACTCAAGTTGCGCAAGGAAGAATACAGTCCCAATTTTGGTCAAACTCAAGTTGCGCAAGCCACAAAGGAGTTGGACAGTGGAGCAAGCAAGAAAACAAAAAATGGTTGGAAAGAGGGACAACGCAAAACCAACAAGGATAAATAAGTTACAACAGAAGAAGAACAAGAAACCATGCGAAGTCTCAAACCATAAAACCCCAATCAACCCATATATACGAGATGTATATGATTGTAAAGGGTTAGATGGTGTAGATGGTACATTTGGGTGAGATGGGTGTAGACATGATTATCATTTACTCCATGTAGGTTCTGGGATTGTAATTCATATCCATTTTGGGAAAATTTTAGATAGATCTCCGAGGAATGAGTCCGGAGCAGCGAAAAAAGCTTGTAACAGAGTAATGACTTGTATCTGTTAAATTGTATCTGAGAAGCTCTTTTGATGATAATATATGGAAGGACCTAAAATTTTGAAATATTCTGTGTAATTCTCTGTCTATGGTTATGAATTGTCTCTTTACTTTACTTCTTCATGTCTGATAAGATCAATATGTTATAACTGTTTGCAAATGCTATCGAAACCCCGTTGTCTTTATTACTAGTTATGAATGAGTTTAGATTTGCTCTTTGATTAGTTCATCTTGCGCAAGACTATGGTGAATCTTGAATATTCTGGAAGTCTGCCTAAGTATTTTCCTTGCCCTTCCCTATCTTTTTGTCTTGGTTGCGCTTCAGGTGACACTTCTTCTCTCCGGAGAAGATGAAAATTCCAGCGCTCTAGACTACTCGATACTTTTTGTTGGTAACCTGAGAAGGATCTTGGTCCGATCAACTTTGCGCCAACAAAATGGTTCCATTTTCGGGACCTGCGTTAAAAGGGAATGTGTAGGGAGAATGATTCTGCAGATTCACTGATCCGATATTCACAAGTGGTGGGAGAAAAATTGTGATGCCTTTATATGGAAAGAAGCAGAGATACGAGGAAAATTTGTGAAAGATACACAGGAGGTCGTCTTTTACTTAGAAAGATCGAGTGACCGGTACAAGATATTCTGGGTTAAGTTTCCAGAAGAGATTTTCCACTAGATAGATAAGCTCCAAGAAGCTCCGGGATTGCAAGAATGAGTCAAGAAGAAATGTTCTTGGGATACAAAAAATATTGCAGCGCTTCATCGACTGAATCGTCCAGTAACGTGATCGATCTATTTCTGGGTCAATACAACATTAAAAGGATACATTATCGAGTTTGCAGTTGAGAATCACCAATCTTTTTCATGGGCATAAGCGGATTTCAAGAAAGACGCAAGGGGAAGATTGTTGAGGGAAATCCCCCTGTGGATGATGACCATGTCCCCGACTGAGATGGCAGCCTAAACACCCTTGTTTGGGGTGGAGTGAATTTGGGGTGGAATCATGGCCTGAGGGAGGGGAGAGGGTAATTTGACAAACGAGGGAGCAACAACAAATGGACTCAAGGGATGAGCGAGCCTTGAAAATATCTGCCATGGTTGAGAAGTGGTGGCGCGGTAAGATGAAGAAAGCAGTGAAATAGTCCGAGAAGTTGCGAAAAGAAGTTGAACCAAGAGAAGTCAAGGAAGGACAGATGGAAGAGTTGTGAAATATAAGAAGACTGGAAAGACTGGTCAGTCAAATATTAAATGAGAGAGAAGCGCAGAGAGAAAGAAGTCCTCAAGAGGGTGGACAAGAAGAAGAAGGTGTAGAAGCATGGGAAAAGAAAGTCGACATGGATCTTGAAGAAAAAAGAGAAGATTCAGCCCCGATATCAGGAAATATTGAGAATCCGACAGAAGAGACCGCTGCATAGAATGAGAACGTGATGCATCGTCCCACCTTAGCGGGGTCTACATGACCTCCCGATCAATGGATCTTCTCTTATTCCCGAGCTAAAGCAGCTCTTCGGTCCCTGCTGGAACCTCCACGAAACAATTCCATAGGTCCTCACAAACTGCACCCGCGCGAACTAACACCGAGCACAAATTTCCTATACATGTGACCATTGGCTGTGACCACATGCCTAACTAAAAGGCGCTTCATGACTTCGGGTGGCGTTGTTGCGAGTGAAGCCCGACTCTCTGATCCTCGAACTTTGAACTAAATTCTAACACATGCTAGCTCCTCCCGTTTACTTCCACTGCCGTGACCTCCAGCTATGACTTGGGGCCCAATTCCTGAATACTTCGAGACTTCGCACTTCACAAACTCAAAATTTAGCTCACCTCCTTCTCCCTGAAGTCCAAACTTCGAACTTCACTCATGTCAGATGATCTAAAAATGAAGAAGACTTGTATTCTTGAAAATATTTGCAAGTAAAATTTATTTGTTAAAATGCAAATGGATCAACTTTGCAACACAACTTTAATAGGTTTTACTCATTCAAGATGCATATAAACAACAGCATAATCAATGAACAAAAAACACATAACACAACAAATGATAAAGGAGTTCACCCCTCTCTTGGGCTACATCTCCTGGTCCAGCTTCCAATGGATCATTTGTATTATTTGCTCAAAGTGATAAAAAAATGTGGTCTACAATGCTCAAAATGACAAATAGACTGCTCCAATAGCTTCAGAACATCCAAAAACCCCTAGCTAGGCTTTTTCGGCACCTCGTTTGGCCAAAAAATGAAGAAGATAGGCTTCCTGGAAGTCCCCCCTTCAAGCTTGTTGTCTCTGCATCTACAAAACGCACCTCTCTTGGCTCAACCTAGCCCACACGCATTTTAAAGCGTAAAAAATTGGCACCGGGCACAATTGCACAACCGGTCCAAACTGTTGAACGGTTACGCGCCGGCCTTAACTACCAAGGCCCGTGGTCACATGGTCACCACATGACCGTGCGCTATTACACAACATGGCTAAAGTTTCAAACCGTTGACATAACCGTAAGGTTTAAACCCGCGCACATACACGTTGGTCACATGTTAACCAAACCGCACACATTCAAATGGTTACAACATATATTACGGTGGGTCTAATCGCCGTAGCACCGGTCGTATGCAATACATTATATAACCATGGGTCGGGGCTTAGCCCCGGCCCGGTTCATGCCCCAACACACATTTTTGCAATGTTAAATATATTACAATGCATTTATATATTAAGTAACATGTGTGGGCACGTCGGTTGGGCGGCCTTTCCCAAATCTTTACCCTGCCCGGAGGTCACGGGGTCGACTTCTGCCAAGTGCAAAGATTTTAACCAATAAACAGGTCACACGTGGCGACCATTGATTGGGCCACGTGTCGCCATCCCATTCGCTGCCAACAAACCATGTCACATGCCAACTATCCCAATAACTGCCTGCCATGTGTTGTACAGCCTGCCACGTCAGCGTCCGTACAGAATGTACAGACTGTACAATCAGCATCCCTTTTTTTTCCCCTGTTTGCCATTTTGAACAGAATGCGATATCTCTCGCTCTCGACGTCCGTTTGAACCCAAACGAGTTGCATTGGGTTCATAACAACGAGGCATACGCTCTCGTTCGATTTGAAGCAATTTCGAGCACTTTGAATTTTGAGCAAAATTTGATCCCCTGATCATTAGATCAATGGTCCACGCTCCCCGCAATCCAACGATCATGATCTCCTTTTCGCGAATCGATACTCCGCGTTTTAGGACTTTACAAGACACTCCCTTATCTCCTCTCGATCTCTGAAATATCCTTCCCGACGTAAGGGATCAACGGTCAGATCTCTCTCGGATCGACGACTCAACCTATCTCTCCTAAGCTTCGGGTTGTTGAATGACTCCCAGCTTCTATCCTTCCCACAACTTCACTGGATCTAACAGTGCACGACTGGCAACACCTTTCTCCTCCAAAGATCTCTTCCATCCACGAGATTCTCGATGAATTCTCCGTATCAAATGACTTGGCGTCAACCCTTCCGAGCTTAACTCCTCGAGGTGACTTCGAACCTCGTCCTTCCTTCGAACTCTTCCATGTATCTACCCTTCCTGAGCTTGATTCTTGCTGCAAACTCTAGGATTCTTAGGAATCCTGCTCACACACCTTGCAGCCTTCATGATAACCTCTGGTTATCTGGAACTTCCAACTCTGTGCACTCCTTGCGACATAATTTCTTCAACCACTCACTCAGTTGGAGAAGTCTAAGACTCAACCTGGCCTACGAACACCTTGCGTGGCTCTGTGCTACTCTTGCAATTCTGCAGGTATAAGTTCAACGATATCACTCCCGAGCTTTCTAAGATGAACTCAAAGTCTGTCAACGCACTCCTTGCAGGAATTCTTAGGAAGGGAACAATTTGAAACTTATACTATTCTCACAGACTCATACATTCAACATGAAATCACATTTACGTAACATTGAAACAAAATGCATAACAGATTCTGTAAACATACCATTCAATTGATACATACAATTGGATCAGAGCATTCTTATATTAATTCAAGTGCTTTTGTACATGGTTTCACTAGAAACAACTATATGCTCATGCAACTTCTACAACCTCTCTGCTCTACCTCTGCTCTACTCTTCTCCAACAACTTACAAAAGATAATGATAATCCTCCTAATACAATTCTCATACGAGAGAGTCCTTTGAGTCTCTCCCTCCAACTACTCTAGAACTATCTTATCATATTAAAGACTACAACTACTTATCATTTATCACAATAAATGTACGCAATAGACAGATGCGAGTGAACGCTCTAGATCTATATTACAATTCCCCAAATCATTAAAAGCAAATACATCCTTCTAGATATTACATTAATGTGCCATCCTTTGAAATTCAAAATTTGTTCAAAATGCACGCTGTTGTATCCAGTTGTTCTCCACTCGCGCTTTGCTAGCGATGCTCCTGCATCAGAATGAGACCCCCCAGATCAAAGAAACCCGCCCCGAAGCCAGTGGCACCAACCCCAAATCACCCATACCCCAAGTGTATTCTATACAAGTGGTAAATTCTATTCTACCTTCTTATGCCATTCATGTTCCATTACAGGCAGTTAGTTAGTCACAACCGGGAAGCACGAATACTGGGAGGATATTGGGGTCCCCTCGTATATCGCAACCAAGACTGTTAAGTTTCATCTTGGTATGAGTAGTAATATCAGCAATGGTTGGTAATGCTGGAGGTTCGATTGCTCGATAGCCATAATTTTGGTGTAAGGGAGACGAGGATGTTTAGAAACATTGGTTCTTATGTGAAGCAATCTGGAGGTCCAGAGGGACTCTAGATGCAAATAAATTGGTCGAGTTCTAGACTACCTTGAGAGGTTGTGCTCTCAAATGGTACATGAAGGCTATTGATCCAGGAGTTCCAGGAGCGCAAGGTCAAGCGTTCACACTTGACTAAGTACAGAAAAAATTCATAGCGGAATTTAAGCTACCTCAGTTAGAACAACAAGCTTTGTATGAGTTGCGCGAAATTCAACAAAGGG
This sequence comes from Picea engelmannii, assembly GCA_009831015.1. NCBI lineage: Eukaryota > Viridiplantae > Streptophyta > Pinopsida > Pinales > Pinaceae > Picea > Picea engelmannii. The sequence continues at coordinate 141,337 of ML789344.1, forward strand.
AAGGTGAATCGGCTTGGGAATATAGCCATAAGTTTAAATATGCTATAGGGAGGTTAACACATCCAATTCATAAGGGACATAAAAGAGAATGGTATATCTAGGGATTGATACCTCTGACACGAATTCTGTTAATGCAACAATGGATAGCCACTTTGACAGATGCGTTGGAACAATCAATGAAGATTGAAGCCATGGAAGGATATCCGGGGAGCCTGAGAGTGACCAGAACCCCAACAGATGCAAATTTGGCGCAACTACAAGGACAAATATTGATGCTTACAGAGAAAATTCAAGAATTGACGATACCTAGACCAGGACGACCGCAAGCTTGGTGTACCAGATGCTACACAGAAGGACATTTGGTGAATGAATGTCCCCGGACGAGGGGAATGGGACCTCCTTAGAATCCGATGGGACCCTCACTAGGACCCATAAGAGGAGTTGCGCAAGTATCCACAAATTTACCATTCCATACCCCAACCCCGTATCATGCTTTTCCAAGTAATCAAGCATCGCCATCGATTGAGTATTGCGAGATTTGTCGAATTAATGGGCATGGGCCAAGACAGTTCCCCATTATTAATAAGTATTCAATAGTACCGAATACTGTACATTGTGAGTTTTGCATATCTACCACACATGCTACAAATCAGTGTAGAGCATTGGATGCACTTGCGGACAGATTGGATCGAACATCATTCAGGGTGAATGAAACCCCTCAGGGACCAAGAAGAGGTCGAGGAGGTGGAGCTGGAGGAGAATTCAAAGGAGGAAGAACCGGGGGAAGAGGACTAAGTAGATGCTACAACTGTGATGAGCAAGGTCACGTGGCTAGAGATTGTTCTCACCCAAGGTGGCCATGGTGCTCTCACTGTAGAACCAATGGGCACACAACTGTAGATTTCACAGATCTAATTGCGAAATGGGAAGATTGGGTACGACAATGAGGAACTAATCTTATAAGCTCAGAGACAAAGAGAGTCACTAAAGGACAACTACCTAACCTTAATATTGTTACTCGAGGAGGAGCAAAGACCGATGCAGATGCTGATAATATACCTCAGATCCAGAAAACAACGCCCAAGGAGGACAAGTATGATCCTCTGAAACAAAAGCTATTCTTTAAAAGTGCAATAGAAGTATTCCAGAGTATCCCTGGCCCTGAGATGGAAGAAAAACCCCCTCAGCTTATTGTTTATCCTAAGATTGCGCAAGTACCTACTTCACCCCCTGCACCCGAAAACCCCATAGTCCCGATAAGACAACCTGAGCAGTCACAAAATGTAGTTGACCTTTGGTTTTAGTTATTTTCTGATATTCTTGGGAATGACCAGCTAACAGAAAAGTTGCGAAATGCCCTGTACCTAGTCCTAGGAACTGAAGAATCTCCAGAAACTAGAATAAGGACTAATCTTCCCGAGAATGATACTCAAAGAGTGCAAAGAAGGAAAATACAGACTAGGAAAGAGTTTATATTAGCAACCCAACTAGATGAGTTTGAGATTAAGGATGTTATGTTAGATCTAGGATGTAATGTTAACATACTGCCTAAAAAGACTTGGGAAGCTTTAGGGAAACTCCAGTTGACATATTCCCCAATCCAGTTAAGAATGGCCAATCAATATTGTATTTTTCCAATAAAAAGAATGGAGAATGGGGAAATAGATGTTGCGTGAGTGAAGACTATAGCTGATTTTGAGGTGATAGAAATCATGGGGGATAAGGACCCTTATCATGCACTCCTTGGTATCGATTGGGCTTACAATAACTATGCGATGATTGACCTAAAGAGGGACATTATGAAATTTGAGGCAGATGGAATAAAAGTAGTTCAACCCTTGGATCCGTATGTAGGCCCTCAATACACAGAGCCAATGGACAACAACATGGAAGGAGAAGATTTGGATCAGTTAGACGTTGTAACTGCAGGAACGAGAGAAGACTACATAAATCCTATTGCTGATGGATCAATAAGTTGGAGGAGCATACAATCGACAGACGAAGATTCAGAACTAGCATTTGACTGTTGGCAACAAGGTTCATATGAAAGATTTTCAAGAAGATGCGCAACTGTCAGAATAATTAGATGGTTGGAACCGAGGTCATAGAACACCCAATATACGATTGTACCTCAGAACTTGACAGTTTTCTGGTCAGCATGGAAGATAAGATAGCGGAGGATCAAAGGATTTCAGTTCTAGACTTAGCCCTCCAGGACACCCCTGCTAGATGATGGGCTAGTCACAAAGCCTTGATTAAGAAATGAGAGGATGTGAAGCAAGCTATCTGATATAGATTTCAAGATAATGAGTAGTTGGAATCAAATATGCGGACGGATTTCCAAGTTGCGCAAATGTTCAATGGACTGTTGGATCCTAAAGCACATATTGAACAATGCGTGAGACAATGGCAAGTTGCAGAAATACCATCTCGCTTGTGGGTTCAAGTATTTCCCCATTTGCTAGGTCTGATTCTGAAAGCTTGTTACATGCATGAAGAAACTATAAGACATAACAACGACTGGAAAATAGTGGAGGATCATTTTTGCAAGGACTTCTTGTTTACAAGTAAGTACCCTGAGCTTACGATAGTCCTACAAAGAATTAAAGAATTCCTTTTTATCGATGCTGCTGAACGGAAATCAGACCCAGTGTTATGTGCAAAGCATAACCAAGTACTCCAGTCTAGCATTCACCTAGAAATGAACAAGACACCTGTAGAATGCTATAAGGTTGAGAAGGATTTGGAGAACCTGAATGATTTGGAAGAATTGAGAAACTTAGACATTAAGGAAACATAAGGAAGCAGAGAAATGTAGAACACCAGACCCAGCTAGACTGATAGTTCTTATAGTTATCCATTTTATTTGCGAAAATTCAATATAGGAACTACAAAGCAACCTAATATAGCTATGGTAGGAGATTATTGGGATGAGAAAACTAGCCAAGATATACATAGCCTATTGCGGGAGTATGAGGACCTATTCCCAAAGACATTCTCAGAGATAAAAGGGATTAAAGGAGCTATGGGAGAGATGAAAATTGAACTGAAACTAGGATCAAGGATTGTAAGGCATAGACCATATCGTCTTAACCCTAGGGTGAAAGAGAAGGTTAAGGGGGAAATAGACAAGATGCTTGAGGCTGGACTTATATTTCCAGTAGAAGAAGCAGAATGGGTTAACCCAATAGTGATCCAGAGCAAGAAAGGTATGTAGGACATTAGGATTTGTATAGACTACCGAAGCCTTAACTCTACCTATGTGCATGACCCTTTGCCAACACCTTTTACTGACGAGATGCTAGAACATGTTGTGGGGAAAGAATCTTACTCATTTACAGATGGATTTTGGGGGTATCACCAAGTGAGGATTGTTGAAGAAGACAAAAGGAAGATCACATTCATAACATAATGGGGGTCATTCGCATACAATGTGATACCCTTCGGCCTAAAGAACACCCCTGTAGTTTTTCCCTGGATTGTAATATCAACTTTCTGAGAATTTATTCACAAGTTTATAGAAGTCTATATGGACGATTGGACGATATACGGTCTTCTCAAGGAACTTGTAGCACTACTACGTCTGATGTTTGATAGATGTAGGGAATTGCAAATATCTTTGAACCTTAGAAAGTGTATTTTCTGTGTGCCTCATGGGAATTTTTTAGGCCACATAGTATGCCGAGAAGGAGTACTGGTAGACCCAACTAAAGTTGCGGTCATTATGAACATGCCACCACCTACGAGCGCCAAACAATTTTTCTCCATGCTGGGGCACACAGGGTACTATTGCAGGTTTATTAGAAGGTATGCAAACATTACCACACCTCTGGAAAATATGCTAAATAAGTTGGAAGTGTTCTAGTGGATGCCAAAGTGTGATAAAGCGTTCGACATCCTGAAGGAAAAGCTCATCACAACACCCATTCTGATATTTCCGAACTGGGAAAATGAATTTCATGTGCACGTAGACGCATTAGGTATTGCCCTGGGAGCGATCTTAGCGCAACCAGGAGATGGATCCATGGGTCATCCTATCTACTTTTCTAGCAGGAAGCTGTCACAAGATGAGCACAACTATACAACCACAAAAAGGGAGGGTTTAGCTATGATTTATGCCCTGCAGAAGTTTATACATTACTTGTTAGGATCTCATTTTAAGTTCTTTACCAATCATTCTGCGTTAAAATATCTAGTAAACAAGTCTGTTTTGGAAGGAAGAATTTGTCGATGGTTGTTACTGTTTCATGAATTTTCATTTGAGGTGATCATTAAACCTGTAAGATGCAACGTGGGCCCTGATCACCTGTATATATTAGAATCAGGGGAAAGTGGCAGAGTAGTCGATGATCACCTCCTAGATGCAGACATGTTCTGGGTTGAGGTCGTACCAGAATACTTGGAAGACATAAAAGTCTTCTTAAGCACATGGGCCTTCCCATAAACGTACTTTGCAACTCAGAAACATCATATGGTAGCTAGAGCAGTGGACTATCAATTGATTGCGGGGAAATTGTATAAGTTGGGCCTAGATATTATCCTCAGGAGGTGTGTCTTAGATCACGAAAAACAAGACATATTGTGGGAGTACCATAGTGGAGTTGTGGGAGGCCATGTTGGAGGAAAGGCCACTGTGTAGAAGGTCCTCCAAGCTGGATTATGGTGGGCCACACTCTTCAAGGATGCAAATACATATGCTAGATCTTGATATGTCTGTCAGAGAGTAGGCAAGCCATCACGATGAGATGAATTGCCTCTTCAACTAGTTCGAGCTCTGCAAGCATTTGAGAAATGGGCGGTTGACTTCATTGGGCCGATCAACCCCATAGCTAAGCATTCAAAAGTCAGGTATATTATTACTGCAACTGATTACCTTACATGGTGGGCGGAGGAAGCCACTGTTCAGGATTGCTCGACCGATACTGCAGCCAGGTTTATTTTTGAAAGTATTATCACTCGGTTTGGATGTCTTAGGAGTTTGACTAGTGATCGGGGTGGTCATTTTATCGGCAGTACAATAGTGAAGCTTAAAAAAAATTATTAATTCAACATCATAAAAGTAGCCCCTACCATCTGCAAGCCAATGGCACTGTAGAGGCGTTTATCAAGATTTTAGAGAGAGGATTAACGAAGGTTTGTTGCGCAAACAGGGAAGATTGGGATGATAGTCCCATCAATTTTATGGGCTTATAGGACAACCATAAAGAAACTCCACAAGTATACTCCATTTCAGTTAGTCTATGGGAAAGAGGATGTGGTACCTGCAGAGTTCATTACCCCGAGTCTATACCTTGCACAAATTACACACATGTCAGAGGATGAATCAATCACGCAGAGGGTTACGGAGTTGCAAGAACTTGAGGAAACCAGGTTTTTAGCAGACTTTCATCAATCAGTTGAGAAATCAAGGAAGAAAGCTTGGCATGGCAGACACATTAAGACTAAAATATTTGCGCAAGGAGATAAGGTCCTACTTTATGAGATTCGAGACCAGAAACATCCAGGCAAGTTGCGCATGCATTGGTTGGGACCATTTACAGTTGCAAAGATCCGACCTTCTGGAGCAGTCAGACTCGCACAACTGGATGGTATACTTCAACCAGGATGGGTGAATGGCACTCGCTTGAAGCCCTATAATTCTCAAAACTGAGCTAAAGGACTATTTCTATAGTCTAAAGGAGCATTTATAGTAGATAGATTTTAATTTTTGCCATTTATGTGAATTCAGTTAATAAAGTCGAAGTGTGCATTGTTGCACCGCGACATGTATTTCATTTTTATGTCTAAGTGTTGTTTTGATGCAAATTGCTTACTTAGCAGCATAGGATTAGAAGAGCCACGAATCCATTAATGACAATCATTAAATGTGACAGGTACCCCTTTGTGGTCGGAGGGAGAGCGAATCCAGACACAATCCTAGTCCATGTGCCACATGAACCCAGTCCAGTCATAGCCTTTATGACCGCTATAGTAACCTGTCTGAACTCTGTTAAACGATAAAGACGCGATACATGAAGATGCCATTGATATTTGTGCTAGGATTCTCATCTGTTTAAATGGTAAGGTTTGAAGTCAGCCACGTCCCTAACTAACTTGCTTAGTAAATGACAATATCACCCAATAGATTTACAACTTAACTCCAAGTTGCGTATATAGGTTTAATGATGAATGGCCTTAACAGTTATTACAGAACTTGCTAGCTAATCCCGAGTATAAGGTTGTGTGAACTCGGTGTAAGACGTATTCATTCCCAGAGAGAACTTAGTGCCTTGCGAATTCTGAATTTTTCTCATGCCTGTGCAATCCCTCAGGCCCCAGTCGCTATCCCCAATACTAGTTAGCCTATTGAAGTCGGTTGACAGTCCATAATCATTATGCCGAGAGCTACAGGGAGAAGGAGTGAGGTTTCTAAGGATGAAGTGTCGGATGAGCCATGTGATCCCTAGGTCGAGATCGTGGGTGATCTCAAAGGGAAGGTCGAGCAAGTTAAACTCCTCAACCTCGACCTGACAGACCAGTTCTTGTTCCCACAGTTGAACATTGATGTATTCTCGAGTGTCTCTCTAGATGCGTTGGGAGGAATGCAGTTCGTGCCGAAGCCGGAGTTCATAAACCTCTTTAACTCCACCATTATGAATCTCAGATATATAGCAGTGTTCGACACTTCGGGCGAGGTTGAGAGATGTACCAAGTTCCTCATCAACAGGGTACACGACAAGAGCCTATGGTTGGATACCCAATTCACGCAGAGGATATCCATCAACTTACTGGATTATCCATCGAAGGTGAGGATGTATCCAAAGGTTTTCAAGGCCCGAGTAGGCATGGGAAGAAAAAGGGAGAAACCAACTTGTATGAATGATTTCATACTCAAAGAGGGGGATGCACAACCAATATTGACCCCATTGTACCCAAGACAGTAATGACCGCTTGCTACATAATTGCTAGCAAGGTCATGTATTCATATTACAAAGGTGAATACACATCAGATGCTCTATCAGTGGAAGATTTTTGCGCAAATGACGTTGTTTTCAATTGGTGCAGCTACTTGCTAGAAGAACTCCTGGTCCCACGCGAAGAAGCATAGGAGAAGGGTGACACCTTCACTTATGGATACTTGTTAGTTGCATTCACCATGCTGAAGTGGACGCCACCTGTAGGAAGACCACTATCACCAACAGACAAAGGCTGACTTGCAAATATGTTCGAGCCTTGGCACTCAAGTTCGGACTTGGAGAACACTGCATTAAACAATGCAGCGTTATTGAAATGGTACAACCGATTGCTGGACGCAACTCAGGGGTTGCACATTCCTCAGGAATTTCTCAACCTGAACATGGGGAACATCACATTCAACATGAATTGCCACCACACATTTGTCTGGCCAAGGCATGCTAAGTGAGAAGACTTCCACTCCTGGATGTTGCCATTCTACTTGGACAAAGAGGCCTTCGACAAGGAGGTCATGTCATGGCCAGGAGTGAAACACAACCCACGCAAGTCGGGTATGCAATACCTTATGCTGACAAAACTTTTGAATAATAAGGGACAGGAAGCAGGGTTAGGACCGAGCTTGGGTCTATAGTAAAAGAAGAAAGAGGCTCCAGTGCAGATAGACTCAGAGGAGGAGGAAGAGACACAACTGCTAGGACTCAAGAAGAGAACATTTCCCATGTTACTAAAGCTTCTAGAGCAAGCCATGTTGATAGGTAAAGATGTCAATGACATCCTAAACGTTGCCTTCATTGGAGACCCATTGGTCAAGAAACCTAGGACATGGCTCTCCCCTGTAAAGATTCTAAACCCTCAGTCAATATCATCAACCATTCCTCATACTCGAGCAACGACTCGAGCGACCCAAATTATTGACATTCAGGATTACCCTAAATTTGACACCACTCCATCCTCCACCATCATTACCGAACAACCCTCATCACCCCCACAACCCCAGTCACCACCTTGAGAAATAACCATCCCATCCCAAATTGCTGAACCAGAGCTAATGCAATTGGACCCCCCCGAGCTACCCAAACATAGACCAGAACTCAATGGTACAAACCCTAAAGTATCGAGCCAACAGATTGTCCCTTTTGTACCAATCCATGACACTCTGCCTTCAACAAAGATTCAATCTATACCAATACCACAAGTCCCAAGTCCTCAGCGCACACCCTCAACGACCAATGAAAAGGGTGCTATCCAAAGAAGTGGAACCCCAGAAGCTGAGGTCCAGAAAGAGGAAGAAGTTTCAGAGGTACAGAAGGAAACCAAAACTACATCAGAACAAAGTGAAACCTCATTGCAAGAACAGTTGGAGTTAGTACTCCAAAATCCACAACAATGTGCAGAGTTGATGCAACTCTGTCTGACAAAAACATAAGTCCTACCATTCCTTCCATCAACATTGAGGACAAGACTTGCGCAGCTGCCGCAAGGTCCATATATAGGGAAGGAAGAGGTGGAGACACCTTCGGAGCATTCAACGACCAGTGGACTCCCACTGTAGGTCCGAGCACTCCTTATTCTGGTGACCTCACTGAGTGGCCATCAACGCATAACATTGGTATGATTAGAGCTTCCACTGATCAATCGGCACAGAGGCTACAGCAGGCGGAGTGAGACTCAAAGTTTTCAAGGGAGTAAGTACTCCTCGCCCAAGCACGCAGGACACAAGAGGAATACGTAAAGATCCAGGTAGAGCAGAAACTGGAAAGAGTCCAGGAGAAGCTTGCAAAAGCCTGGCCATAGATAAGAAAGGCAACATCACAACTGCCCGTATCTAGCACAGCAGGGGAGCCTGAGCAACATATTAAGATTATCCAGGGAGCATGTTCAGAGTTGGCTATTCACATAGAGAACCTGGAAGCACAGTTGCGGGAGAGCCATCATGAAGCAGAACAACAACCCAAGAAGCTTCAAGAGAATATGGAAAAAGTAGTGCTTGAAGGAAATAACACTAGAGCAACACTACACAAACGAATAACATAATGCATGAGGATATTGTTAGAATATAATGGATGTGCTCATTTTACCATTGACAATATCTCTATTGTCACCCAACCATAGGTCAAATCCACCCTCCGAACACCTTAACCTTGATAGAGAATCACTCCAGAAGAAAACCTTAGGCTAGATAGCCAAACAAAGGGTAGTGCATATTTCCCTAAGAATAACACACCAACAAGAGATGATCAGATAGTCCAAACCCTAGCCAAGAGATATTCCAAGTGTAACTGCTAGCTGCAGCAGCTGCAACGACAACTGTCCTCCAAACCTACGTAGAAACTGGGCAACTACAGTGCGCACAAGTGTTGCTCTGCAATTCTGAGACTGCCTGCCAGAATGAGAACTGGCCTCCTGTATTTATACTAATTTTGGCTAACTGCCTGGGCTGACTTCTCATTCTGGGTATCTGTTTGTTCAGTATATATTATTATTTCTGGCCGACTTCTTCTCTTGGAGGCAAATAACCTAATATAAATTATCTTCTTGAGCCGATAAGTCTTCTAGGGTTATTATCCAACTCATTAGGGTTTCTTCTTGCTTCCCGGAGTATTCTATCCTCGTCAGGTTTACATGTGGAGGTAAATACCTCCCGTAGCTACCATAATATTAACACTCCCTCCTATCTAGGGAGGTATTACAGGTAATGGTCTTGATCACAAAAACATACCATTCACCCAGTAGCATCAACATAGTCGTATAGACTAGATCATGACTATATCATGAGCACCATAATCATCATCAGTGTCATCAACTGCATCATCTCTCGAAACCATACTCTATTTGAGTAATCATACATGATGCTCACTCCACAGAGTGATACAAGAGCCATTCTTCTAATCTAGAAGAGTAAATGTTCTGAACCATTTTCCGTCTGTGAAATCTCTGTCCTTTGATTATCCATCCAATACTGCTAATAGTCTTCAAGGCAATCAAAACAAAATAGAACACAATTGTGTCTATCCATAGTAGTACATAACTACAATCCAGTGGTACACTACCACACCAAGTAACACACAAGTAGTTGATCAACAACATATAGTCACGAACAATGGAACATATCCACCACAATAGTATACATATACTGTCATATAGTCTTCATAACAATCATCTGATATCAACCTGCACAGAAACAATGTTATGATATAAACTGAATCATTTGGGCCAATCTTTCACTAACATCTATGAGATATGAAAGAATATCTGCCCTTAGAGTAGAACAATGAGATATTTGGACTATTCTTCTCAAGCAAGGAAGAATAAATGTCTTGTTTTCTGAACCTGGACCATTCCCCACCCTGGGCCATTCTCCACCCTGGGCCATTCTTCCTACACTAATCAAAGTGCACCTTGGAGAGAATGTATAAACCCTAAGGAATGCCTGTCCCTGATTGCTGAGCCTGGACCATTCCCCACCTTGGGCCATTCTTCCTACACTAATAAAAGTGCACCCTAGAGAGAATGTATAAACCCTAAGGAATGACTGTTTAGACCATTTCCTCTGTTAACCACAAGAGGAAAAGACAATCTGGACCATTACCCATGTTAACCACAATGGGAAATCGTTGTCCGTCAAAAATCTCAATCCACTTTCTGAACATGAAAGAATCTGTCCAAGCTGGACTATTTTTCAATGAATGTCTTCAATAATATTTTTAGTGCTCCCTCCCAACCCGAGAGTCATCTCTTCCTTTTTCAATAAGGAAGTCATCTCCATGAGCTCCAACTCGAGTACGCAAACTCTTTCATATTTTACCAAAATGTCTGCTTATCTACTCATCTGCGGAGATATGTATTGGAGAACCACTTTCTCCTTTCTAGACTTCATTACAGATAATGTAATGCTTGATTTCAAATGTACTTTGTTCTGGAACACTGGTTTTCTCTGAAGGCTTCATGTAGCTTTGATCAATAGAGTATATCATTGTTGGGAAATTGGAACATATCCATGTGGCACTTCTTCTGTCATAATGAGATCTGATGTACTGAGTAATCATCTTGATACAATATCTTTGTTATAGAAAATCTTCACCATGCTTCTGCTGTGCATTGGAGGTTCTCCACCAAGTTATCTACTTTCATCCGTATACAAGGGTCTCTTTCTTGTATGCCTCAAAGTCTTGAGGTTGCTCTTCATATGTTCTTGTTCAATTTCTTCGGAGAACAGTCTTTGCACTCATCTTGATGTAGCACTCCAACCCATGGATGACATAATGACTTATGTAGAGGTATGTCTGGTTTACCAGAACGAGCAATCATAGTCTTCTCCCTCCATCTGGGAGAACCTCTAGTTTTGTATCTTGCAATGCTTTCATTCATAAGTGTTCCGCACATTATTCTTCATCACAACTTTCAGTTCTGCTTGATTGCTTTCATATTAGGCTGGTAATCTTGTGATTCTTGATACAATGAATGGTTGTTCAAGATTCTCTTCTTTCTTGGAATCTTCATTTTCTTCCTCATGTTTTTCTTTAGCTTTTGGGTCCATGGAGTTTCTTATAGATTCCATGCCCTAAGGATTCCACTTCTTTATTTCATCATAGGATCACAAATCTTGATGGACAACCAGGGATAATTTAAGGCTTCTCTTCGAAGAAGACTTCTTCTGAGGTTGAACTGAGCACCTACTGTCTTTCATGGTTACTACCATGGATATATACTTCATCATATTTAATGGATCATAGGATTAGCTCCCTCCTAATCCTTGCTTCATGTATGAGTGCATATAATCGGTTCCCTCCATCTAATAGAGTCCACGCTTCTGTTTGCATCCTTATTGTCTTCTGCAACATATAATTGGCTCTCTGTCTAACAGAGTCCACAGTTCCGTCTTGTTGTCTTCTACAAAATGTCATAAGTCTTTCTCCAATTTCCTCTTGATTGCTGACTTCTTTCTGTCTTTGCTTCTTCTAAGTCTCTTCATCATTTATTGGGCTTATCTTTCAATAGTTTCCACATGATTTGTTTGATGTATTTCATTCTTTCATGTATTATCCAATGATATCAATCCTTATCTTGTTGTTCTTCCATCGGTATAGTTCTTCTTGGAACACATTATATTCCAAGAGATAGATATACAAGATATGTATAGAGACAATGCAAACAAGATATGTACAAGGAATAAGAAGAGTATTGTTACCTTAAGAAGAAGAAGTCTCTTTCATCCTGCTTAGTCTTCTTTGTAGGTTCCTTTTCTTTGGCAACTGATGCTTTGTGTTTCTCCTTCCTTTTCTTTAGCTCAGGACAATGACTCTTGTAGTGGCCATACTTTCGACAGTTGAAGCATTGTACTTCTGAAATTTCTTTCTCTTGATTTGGCTTCCTCCTTGAACCAAACTTCCTTTTGTTCATGAAATTCTTGAATCTTCCTGTGAAGGCTTGATCATCATGCTTATTTTGGGGTTTCTCTTTTGCACTGATCCTTGATTCTTCTTGAGCACAACAAGTCCAAAGTTCTTCAAATGTAGGATACTCCTTCCTTGTGTTCATGCTTGCAACAAATGCATCCCATGTCTTGGGAAGACCATTGAGTACTATGTTTACCAATTCCTTCTCTGAAATGATCTCTTCAATATCTTGTAGTTGATCTCTTAACTGAGAGATCCTCACAAAATATGATGTTATGTTGTCCTCATCATTCATCTTCATGTCACAGAGCTCATTCTTCAGACTCATAACTTGTCCAATGTTTTTGACCGAGAAGAGATTTGTTAGGGCATCGTACATCTTCTTCGATGAGTCAAGATGGGAGATGTAGGGTATCAAGTGGTCTTTTATAGATTCCACTATGATACTCATAACATTGATGTCACCGTCTTTGAACTTCTCCATAGCTGCAACGTTCCRTGGTTCCTTCTCTTTTCCTTCTTCAAACTATGGTTTCACGATCTTTCCTTTCACGATATCCAACACTTTATTCTTTGCAAGGATGAGGTCAATCCTTGTCTTCCACGCTCTGAAGTTAGAAGCTCCATCTAACTTGTTCTCTGACTTCATAGAATAAGTAAGGGCTGCTTTGACTTGGTCAAACCCTAGATTTTACCACAAACTCAAACTTGATGTCTTGTTTTGCTGAGAGTACCAGGAGATGTGCTAGGCTAGGGCGCGTTGATCTGTCCAGAGATTAGGTCAATCTTTTCACTTAAGGTGTCTCAACGAGAGGATTAGGGTTTCTACAACTGCACCTGCTAGTAACCCTAGATGCAGTGCTTTGGTGATTGCTCCTGCTAGAATCCCTAGCGATAGTTCTTCAACAAGCTTAACATCCTTACGACTATGTTTCCTTCCAGCGGTTGGACTGAATGAAGGGGGTGTGGGCCCATAACCTGTTAGAATATAATGGATGTGCTCATTTTACCATTGACAATATCTCTATTGTCACCCAACCATAGGCTGAAGCCACCCTCTGAGCACCTTAACCTTGACAAAGAATCACTCCAGAAGCAAACCCTAGGCTAGATAGACAAACAAAGGGTAGCGCATATTTCCCCAAGATTAACGCACCAACAAGAGCTGACCAGATAGTCCAAACCGTAGCCAAGAGATATTCCAAGCGTAACTGCTAGCTGCAGCAGTTGTAACGACAATTGTCCTCCAAACCTGCGTAGAAACTGGACAACTGCAGTGTGCACAAGTGCTGCTTTGCAATTCTGAGACTGCCTGCTAGAATGAGAACTGGCCTCCTATATTTATACTAATTCTGGCTAACTGCCTGGGCCGAATTCTCATTCTGGGTATCTATCTGTTCAGTATATATTATTATTTCTGGCCAACTTCTTCTCTTGGAGGCTAATAACCTAATATAAATTATCTTCTTGATCCAACAAGTCTTCTAGGGTTATTATCCAGCTCATTAGGGTTTCTTCTTACTTCCCGGAGTATTCTATCCTCGTCAGGTTTACACGTGGAGGTAAATACCTCCCGCATCTACCATAATATTAACAGATATTTCACGAAGTTAGCGATTGGATGGGTATCATTGCAAGTCACAACCAAACTATGGAGGATGTGCGCGTAAAGATACAACCACTTAATGAATAAGTTGCTGTCACCATGGATTCGCTGGAGCAACATGAAAATTTTGATCAGATCCAACATGCAGATAACAAGTTGAATGCTCTATTTGAAGCACAATAAGTAGCTAAGAAATAGCTACAGGAGTTCTGACCTGTCATTCAGACAACCCACATGTATATGCATCAGGTACATGCTACAGTTGATTCATAATGGAATTCCCTGGTTGTATCCAAGCCTAAGGGATGCATTACAGACGCGACTCTACAGTTCGTAGCTAAAGCTTGACTCCTTGCAAGGAAGTGGTAGGATAAGATTGCCAGTTTTCAAGGAGTAAGGAAGAGGGCCTTGGAATTGGTCCCAGATTTGGGCCCTTCGTTTGAAGAGGTGGAAAAGGAAAGAGCACAAGCAGAAGATGAAAGCAGAACAAAGACAAAGGATAAAGGAAAGCAATAAGAACTCCCAGAAGCCACAACAAAGCCAAGGATTTGACTCGATGGCGAGTCAAAGATTGTGGTCAGAGCCTGTTGGGCCCTTCGTTTTTGGTTAGAAGTTGCACAAGGAAGACCACAGTCCTAATTTTGGTCAAACACAAGTTGCGCAAGCCACAAAGGAGCTGGACAGTGGAGCAAGCAAGAAAACAAAAAACGGTTGGGAAGAGGGATAACGCAACACCACCAAGGAGAAAGAAGTTATAACATAACAAGAAAAATAAACCATGTGAAGTCTTAAGACAAAAAACCCCAATCAACCTATATATATGAGATGTATATGATTGTAAAGGGTTAGATGGTGTAGATGCTACAATTGGGTTAGATGGGTGTAGATAGGGTTATCATTTACTCCATGTAGGTTATGGGATTGTAATTCATATCCATTTTGAGAAAAGTGTAGATAGAGATCCGAGGAATGAGTCCAGAGCCATAAAATCTTGTAACAGAGTAATGACTTGTATCTGCTAAATTGTATCTGAGAAGCTCTTTTGATGATAATATATGGAAGGACCTGAAATTTTGAAATATTCCGTGTAATTCTCTGTTTTTGGTTATAAATTGTCTCTTTACTTTACTTCTTCATGTCTGATAAGATTAATATGTTATAACTATTTGCAAATGCTATCACAACCTTGTTGTCTTTATTAGTAGTTATGAATGAGTTCATATCTGCTCTTTGATTAGCTCATCTTACGCAAGACTGTGGTGAATCTTGAAGATTCTGGAAATCTGTCTAAGTATTCTCCTTGCTCTTCCCTATATTTTTGTCTTGGTTTCACTTCGGGTGAGACTTCTTCTCTCCGGAGAAGATGAAAATGCCAACGCTCTAGACTACTAGGTGCCTTTTGTTGATAACCTGAGAAGGACCCTTGTCTAATCAACTTTGCACCAACAACGGGGACCTCTTTAAATAACATTAGTAAGGTAAAATAACCCTCAGCTACACACCAAAACACCTCACAGCTCCAACTTGCATGAGAAAACATGATCCCAAGTCTTTCTATGTGTAATTTCCCATATGAAGTGTAATTTATTCATCTATTATTACCTTATGAAATCTAATAGAAAAACATTATCAATTCTACTAGGATACGTTCCTTGTGTGATATAAAAAATTAATTTGACAATTTGTTTGTGCACATAGTTTCATTATTTGAGGGAAACTGTATATGTCCTTCCTTTGGGAAGTATTGTTCAAGAGTATTTATGGTTAATGAGATATGCATGGATTACTTTCTCACCCATATTAAGTGTAACTTATTCATCTATTATTACGTTATGAAATCTAGTAGAAAAAAATGATCAATTCTACAAGGATAAGTTCCTTGTGTGATATCAAAAATGAATTTGACAATTTGTTTGTGCACAAAGTTTCATTGATGTGATCCTTTGATATATGTGTTGAATGAAAATAGTAAGTAAATAATAAGTAGTATATTAAAAATATGTGATGCTTTGATATGGATGCCAACATGATGCATTGGTTTTAGTTATAGACATTAAGGGTGATGAGAAGAATCCTTTTTCCCGTATATATTAGTTTATAATACTTCCTTTAACTAATGATAAGTTTGGTTATGTACATAACAAAAATTTAAAAAAGAAGAAGTCTGGTTCACATGGCAGCTAACACAAGCTAATAAATATTATCTTAAAAATATCTAAGAGCTAGTATCAAAACTGTGCAGAAGGACACATCCTATCAAAGTTTCCACTTGTAATTTCCTGGATTAACATTTAGTATAGTGGGGTTTCAACCATTAATAACTGGATCATTTTTTTTCATGTATTCTCATTCTATGAGATAGCAAGGATACACATAAGGATGGGTAATTTAGCATTTAGGTGCCATCGAAGAGGGCTATGTGTCCAAATATGGTGGTGGTCTCACCTTTTATGAACAACATGGAGAACTCTACATATTGTCCCTCTGTCAGAGCACTATGTTTGCTTGGAACCTATGGAAGGAATTGAGTTTCAATAAGATGTTCCTTGTTCATATTGCAAATAGCCCCACTCATATTCCAACTATTGGAAAAAATGCACTACATCCAGTTCCACTTTTTGTACATGGATAATAATTTGCATATAAAAGTTTGGCACAAATTTGTGAACTCTTAACACTAGAGAAAAAAATTAACAGGTTGGGTTTGGTTGAACACATACTCATATCTTTTCTTTCAGATGAGAAATAAAACTTCATTTTCGGTGAGTTTCCATGCTACTTGGAATCTCATTCGAACAATAAAATTATCCTATATTTTATGTGGAATTCCAATTAGTGATGATTCTTGCTGGAACCCAAAGTTTTGGGATAAAGATCACGTGAACGCACAAACATAGTTGTGTGTGCACTACAGTTTTGTGTGCACACCAACAACTACATAGTGGATGACACGAGACACATGTGCCATACCGAGTTTTTCTATGCACACCAATCCAAGTTTTGTTATGCGCGCCAGTCCGAGTTCTACTATGCACATCGGAAATTAATAAGATATTGCATGTATGCTAGAATCAAGAAAATAATCTTCAGGAAATCTTCCTGAATGATTACTTCAGGAAACACGAGAGATCATGGCAATAGTTAAGGGGTGAGCTGGAAAGATAGTTAAGGCTTCCACGATATGAAAGAGACTAAGTGGATTGCATGTGGGTGACAAAAGCATGTGAAACTGGCAGTCAACAAAGTGAAGGAGGAGCACAAATGAAAGTAACGGAGTGCCAGAGCAGAGAAGGAGACAAAAGGGAGCAATGACAATATAGAAGGAATTGGATGGTTGGTTAGTTAGTTAATCATTGGGTGAGAGAGTGAGTCTGTTGGTTGTTTATTGTTGTTGTGAATATTGTTGTTTCTATGGTCAATGTCCCTCGGCTCGCTCTGAGCACATGTTTTTGTAATGAATCTGGTTGTGAGTTTGGTTTGGTAATACTTACAAAGTATGAGAGAAATCACATAGCACTATGTAATGAAATAATGAGAGAATGTACGAGAGAACATAGAATTGTTTCTAATAATCCTTCATCACCGACACAAGACCAGATGGTCTCTGTGATTCTCATGGCATCTTGGGTGAGACCTTCTTCAGTCTTCGACTAAGGTTTGATATGTCAACGCCTTGGGGTTTTTGTTGGTCAATTATGGACGAAACCTGGGTCTTCAACCCCCAGGCGTCAAGAAGGATTCACGCAAGTGAGCCAAAAATGGTTATGTTGCCAAGACATGAAGGTTTTGTATTGAATGATGAAGGCAAAGAATGAGGTGGTATCCATCTTAGGAGGAAATTCAATATCGGTTGATTGCGAAGGAAGATGAGTTTTTTCGTTGGGAAATGAGAAAACTCAAGTTCTGATTGCCAATGTGGAACGATGGAAGACTATGTATATATACACTAATATGCATGAAATATTCTTTGTTGAATTTCCCTTTTTATTGTATGAATGGTTGAAGAGGCAGACTGATACTAACACTACTTTGAGGCCTCAAGTACCACTGGTCTTGGATAAAATCACCTTTGAAAGGTTGAAGGCCTTGGATAAGAAGTGGAATTGAGCTATTGATTTATGGTTTGTTTCGATGAAGGAAGATTATATTATTGAGTTTATTGTAGAATACAATGACTCTTTCAGTGAATTGGAAAGGAAGTTTACTGAAGTTCCTAGGAAAAGGATGCTATAAGAAATCCCACTTTGGATCAAGATGTTGTTCATGGAGAAAGGGTTGATGCACATGGAACCTGACAGGATGGCTGAGTAGACTCCCCTAGTGTTGGGGTGGGGGATGAAGAGATGGTGGAAAAGACAGAGAGGGGATGGATCCACTGAGGAGGATCCATAAGTTGTTGAAGTGAGATGAGGAATAGAATGGATGCAGAAGAGCAAAGGAGAGAGAGAGAGAGAGCCGAAAGGTACGCAAGAAGAATTCATTCAAGGAGGAAAGAAGAATATAGGAGTGAAAATAAGATATCGAGGGGTGCAGGACGAGGGGTCAAGCCTAGAATAAAGAGGAAGAAGATCACACCAGGAGGAAGTGCGAGAGAGTGTGTTGTGCCAAAGAGGAGTACAAATGAAGATAGGTTAGCGAAGATGCATGATGTGGAGAGTAGGGTATCAAGTGAAGATACCAATAATAGTGGTAGTAAGGGCCAAGAAGACTAAGTTCGAACCCCTTGGTTGTTTCCCTATTAGGTGTGCCAACTAGACATGAAATAAAATAACCTAGGTAGAGGGATAGGTCCTGAGAGTGACAAGGGAAAGTAAAAACCCACCAAGAGTAAGTCTGAAAATGATATGCTTTAGGTCTTACTTCATGGATTACATTGTCATAAATCCATCTCTATGAGCACCTTTATGGAGGGTGTTCTTGCGCTTTAGTTACCCAATATTTGCATGCCACGTTTTTCCAAACCCTTTTTTTTCTTTTTCTAGTCCATGCTTTCATTTATAATTTGCAAATTTGTGGGTCCCCTTTTATAGGGTTTCAAGCTTTAGCATTACGTTTTTGGGACCAGGGCGAGCACTGAATGAGTAGAGCTCAAGTTGGACTATTTTTGGTGGTCCTCCTTTTCTATGTTCACTTTCTTTTCTAGCATCATTTTCTTATTTTTTTATAGCAGTTGTAGACAACCTCTAGACCTTTATCCCCTTCTTCTCATGAGAGAATGCACCATAGACAAAGTTTGGGATATGTGAAAGGTTTTAAAATGGAAGGTGTTAAGTATGGTCGGGAGTGGAACATCACCCTTGGGAAGGCCCCCCAGTATTATCCTTTTTCCCTGAGTAGTGACAACATGGGACTAGGGCACAAAAGATGAAAACCAAAGTGAAATAGGGAATCTGACACAATTTCCCAAACCAGTGATCCATTATCCGACTTCAACCAAATATATTCATCTACATGTTTGACAAATTAAGCACAACACTTTGCATGAAATAAGGACTAACATACCTCATGGTGACAATGGTTTACCATCTCCCATACTCTGGTATGCTTGAATGTGATGAGCCTTGGTTGATCTGTGTTGGGAGGCAAATGAGGGGGGTTGTTGGGATGCCATCTATGGACATGATGATGATCATCATCATGGTGTAGATCATGTTATCCATTATGGGCCTCGAGACATGACCTATTCCAGTTACCCCTAGGCATGGGGGGGTAATAAGAACCATCTGTAGAATCCCCTTGAATTAAGTTCTATTGTTGACAGAGTTCACATGACAGAAGCTGAGACCGCCCAACAAAAGAGAAATTTGGATTCTTTCCCTTTGTTAAATTGCCATGCTATGATGACAACCATCGCGACCAAGACTAAAGATATTATTGCCACTCGGTCGAATCAACAAACCATTTCAGAGCTATCCACTAATGTGGTCGATAAGGCCTTACATAGTTAGTTAACGAACACACAGGTCGTCGTTGCCCCTTTGATTCAAAATATGGAGACGATGGACCTGACGATGAAACATTGTAACAAACACACAAATTACAATGGTCAATGTTGATGAGGTCGTTCAATTCACACAGGAACTTCATGACACCCTGAATGAATCTGATAATCAATTCAAGGAGTTCCTTCAGGAAGTTATGAAGATGGTTCCTTTCCTCGCATCGGTCATTCCACGAGGCCAATGATTCGAGGATGAGCCAAATAATATTGGTGGGGGCTTGTTGGTACCCAAAGTTTTGGGATAAATATTGTGCTCGTGTACAAATGTAGTTGTGCATGCACACTAGCAGTTGCACAGTGGATGACATGAGGCACGTGCGTGAGTCTGAGTTTTTCTATGTGCGCAAATCCGAGTTTTATTAAGTGCACCAGAAATCAAGAAGATACCTTAGGTATGTTGGAATCAAGAAATGAATCTTCAAGATATCTTCCCAAATGATTACTTCAGACAACATGAGAGATTGTGGACGCAATTAAGGGATGAGAAGGAAAGATAGTTAAGATTGTCATGACTCCAAAGAGGCTATGTGGACTGTATGCAAGTGACAGAAGTTTGCAAAACTAGTAGTCAACGAAGCGAGTGGAGAAGAACTAAAAGTGAGAGAGTGACATAGCAAAGAAGGAGACAAAAGGGAGAAACAAGAATAGAGAAGGAGTTGGTTTGTTGGTCAGTTATTCAATCAGTGGGTGAGTGAGCAAGTTTGTTGGTTATTGATTGTTGCTGTGAATATTGTTGTTGTTGTGGTCGATGTCCTTTGGATCGCTCTAAACTTGTGTTTTTGTAATGAATTTGGTTGTGATATGTTTTTGGTAATACTTGCAGAGTCTGAGATAAAGTGCATAGATATATGTAATGAAATAATGCGAAATTGTATGAGAGTGTAGGGCATTGTTTCTGATAATTGATGAGTCTCTTAGTATATGTATGTGACTGGTCGAATGAATATAATAAAGCTGTAGTGATTCATTTCCTTTGATGTGCTGATCATGTGTCCAATGAATGTCTGTGTTACGGTTACCTGTTATTAGTCTTTAAACATATTGCAATGGAATGTATGAATGTCACCCGAATGGATTCCCTATGTAATTAATCCTTCATCATCAACAAAATACAAGATGGTATCTATGATTCTCATGGAGTCTCGGGTGAGACCTTCTTCAGTATTCGAATAAGGATTGATATGTCTCCACATCTTCTTACTCCCAACCATGATTGAGAGTGTTGGTTCATTGGTCATATTTCATAGACATTCTTCTATCATACAATGAACATCCTGCCATGGTGAGGTTGCAAAAATTAATTGTTGTTGAACATCTGTGGAGAATGATAGGGTTGTCGTTTGTTGTTCACCAACAATATTATTGTCTTCAAAAATAAAATCTACCACCCATGGAACCTCTTGTTGCAAATGCTCTTTATTTATTTATTTATTTTTTATTTTTTATGCTGGGAAGATCTCTCCTTCATTAAACTCTACTCTATACAAGCAATCAACATATTGAAAGTTTAGCGTAAAGTGATAAATTTTATCATCACTTTTGTTGATCACGTGCTGACATCCCTCTTTTGGATTTGTATAAACTGGTTGTGGCCATTGAGAACCCACTGCAACATTTTTTCCATGACCATATTGAATGAAATATTCATGTGTATCTAGTGGAGGTTCGCCAAATCTGTCCTTAAAATAATTGTCAACATTACTCTAAGATTGAGCATATGAGAGGTCATAATTTCCCTCCCATGGAGCATGTGGCAAATGATATTATTTTTGAATTGAGAAATTAGGTTTCTCACTTTCCTCTTCAGGAATATAATATGATGTAGAGAAACTTTCACATCTTTCACCAGATTTCTCTTCTAAATCCTTTTCCCCGTTGTTTTGAAATGATATTGGAAATTTTAAGAGATCAACACCGCTTTCATGAATATTTTCTTCAATGGCTTGAGCTCACTTCATTAACTCTTTCTAGCTGCACCTTCCTTCTTGTTTCAATGAAAATATCAGGTTCATGGGCAAAGCATTTTCTTAGAATCTAAAAACAATGAAATCATTTGGAAACATTTCTTGAGGAATCTCGTGAAGGACTTTCATAAATATGGAAGTGAAATATTTGATTGTCTCTTTCTCATTCACCCGGATTTCAACCAACTTCAAGAAAAGAGAATGTGGATCTTTCCTCGAGAATTTTTTCTCAATAAACAAATTTTCTAATACGTCCCAACTAGTGAAAATCCATGCAACAATGTATAAAACCATTCCCTATCATTTTCTTTTAGAGTTAGGATAAACAATCGCCATGCAACATCATCTTCAACCACATTATAAATGTCACAAACATTATCAAACTTGACCAAATGCATTACAAATGTCACAAACATTATCAAAATTGACCAAATGCTTCTCTGCATCCTCTGAAGTATTTTTGCAGAACATGAGAAACTTTTCCATGGAAATATTTGGAATGGGATGAACCTCTCCTTGCAAATTGAGGGGAATTATGTGCAACACTTTCTTTCTTTGAGAACCTTCTCCCTTTACTGTAACTTGAAAAACTTTTGTTGGGCTTGGTGGGAAAGGCACAATATCATCACAACATGAAAGAAAATCTTCGGTGGAGTATTCATATAGGTCTTCTTGTAAATCAAAATCTTTTTAGTGGAGTCATGTTGATGTTTGAATCGGTTAAGATCGAAACATCAACCTCATGAGGATTAAAAACCCCGCTTGGTTTTTATAGAGGTTGTACTGCTCTTTGAATTCTTTAAATATTTATCTTTGAATATCTCGGGACAACAATATTAAAATGGGGGACTTCTAAAAAGAAAACTCCAAATGGGTGCTCATCTGGAATATGTGTTACCTTTATATTCAATCTTTGGAATTTCTCAACGTGCTCTGTAACTGAACCCTTTTGCTTGAGATTTATCAATTGCCTAAAGAAGGTATTGCTCCTTGTATCCTCATAGTGTGCTATCATTTCTTCCGTGAAAATTGTCCAAGTTACGAGTGATTTGCGAGAACAAAGCCATTGATACCACACAAATTTATTGGGTTCTAAATATAAAGAAGCAATCCATACCTTTTGTGTATGTGGCACATTGTGTAGATCAAAGAATTGCTCCATCTAAAGTATCCATTTGATTGGGTCCTTTCCATCAAAATTCCTCATATCGATCTTAGCAAAGTGGTTGGTCTTCAACCCAAAGTCATGGTTTCTCCATTATTGATTCATCTTCCTTGTGTCCTCATCATGAATTTCATGGGATACATTTTCACTTTCAGGTGTCCTCTCTATTAGGATTTTTTTCAATCCTTCCATGATCTCCCCTTTTAAACCATCCATCTTAGTATTTATTGAATCCCTCATCTCTTGTAGTTCATCTTTTGTTACTGTCTTTTTTTGTAAATCATTTATGTCCCTACACATTTCTTCACCTTCATCAAGAGTCCAAGTAGGATTGTCTGGAGGCTTATTTGGTGTAGAATTTCCCTTTTTTGGTGGCATGTTGGCCAAGTATCACTTTAAACCTTGATTTTGAGGTGGTTCTGCTAGACAATATTCCTTTTATTGTATATCAAAAATTTCGGCCCTTCTGGGCATGAAATTTTCTTTTTTTGTAGTTCTCTGATATTTCTTCTCTGCAATTCCATGGGTCTGATAAAAAATGGATGTGCCAAGTGTAATTTATGGTAACTTCCCCACAACTTGCTGATTTTTGGCCTTTCCAGGAGATCTCACTTGTATAGCGTGCCCCGCACAAAATAATTGATATAAAATTATGAAAATCATACCAGAACTACTAGGGGCTATCCACTATCCAATGCAACTAGTCTCACTCAATTTGGATACTCCAGGAAGAAGTTATGATTGTTTTACCCGGAACACCTGCTTGAGACTAGTCAATAGGACTAGTCAGATACTTACGTTACACAGGGTGTATATACAAATGTACGATGACCTAGAAGATATATTTTTTACCATAGATACCTTACTAATTTTTGTGAATAGAATTCAGATTTTAGGGTTTGAAATGTTACATAAAAATTTTTATAGCAAAAATTCCACAATGACTCAATTCAGGATAATTCCAAAACCCTATCTTACACATGATGTATATCTGAAAGTATAAGACCTCAGGAGATAAAATTTTAAGCCAACGTACCTTGATCCGTCTACTAAATATCCTACAAGTCGTTCCTTCTGAAACATTGTAGGAAAAAAAGTTATCGCGAAAATGCCAAGGTGTCTCATATGTAGTAGCAAAACCCCAAGACCTTGAGCTCTGATACCATATGTTAAGAACCAAATATCAATACAGCATAGAAAAACCTCATAATAATTACTCAATGCCTTGAAAAAGAGAGAATTTCAGGTAATAAGCCTCTTTGAGGGGGCAAACTCTTTATACCCCACATAAATGTCCAAATAAAAGATGACTCCAAATGAAAATGTCTCCTTGGTATATATATGAGACTAGGAGGTACAATTACAACTAATGGAATAAAGCCGTCATAAATAAAATAACATTACTAATGTAATATGCCCCAATTAAGGGGTAATGAGCCACTATTTAGGGCTTAACAATCATTCAAATAAATATAAATACTTAAAGGAATATACATGCATCAAGAATTCCTGAGAAATGGACCAGGAACCTTCTCTCATAAAATAATAAATTTGCAGAAATACGATACAAATAACATAACTATAGAAAATATAAAATGAATCTCACATCCATCACAGTTTCAAATATTTTTTTTTTATCACATTCAAAGGAAGAAAGACGAAGGGTCCACATATCAGAGAACTTTAAAAGAGTCTTTTCATTAAAATCAAAATAGGATTTGATAGGTTAATTTCAAATATCTTATACTCAAATGTTCAGAGTTCAAAGATACAATTATTAACCCTGGAGTAGTTCTCTGGAGTTTTCTCAAAAATAAAATAGTCTTTAACGGTATTAAGAAAATAAAAGGCGTCCGTCCAAAGATGGACTGGGATTGGCTCACGTGGACCATAAAATAAAGAGAAGAAATAAGAAAAGAGTAGGAAAAAAGATGGAATAGGGCAGGAAAAATGCAAGACCTTGAAAGAGAACAAAAGGGAGCAATAAAAAATTGGTTATATTTTCTTTGCGACAGACAAAATATAACTGGATGAATTCTATAAGCAGAAAGGAGAAGGAAGTGATCAATTTGCACTCACTGTGATGGAATCTCTCTCATTCATTTTTGGGTCGTTGTTTCTCTTATATTCTCTCTACTAACAGTTTCTTGACCGATACTGCTTCCCTCTGATCATCTTCAATAATCTTGATTAAGGCCAACTTTAACCAATTTTCAATAGATTCACGCATTGGAGCAACATTTACTTCTTTTATGACCCTTATTTCTAACATTGTACTTTCTAGTTCTCTATAATCAATTGAAAGTTGTTGTAATGTAATTTCAATATCTTCATTTTTATGTATGTAATCCACAAGCCAACTTTCAATTTCTTGCTCCGTGTACTCGATCACACTGTTGAATTTCTCTGTTGATATGCCTTTTAATATTTCTACATGTTCTTCAAATTATTTCCTCTCCAAGAGAATATTGTTTGAAATAATCTTGGGATATTTTACTTAAGCAATAGTTCCTATAAGGTCTAGTCCCATTATATTTGAATACGCTTCACTCGGTTTGACACTTAGGACATCCAGGTCATCTAATAATTCATTTAATGTATTAATTATTTTTATCCAACACACCTTTAGTTCTTTCATACAGGTAGGGGAGGGAAAATATTCCTCTTTTCTTTTCAGCTAGCTCATGCCTGAAACCTTCAAACTAAATGTAATAATTACGTCCTTATAAAATCCTTTGTCATTTCTTAAGGCAACTTGTAAATATTCTCTGAAATTTTGAATTGTAGAACAAAGGGAGACAAATCTACTTGCTAAATCCCATGTCTCTAAAATGAGAGACATCCTGTTTTTTATATTTTCTCTAATGTAACGCCTAATTGCAGTAAGTAAACTAGACATTCCCTTCAATTTCAAACTCGATTATGGGGTTTTACAAATGCTTTGTCCCAATTGGAGCACTGAGACTGGGGTATAAAATATAGGAGGTGGAATCTGAGTATATTCTGATTCCTTAATTCTCTATTTAAGCATCATATTGTTTTCCTCCATGCTATCCACCGACACTTTTAGGGCATCACCCATAGATTTATGAATTTTGGCAATCCTGGAAGGGGGTACACCTTTTAAATAAATTTTTGATTTGGATCTCTTTTATTCTTTGAATTTATTTTCTCTAAAATTATTTTTTTATAGCTTCTGTCAAACATGGAATTTTGTACTCTGAAAGATTCATCTTCTAAAAAGGTCTGTTCTTGGGTTGCAATCTCAACGACAACTTCCCTGCTTTCCTGGAGTCTCTATTCATCATCCAGGAACTCAATATCTTCAATGTTAATGTCCATATCCATATCCATATCTTGAAGCACGAATTATCCTTCATGTATGATATTTTATTCAACCTTATGAGTACCTTACCTTTTTCTTTTGACCTGAAGTTTATGAGCTTTCTCCAAATTTCCTTTCGGAGGATTTTGGTCACCCCCATCATCAGGATTGTTGGTATAAGATTTTTTTTTTTGTGATGTCACTGGTTGGGAACTTTTCTTTGGTGGGCCACTTCTTTGTGATACACTTGGAGAATGATCACTTCTTTCATTTGTAACTTTTCCTCTCTATTTATGTTTATATGTAGCACTCACAATAGTTTCAATATCTTCCATTTTTCTTTCGCCAACTAGTTATGGTGGGTCTTCACTATCTCCTTCTTCTTCTTGAAACAATAATGTGTTTGCAAGTGAAGTATTGTATCCAACATAAGTCATATGGACCGTGAAAAGATGATTAGGGTCAAAACCCTTGATTTCATCTACAAATTTCAAGTTGTATTGATCGAATTGAATTGCGAATTCATCAATTTTGGAAATGCCCCTTAACAATTTTTTCCCAATTTTCCATGGCATTGGAATATAATGCTTTTTCCTTTTTCGATGGAAGAAATGTACCCATAATCTGTATTGTCTAGTCACCTCTATGAAAAACATTTTATCTGAAACACAATAGGGAAGATAAAAAGGATTCTTGTGAGAACAATATATTCTTATCAAAGTATAATTCTCCATTTTCTCATAATTCCCCTTTTTGTCTAGGAATTTTGATGCTTCCAGAGATAATCTAGATGTTTTTGGGCCAAATATGAGTTTCTTGAAAATAGAAATGAATTCGTTATAGACTTCATAAAAATCATAAGTAACCCTATGTCTCCAAAGGGCTTGATACCACATTGCTACTGGATCAATTTTACAGCTGACCCTCCTTCTGATACTCATACCTTTAAAAAAATGACAATAAGTGATAGCAAATATCAAGTATGAAGACATGTGGAACCTTTAATTTTCCCTAAAATTTTCTAATTGTGAGGAAATTTATATGGAAATAATCTTCGCCCAGTCGAAGATTGCTTTCTCATGAACTATAAAATATAAAATGTAGAGGGATAACCGAGGAATTGTTGCTATTGATTCCTGACCCGTGACTTTGGTAAAGATACATGCAATCTCTTTATAAGGATTTTTGAGTGAGCTGACCTGAATATTCAATAAATCCTCCGACATTGTGCCAATATCTTCAAGGTATTCCTGCAAGAGCTCAAGTCCATAATTTCTTTCCTTAAGGAATTGTCTAGCTTCCTCCCCTTTGAGTGTGATGGTTGGCTCCGTGAGCTTTAGCATCCTTAGGAAAATTGATGGTGACAAGCAAATAAGAGATTCCCCTTGAAGTTGAATGACTCTTTGATTCTGTTCATACTTTTCAACACACCAAGGAACAATTTCCCTGGAGTAAAAAACCTCTAGTACGCACCTTGTTGAAGTGATGCTTGACGTCCAGACTATATTCCATTCCTTTCTTGTAGTGGAAGTGAAGAATAATACCAGTAAGACCTCGACCATGGGAACCTTTGGTCCTCTCACCCAAATCAATTCAAAGTATTCCCTCATAATTGTTCTCTTCCTTTCACTGCCATGTTGTTTGAAATTTCGTGAAATTTTGATATTCACTTTGAAACATTAATTTCAAAGTATAGCCCCTTTTGATAATATAACTTGCAGGTCATTTTTTGATGAAAGAGTTATTGCATATTAAATGAAAGATTACCTTGAGAAATATGCCATTAATAACGACCTTTTCAAAATTAATTAAATATTATCCTCTGTAAGATTATCATTTAATAAAGTCTCGGGGGAAGTGCAAGGTAATTTATGTAATACGACAGACGAGCGGATGTAGATCTCAAGGAGTGAAGGAAAAAATATAAACCCACCAACCCATGAACTCGCAGTGATATTTAAAATTGGTTAAGTATTGATCTATCAAGAGAGTCGAGAGTAAGTCAGACTCGTGGAGCATAAGAACATAAAATGGGGAAACATAAACATGCGAGTCTGAAAACCCGCTGTGCTGAGAAACTTTGAAAATATTCCTATTAAAGTGAAAAATGAGGGTTGCAAAACAATAAGGTGTGTTTTGATGATGGCAGAAAAGCAAACTTGAATGAGAATGAAGATACCAACCCACGAACCTGACATTATGGGAGAACTTAAGAAATGGCTAATTCATGGTGAAATATGGATGCGACGAAGAGTATAAGTGTATTTTGTATAATGCAGAACTTGATTAGAAAGGTTATGAACCCGCCATGAATTGAAAATTTTCTATGTAAAGAAAAGGTAAAAATAAAATATGTGAGCCTATATATAGGTCAACAAATCGCCAATGTATCTTTCTTCAAAATCCAAAGTTTTAATAATGTAGTCGCCAGGGGGATCATTCTCTCGGATATTGGATGGTTCCTTTATTCTCTAAGAATTAGCATAATCAGCTTGTGCATGAAAATTCAATAACATATCTTCAAGGGCATATGATGTTCCTTGAATGATTTTTTCAAGAACCCAATTCATCTTAAACCATTCAACTAGAAATATGTCATATCTCTTTCTAAGATTTGAACCAAATAGCTTCTAGGTTTTCAATAATATCTAATCCTAGAAAATATTATATTTCTTGAAAATCAATCTTTTCCCTAATATGGTCGCCAAAAATGTTTATCTCTTTTCCTGTCAAGGGAAAATGACCAACAATAGAGAAAATATTGTGGGCAATAAGAAAGACTCTCCTCGTTTTTATAGAGGTGGTACTCCTCTTATATATATATATATATATATATATATATGGAAGATTCTTATTATAACCTCATATGCATGCAATAGAAAACCACAATAAATATTCAAATAAAACTTTTATATACAGATGTACAAACCCTTATATACATATTTACAAACTTTTATATACATATGTACTTGTCAAGTACATCATCTCATTCAAGAAAAAAAAATGTTTGCAAAGATTTGTATCTAGAGGGTTTGGAGTATGCTTTCAACAGATATTACGCCTTCCTTTTTAAAATAATGTGAACCCAAAATCAACTATAACTTTTCAAGATGAAATATATTAAAAAGATGGACATGTCATCAAATAACTTCAAAGGATTTATGTGTTAATATCAAATGAGTTTGTAAAACATCATTTGCTCAAGAATCCTTTGATACATCACCACACAGATTCATAAAAACAACATGACACTTGAATAGTTCTTTGTGGGAGAAGTTAATAATAATAACCCAAATGTGACAAGTTTAATAATGTATGAAACAAGAAGGCTGACATAACAACCTCAACAAGATCTCCATGACAATTAGATAAACTGAAATAAACAACATTTGATTTTTACAAGCTGGGATTTTGTTCCTCTGGACCTCAAATATCATGAAAAATGATTGGAAGAATTTAGATAAAGATTTTATTAGACCCATATTTTCCCGTTGCCAAACATATATGGAAAACTTGATGGAAAGAATCAAGTACAAGGAAATATAAGGGGGAAAGTTAAGCATGCTAATTCACAAAATCTTGGAAAGGAAAAACTTGCTTCCAACAAGAAACCATTGTTGCAGAAACTCTTCACTATTGTTGACCCTCTGAATATGCTTCTCATATTCTCTTGCAATATTCTCTTCATCTTATTTAGGGTTAAGGTTATGGTTTTATTTTCTCATTTGTAAATGTGAACTTATATATTTGTGCCACCAACTGGGACCCACTTTAGAAGTTCATAAATTTATTTTAATAATTATATATTAGGCCACAAATGGTCATGACTATATTTTAATTTTTAGGGAATTATAACTATCTTTTTATACATGGAAATCATTTCCATGTTGTTTTTTATGTCTCTATCTTTCCAATGAGATCTCGTTTTTCAATTTGGACACCAAGATGAAAAGTTATGACCTCCATAAGATAGGCACTCAACAACCATTGATCTATTCTCCACCTAAATCTTGGCCCTTGATTTGAAAATCCACCCTTTCTATCCCACATGCAATGTGGGATATTTCTCATATTATTTTTATAATCAAAATGGCATCCCATATTATTTATGTGTGAAGTAGAGAGAGCCATGGAATCTTGTGTAACTTATATATATTATAGCTTTTGGTTTCCACCTCATCACCCAATCATCATGCCAAATCATTGCCCAGTAATTCGTGTCCAACAAATATCTTCCAAGTGTCACCCAGGGATAGGTCCACTTCACTGCCACATGTCCCAATATTCCAAAGGAGGGAGGAGGGGGATAAAACTTAGAAAATTAAATGAGAAAATAAACTAAGTGCAAAGGTTGGGGTGTGCAGAGGTAATATTGTGCATAGGAAAAGGTGGAAGTGTAGAATCTCCACACAAAGTATGGAATCTTTACACAATAAAACTTGGAAAATAAACTAAGTGCGCACAATAAAACTTGGGAAATAAACTAAGTTTTGAGATAGCTTGCAGAGAAATAGTTCATTTGCGGACACAATATAAGTCATAAAAAATGAATTAATGCGAAAGTGTTGACTGAAGTCAAAAGTAAAAGCGAAGTAAAAGTTAATAAATATGTAGAGTGAAGTAAGGAATGCATAAGACAAGCCAATGTGAAGAGATGGGAAATGGAAAATGATTAAGTATGGAAATGGATGGAAATGAAAAATAAAAATGGAATAAGTATGTAAAGTATGGAAATGAATAAGTATGGAAGTGGAGTGTGGAGTGTGAATATGACTAAGGAAAGTAATGACAAAGTAAGGAAAATGACTAAGTATGAGAGTAAGGGGCGCAATTTGAGGAATGCAGAGGACAAAATGGAGGTTGTGGAAGGATGGTGCATGCGGAGGAATGAGAGTGTTGGGTTATCCGCATGGGATTTAACTCATAAATTGGATAATTATGGGAGTACAATAGTATAGAGAGGATGTGGTAAATGACTAACTATTGGGGTGTTTCAGAAGATGGAGAAAATTGGCAATATCTTGGGCATATGACCTTTGTTTTTTATTCTGTAAAATGTTGAATGAAGTTGACACATAGGGATATCTAATGAGAGGATTGAAACAAATTTTTTTGTTCTTTATAGTATCCTTTTCTTCTATTCTCAAAATAGAAACCATCCATGTTGGCCTTGTGTGAAGAATAACTGCAACACTGAATCTGAATCTAAATTCTTAAAACTTGTTGGGTCTTCATGATCAATAGGTGGAGGTTATTTGGCACTTTCCAAATTTGAAAATTTTGGTCTCCATTTGAAAGAGGCATAGGTTAAAATATGAACCCCAACCTCCTATTTGATGGGTTCCAAGAAAACATAGCAACAACTTCCCACTTACAGTCGCCACGATGATACACTACGAAAAGCAACTAAGTCTACCACTTCGCAATCAGAAACCGGGGGGAACAATTGTGAGTCAAGTCTATGCATATGGGTATGGATTATAGGATTTAGTCCTTAGCTTGAAGATCTAGACAAAAGTGGTGTCATATCAAGGACATGAAACTTCAACACAAAACCCCATACACAAGATAACCCACCAAACAAGACGAGGGGATAATCTTCTCAGCTTGCTCAACTTGATCCTAATGTTTGACACATGTGTTAGATGTCATTTTTGGGAAATATCTCCTTGATATTAATGGATTTGTCTCTCGTTAGTTAGTTCCTAGTTCGTTTATGTGGCTTTGGATAATTACCTCTAACCCTACACCAAGGCCGTGGAACTTTGACTAAAATGTGTTTTCTATAAAAAAATTGTCTAGATTTTTTTAGATGAGTGTTATTTTTAGGTATGTTGTTTACTCAAGTTATGGAATGAACTTCGATGGTGTTATTGAATCTTTTAATTAAGTGAATTTATTAAGGTGATAAAAAGTGCAAGACAATTCAATTTCCATTCCCTTTCGATGAACACTATGTAATTGGAAGTGAGAAAGAGGTTCCTTTTTTCACTTTTTAATCAATGATGATGCAATCACTCTTAAATAAAAACTACCAAAACAATTTTTTTCAAGAATTTTTAGATATCTAAAATCAAACCAACTCTAACACACAACTTTTCGCTAAAACAAAATCAATAAATGCCAAAAAATGATATGAAAATATATAATGCAATTCCTTTTAACCCTTTTATGATTCAAATGAGCTAAGAGTGCAAAAACCTAAGATGATGATATGCAATTGTTTTTAACAAATTTTTGATTCAAACGAGCTAAAAGATGCAAAATCTAAGATGATAAACCAACACAATGTAATCTATTTTTAAACTCTTTTACAATTCAAATGAGCTAAAAATGAAAATACCTAAGGTGCACAGGCCAATCAATGATCACCACCAACTTTTCAAAGTAGAGAAATACTCAATCAAGCAATCAGACGTTGAGAAAATATAACAATTTCACCTATAGGAATCGATCACATTTGTTTGTGGAACAACTAACAACCAAATAGGTATGGCCATGGGTTCCTATGAAGCAACAAGTGAGTGAAGCCTTCAACCATGGGTTTTATAAAGACAACTAGTGATTGACCACATATGTTCCTAAGAATAGTCACAAGCATAGGGAAAAATAAGAAATTTCAGAAAATAATCACCCAGAACTTGATCAAGCAGGCAGGCAAGCACTCGAGATTTACTTGTGCACAATATAGAGTCTACATAAGCTTCCTAATATGAAAAGGAGCAAGAAATCACCCAAAAAACTAAGGAAAGACCTCTAAGTTCCATCCCCAGTGGAGTCACCAATTTTGTTATAGGGTAATCTACCCAAGGATAAGTAGCCAAAACCCCCACTAAACAGGTGTAATCCAATGGCAGACAAAAGGATAGACAACGTCTTGATTTCTGCTAAGACTAAAATGGTTTTCAAAAGTAAATGAGAGAAGGAAGAAGGTACATACTTGATTTTGGATGGTTATCCAAAGTATCTAATGAATTGCACTAGATCTTACTATAACACAATTGATTCATCAACAACCTACACAATCATCCAACAAACAATACTTTTCTCATTCTTTCACAAAACAATAAATAGAAACTTGCATGATTGAATTCTTAATGTAACATTCTCAAGCTAAATCAGATCCACAAAATCTCATTAAAGATGAAAAAGAGATCCATAAACATAGATTTTTTTGGGGGGGAAGAAGATATATCTACATTTATTGAATGAGAGTAATAACAATGATGATTGCCTTGATATTCACTACTATAATCCTAGCTCCAAGACCCAAATTCCTCCTCCTTAGTCCCAATTCCACCTTCATTGAACAAGCATAATTTGGAACCATATCACGACAAGATAATTGAGTGAATGGCTAATAATTCTCGCCTAAGTTATGATCACACTAATGTTTATGCCTAACACTCAACAATGGAAGAAAAATCAAGACCAAGGATTCTCACTACAATTCGATAGCATAAGGACACTTGCATATAGACTCTCATCCCCTAGCTTTGGATCTCATACTTGTATATTCTTGAGGAGCTAATGATAGGTTGCATGGCATGCAAAATTTGGAGATATGAGCCATTCATGATTTTCATGCAAACATTTTGGCTTTTACAAACTAGTTGTATTTAACTTTCCTTGTGATTTTATTCTTTTCAAAGCTTTAAGGGGCGACCCTGGGTTTTGTATTGGAAAACCACAACTGATCATTCCTAATCTATGGGAAAGGCACGACCGACTCCTTGTTTTTCTAGGAAAAGCACAACCTTAATATCCTTTTGCTAATCAATTGCTTTGTGAGTAAATTCTTTTTGATCTGATAGTGTGTTTTGGTCTTTTACATCTATCTTGGCCTATGCTACCAAATAGAGGTGTAACACACCTGCACCACATAAGTTATGTAATGTTAAAACATGTATTGCACATGATATCATTTAATCCAACTTTAAAGTTTCCATTATGACAAGGATCATTATATATACATGGGAATAAACATGCTTATTGATGTAATACTTGGTCAACATAACTAAGAGGGTGTGGAGTCTCCTTTTTGCTGTTTGATCGATCTAAGAATCCAACATATGTTTTTTTTTTCACCATCATGACGTTTTTACCCTAACTCTCATACATCATACCATTACTAGGGAAATCATCCTTAATAATAGGTCATGTTGGGCCAAAAAACAACTAATAAAAAATATATTTTGTATGGTAAGAAAGGAGGGTCACTACATAGAAGTTTCTTAATACATGTAAGCATTATTTCCTAATATAATTTATACAATCAATTTGAAATAAACTAGAAACTAATTGGTGTAATTGAGGAGTTCAACAATTCACACTTAATATCTAATAATCAAGGATTTCAAATGAATCAAACACATATTGGAGTACTACAATGTAATTGTCATTTATTTTGGCGGTGTTTCATGTAGACTATGATCTCAATATCAAAAGTTCATAACCTTGGATGTATAACAATCTTGTAGAATCTAAATATGTAAGTTTCCACAATCAATCATAATGCTAGAGAATTTTCTCGATAAAAATTGTGTATAAGGTTTTGAAACGTCCAACGTTTCGAGTGGACACTCCACCCTTCATCAGGGACACAAGAAGCTTGTATGTTGGAAAAGAGTGATGATGTTTGTATTTATAGAATCAGAGTGGTGAATGATTGTTGAGGGAAAGAGTGAGGGTAACCGATAAAAATAATAAAATATGGGAAGTAGCCATTGAGATAAATTAGAAGGTGTAATGTGAAATAATATATAAAGGAGGTGGTGAGAAAGACTTAAAAATATAACGAATAAGGTAATAAAATTAATCATTGAGATTAGTTGATATCAGTTGAAAAATAAGAATGAGTCTAATAGAATATTAAAGAATTAGAAATAGTCATAAAGGTAATAAATTAAAAAGGGGGGAAAAGGGTGAGGAGAATTCTTTAGTTGGGTGAGAGAATTAGAATAAATAATAGGGAATAAATTAAAATAAATGATAGAAGTAATTAAAGTGAGATGATAATACACACCAAGGAATTCTTTAAATGAGGGATAAATCAAAAGAAGGTGACATGTTAAAAGGTAAAAATATTTCAAAGACATGAGGAGAAATGATGCAAGAAGGGGTATAGTAGGAGGCAAGGAAAACAAACTAAATAAGAGGAGAGGAAGAGTGGAGTGTTGGAAGCAATCAAGAACTAAGATTTAAAAGGAAGAAGCCTAATGGTCAAGATAATGAATGGTGAGCTTCCAGAATTGGCTCAGTTTGTAGCCATCTTTGTGATTAAAGTTATTATGATGTTTTTCAATTTCAAGGGCTTCTCGAATGACATGGGAGGAGTAATGAGGGGTAAAGGATTATTATTATTTTTAATTAGAGAAAATAGGGTGCTTGTAATTAAAAGAGTGTTCGAAGATAACTGATTTGGATATTTTGTTATAGGTGGTATCAACTATATGTTCTTTAAGTCGGGCTTTAAAGGTTCTACCAATTTGACTGATGTAAGATTTCCCACAAGAGCAAGGAATTTGGTAAACTCTCGGGCCAAGCATCGAGTCAGATTTATCTTTAGCAGTTCTAAAAAGTTGTTTGAGGGCTTTATAGGGTTTGAATATGGTTTTAATATTCTTCTTAGCTAAGAGTTTTGATATATCATTGGTGGTGCCATTTTAAACGTTGATGCCAACTCCAATCATCACCTTCAATCTATAACCCTAATTTTGAACCAATTTCCAACCTTGACACTTTTTCATGCATCCCTAATTTAAGTCAGATCGTTGCCCCAACAGTCTCCCTTGACAACCCATCATCTCTGATCATCTATGTTGATCTTATCGATGAACTTCATGCAATTTAGGGTGACCTGATCAATGACCTTGATAATACGACCTTAGCCTTATTATACATTACCAATAGATACCTTAATGCCAATTCCCACCATCATCCAACACAAAAATTCATTGTCCCAAAAACCTTGGATACTTGGTCCATCCACATTTATGCTCCTCAATTCCTCGCAAAGGAAAAGGCCCACCTAACCAAAACCATTTTTTCCAATGGATACTCTCTCTCTCAAATCAACCGAGCTTTCCGCTTAGCCAACAACCCTAAACCAAAAATCACCTCTCCCTCTTCCCCTTTGTGTGCTCTCATCCCATTGCCTTATATTCAACACACCATTGATTATATCTCGAAACTCTTAGCTAAGAAACATATTCAAATCATATTCAAACAATAAAAAACCATCACACAACTTTTTAGAATTGCTAAAGATAAATCTGATCTGATGCTTGTCCCAGGAGTTTACCAAATTCCTGTTGGATTACTGAGGGGGGGGGGATTAATGAATAAATATATCAAAATAGTACACAATTTTCTTCGGTGTGTTTTGTGCAATTCCTCCAGGTGTCACTATTTGGAACCTCTCAGAAAAGGAGTTATAGAAAAAATGACACACCTTGTTGAATTTTGGCTTATTCTAGAG